>OY856393.1:6345523-6898023 GCA_963693495.1 Malacosoma neustria
AATGGGCAGCATAATAATAATAATTATTTAATATAGTTGTTATTATAATATATTTAAAAGCCCTTTTTTGCTTCCGTTTTTCAAATGTGTTGAGTAGTTATTTATTTTCTATTTCAAATAAAATAGACAAAATAGGTTTCAACTTCATAAACAAGACTAGTAATTAACCTTCAAAGTTATGCTATAATAAATTAAATGTAGTTACCAGGAAAATTGTTTTTACAAATAACTCTGCGATATAACGAACCACAATGGCCTAGCAATTGTTCAATAGTAATTATGCAAATTATTTAAAAGTTTGCATTTATTAAGATTCCTTTGGTCGCGTAGATATGTATGGAATATAAACGTAGCTTTGATAAATAATAGATCGAGGGATCCATTAAGACCTTATGCACAAGTTAATAAAATCCATGGACAGTCACGTGGCAAATGCTCCTGTAAAAACCCACTGATATCAGTGTTTTTTTTTTTTATTTCGGTATAGAAAAAGAGCCTTCGCAAACGGCAGCATCAACGTAAAAGACGTAAGAGGAGTCCAGGCTCCAAGGCTCGCTTTCATAATAATGAACGTGTAGCTTTCGTATGCTGAGGATATATACATTTTAAGAAATTTTTATGATATCAATATAACATATACGTCTATCTTTTTATCTTTTTTTTTTATTGCGTAGGACAGCAGACAGGCTGACAGCCCGCTTAGAATTTAGCAGTTACCGTCGCCTATAGGTGTTTGCAACGCCAGTGGCATCGCGAACACGCTGCTGTCCCATAAGGGTACAGGAACTTGGGTCACTAATGCCGGAACACAACACAAGGTTATTATGGCGGCATACTTAAGACCAAAGGTGGTCGCCATCCAGACGGGCTTGAGGCCCTACCACGTAGCTAGGGTGGGTTGTTTTGTCGCCTTTTACGACAGGCCGACCCCGGCCACAGAGGTTAGTATTCTTTCTCCGCCCCTGCACGGATAAAAAGAAAAAACGTATCTCGTATGGGGAATGTAAGTTTCAATAAAGGTGGATTTATATTTGTTTGACGTGTCGTGTCGTGACGCGTCAGAAGCATATCGGTTTCATACATTTAATATGGTTAGGGACACACTTGTATGTCGTGACGCGTTCTGTCGTCTGTCCTAAATGTATGAAACCATATGCTACTGACGCGTCACGACACGACACGTCAGACAAATATAAATCCACCTTCACTCTTTCGATTCCTTCTCTTTCCAACTTCCTCATTTTACTTTATATATTCACTAGCTTTCATTACCCCTTTACGTTAGAATCCAAAAAAATTTAATAATACAAGATACAATTAAATATTCAAGTAGTTTAGATAAGAATATATGAAAAGTAAACACAGTAAGTTACTATTAAATAATTTGCAACGCTACTGTTAAATGAAAAAATTACACATTGACATGCGAAGTGTTATGACTCTATGTCACGAATCCGCCATTTTGATATACAAGCTCTCGATCAGGTTATCCATAAACACAATTTTTGTTTTTAAATTATCGATGGTTTGCACTGAAGCATTCAATAATAGTAACACTTATTTCTAGATAAGTTTCAGATTTAGTCATATACTGTATATACTTCTTCTCTGACTGGTCTTTTACTTTTTGGCCTGTGATGACTTACGTCCTCTCAACGCGGAGGCATCGAGGGTAGTAAGATATCGCTGTCCTGCTATCGCTTATCACCTGGGCCGACAGATAAACTGGCCCGCCAATCTCGTGGCCTAGGTCGACCGGTCTTTACCTGAGCTAAGAGCTAGAATATTGATATAGCTTTTTGTTTATATACTTCTGTCGTCTGATTCCTCAATCCTAATATCCTATTAACTCACTAACAAAAGGAGTGAAAAGACTATTTAAAGAGAGAATGAGGGGATAACGATTTTATGTATACATATCCAAGTAAGTAGTCTTTAACAGAAGTGTTTTCAGATCTCTGCTACCAGAGGATTAAATGCTTTCAAATTCAATCAAAGATTCTTATGAAAATAACAAATAAATCAAAATAAAATGCATATATTTTTATGGAGAATTTAACACTATTTACGATGAAAAGAACTAATCTAAAACTAAATTTGATTAATTTCGTATTATTAATCCTTTCCTATCATATTGTAAAATTTAATTCCCTCTTATGAACTCTTTTAAATGAAAAGAACACGGTTTTTAACAACTCTCTTCTTCTTCTTTCTTCTTAGACTGGAATGAAACACAAAATTTACTTTTTTACTGGTTTGCAAAGGAGGCGATTTTTTTACCAGTCCCTAAGCCATTTCTCCCTGCAAGAACGGGTTAAGAAAACTGACAAACGAAGGCGGCCTGTAGTTAAGTGTTGCCTGTAGATAAAACAACCCATAGGTGGTAAGGGGTCCAAGGCCGACTGGATGGCAACCATATCTGGTATCTAAATATGCCGCCATAATAACCTTGTGTTGTGTTCTAGCATAAGTGATCGAGGTTTCTGTACCCCTACGGGACGGCAGCGTGTTCGCGGTGCCCCTAGCGTCACAAACATCTATAGACAACGGTAACTGCTTACTATTGAGTCTGCTATGATTCTTAGAATAAAACATTTAAGTATACAATTCAGATTTAGATAATCATGTTTGCTTAAATATGCGATATACAAAACAAATCTGGAAAAACTCTGCACTAAGATGATGTTGATCAATAAGTACAGTTTGCGGTAAGATAAGATCCTGTGTTGGTTACCGAATGGAAGTTTTTATATGCTTACTCAAACAATGACGTGTATATCCAAAATACTGATGATTTAATTGGACATGATATCCGGAACTACTTGTAGGTAGTTGATAATTAATGTTGTGGAGGCTTCCGAGGTTCAAGGTACGTAAAACATACACTTATGACTTCAGACCTTAAGACCACTGTCTAGTATGTCAATATTTGGGCTCCGAGTCACAGTGGATTTCGTCTGTCTGGACGCTCGCAGAGACCATATAATTGATATTTTTGCTAATATAAATTATTAATATAATATTTATTAATGATTCTTTATTTTCTTTATCTTTTTATCTGTGTAGTATATTATGTAGTATATTATGTTAGAATTTTGTTGTTTTTTTTTTTATATTTTATATGCATAATTTTTTCCCAATATAATAATTCTTCTTTTTTTTCCAGGCTTCCAACGATATCAACAATTTATATTTTAACTTTATTATCACTTAAATATATACTTACAACAACAAAAACGTATGTAAGTAGTATATAAATTATTGAAAACACATAACATATACATAAGCACTTTTCTGTTTACATTGGTACTTGATGTCGCTTAATTTGTCAGAATATATTTATTTATTAATTATAGATATATGCAATGAAACAACCTATAGCTTTATAATATAATTATGTAATAATAATACATAATAACCTTGTGTTGTGTTCCGGCACAAGTGACCAGATTCTAGTACCACTACGTGGATGGCGTGTTAGCGGTGCCCCTGGCGTTGCAAACATCTATAGGCGACGGTAACTGCTAAGTGGATCGTCAGCCTGTCTGCTGTTCCTTACCATTAAAAAAAGTCTATACACAGTTTTAATTGTATTCTCAAGTTTAAGCAACTTTTATGCTTGAATGTTGGCAACATTGCCGAGTCGTTTTTTTTTAGGTGGAATAAAACGCTTTTTCGCTATATGATACGTCTCCGCATGTTTCCAACACGATTTAATTTCCACTAATTCGAATTAATTATAAATCGTGCCAATATAGACATGCAAAGAATAATTATGCGATTAGGAATAAATAACTATTCGGTTGACATTATTTATTGCGGTTAATTTAATTGTTCTGTTAATAGGTATGCGTCAATCGATAAATTGCATTCATTAAAACATTGTTGACTAAAGAAATAATAGGTACCAATTATAAATTGCAATTGCATTGCCCACTTATGGGTTAATTCATTAATAGACGTATAAATTAAAAATATCTTAATGACTTTCATTCGTTCTTAATTGCTAATTTTCAATTCTGACATTTGAATTTGTAATTCTTTATGTAATTTAAAATTTGTAATTCATTTATAAATACAATAAACAGGTATATAATTTAGATAATGCAAAATTTTGTTTACAATGTAGCACAAATAGTGTTTGTATGTACGACTTGTTCAGTGTTATTATCATATAATAAAATATTAATTAAGTATTATTTATTATGTTTAACAAAGATAATTCTCAGCTCTGCTGAATTCAGGTGATTATCCGGCTCTTAAGCGCATTTTAACGTCATTTAATGTGCGTTAAAAATAATATTTAGATTTTATTATTATGGCTACTTATATTTTTATATATACATATTTTATATCACCGTTTCCAGTTCACCAGAATGGGTTGAAAGCTGTATACAGCTTATATTTTATATCACGGTATATATATATATAAAATATGCATATATATATATATATATATATATATATATATATATATATATATATATATATATATATACCGTGATATAAAATATAAGCTGTATACAGCTTTCAACCCTTTCTGGTGAACTGGAAACGGTACATACAGCACATAGTAAAAGTGACTTCTTGCTTTTTTGTGATGCAGCTTTTTCATGTACAAATTAGCACAAGAAAATTAGAAAGAAAAATATGAGATATTACTATATTTTATATTTACAAGGTCAATCCCTAAATGTAAAAATAAAACTTGACTTGCGAGTATCAATAAAAGAAGTAATCCATTTTCCACCTTCTACAATATTTTTGCTCCCATGTTATAAATGAAAGTGCAAAAATACTATTAGTGTCATCATCATCATTTCAGCCGGAAGACGCCCACTGCTGGACAAAGGCCTCCCCCAAAGATCTCCACGATGATCGGTCCTGCGCTGCCCTCATCCAACCTATTCCGGCGATCTTGACCAGATCATCGGTCCATCTTGTGGGGGGGGCCTACCAACATTGCGTCTTCCGGTACGCGGTCGCCATTCGAGGACTTTTCTGCCCCAACGGTCATCAGTCCTTCGAGCTATGTGCCCAGCCCACTGCCACTTCAGTTTTGCAATCATCTATTAGTGTGATAAATCAATAATATCATTTTTTTAAGTTAAATTAAATCGGATCAATAATTTAATCTAAATTAACAAACAAATTCGGGAAAATGCAAAATCGCCATTTTGAAATCACCCCCATCTTGTCATATGAAATCCGGAATATTGTTTTCGCATTTACCCGGATTCGTTATTCATGTCTAACTTATTGTTTGCCCATCTAGTCGTTTGAGAAGGGTTGATCGGATAACAAAGCGTTTTGATCTTTTGAGTTGTTTGATATGTTTCATTGATCATTTTAATCTTTAGGTAAATTAGAACAATTAGAATGAGTCTCTTTTAGAACTGCTTCGATGATTAAAGAATTAAATTAATCTCTTTCTCCATGCAGGGACGGAGTAAGAATACTGATCCCTGCAACCGGGGGCGGCCTGTCGTAAAAAGCGACATTACAATCCTAGGTGCTAAGGCTCGAAGTCCATCTAGATGGAAACCACCTCTGATCTTCAAATGTGCCTCCATAACCTGTGTTCTGGCATAAGTATTCCAGGTTCCAGTGCCGCAGACGACAGCGTGTTAACGCTGCTCCCGATTTCGGTAACCTTTATAGGCGACGGTAACTGCTTAATATTAAGGGCTGTCAGCCTGTTTGCTGTCCCACAGCGATAAAAAAATCTTGACACATATGACATTTATATTACCATATATATTGTTTGTTATATTTCAACAAGAAATTAAAAGGCTACAGATCTTCTCATTAAATTTATTTGCATATAATTGGGTAGGGCTCCTACAGATACAATATAAAGCATTATGCTTTTACCGCTATGAGTTTCAACTCCGAATAACATAATATTAATAATCTTGAAATCATTTATCCGTGCAGGGGCGGAGAAAGAATACTAACCTCTGTGGCCGGGGTCGGCCTGTTGTAAAAAGCGACAAATCAACCCACCCTAGCTACGTGGTAGGGCCTCAAGCCCGTCTGGATGGCGACCACCTTTGGTCTTAAGTATGCCGCCATAATAACCTTGTGTTGTGTTCCGGCATTAGTGACCCAAGTTCCTGTACACTTATGGGACAGCAGCGTGTTTGCGATGCCACTGGCGTTGTAAACACTTATAGGCGACGGTAACTGCTAAATTCTAAGCGGGCCGTCAGGCTGTTTGCTGTGCTACAGCATTAAAAAAATCTACAAATAAAAAAATTCCTTTTAGGATAAATATAATACATTTATCGGTCTACCTCCGAAGACTCTATGGTCTTCCAACTCCAACCCTTAAAGGAAACCTTATAGTATATTTATTTCTACATATGAGCTAGTTGTAAAAAAAATATCACTATACGATGCCTGTCACGGACCGAGTTTGCACCCTACAAGAATGAGAAGGATAGCTCGAGAGCAGTGGCTGTATGAGAGGAGGGGGGCGGTGGATAGAGATACGCGATACCTTGCAGTGGGCAAAGAAATTCGCACTGACCTTGATTCCACCCCATCCCAAATCGGTGCACGGCACAAGCTAAATGTCACGCAAATCGAACACAATCTTATGGCACGGCCAATTAGAGTAACTGAAGCCAATTGCGAACGGTGCAGAGAATGGTATTCAGGGAGGTCGAACGTCGACCGTCCCGCACGTTTAGGAGCTTGCGCAATACTACTTATATTATTTTCGTCCCACCCTCACTTTTACCATTTACCTCACCGAGAGTGAGGGTAGGTAACAAAAAATCAGGCGGCGGGATTTCAAATACCCTTTATGCAAGGATCGAACAATCGTATTTACAATTAGATTATAAAAATGAGCCAGAAATAACAATTTCTGGCTTGAACAAGGACAAAGAAAAATTTAATGTATAATAACTATAAGTAAGTATTCTTCTGACATATATAGATTCGATTTTCAGAAGCTTTACTCACTTGTTTACATTTAAGAAGTAAATACAATATAGTAAGACTAATACGATGATATTCTTATGAAGTATATTTTCCATTAAGAATAATTCTTGTTAGAATTCAAATTAATTTGAATAGTGATTTAATATTTTTTTCTGAATAGATTTTTAACCACGTAATGCGTAAGTTAGGCATTACGAGAACATCGGGGTTTTAGTGGTAGTCTCGCTAAGTATAAACTAGCCCCTAATTCCACCATGGTCGGGGACACTCACAACTGAGATTTTCCTTAAAAAAGACAAAAACCCAAAATACCCAATTTTATAGGCAGACAAAAGATTTCATCCTGGGTAATGGGAAACTGTTTTTATAAAAATATAATTTTTATAAATTTAATGTAAATATATTGGGACATTTTACACAACGCCATTTAGTACCAAACTAAGTTGCACTTGTGATATGGGTACTAGACAACTGATATACTACATATATACTTTTATTTTGTAAATAAATACATATTAGATATACATAAACACCTAGACGCTGGACGGGAATCGAACCCGTGACCTCCGCGAGTGTACTGACGTGCGTTATCCGTTACGCAAGGAGGTCGTCAAACATGCTGACAGGAGCGACAGGCATTCTGCCTTTCCATATTTATGATTCAGAATTTATTTTGAATGTTTTGTTGTATTACATATACACATCAAAAAAGTCTAAGCAACATGTATTAATTTAAATTTTAGGATGGTTTTGGCCGCTGTATGGATGAACTTCCTGAATGCACCTGAGCCTTTCAGTATTTCCAGGCCGACGGTACACTCGCACCCTTCTTGTATTAGGCCTAAACACGAATCGCGACTCATCGGAAAACATAATTTTATCCTATTGTTCCTGGGTCCATGTTCTGCGTTCTCTACACCATTCATTTCGACGAGCGCGATTCCCGTGACGTATCGGTGGGCACCTAATTGGGCGTCGAGCTCGTAAGCCGTACTCATGCAGTAGATTTCGCACAGTTTGAGGACTTACATCAACACCACTTGAATTTTGTAGCCTCAAACTTATCTCTCGAGCGGTTAACATCGGCTGGCGTCTTGCAGTCAGTTGTATGTACCGGTCTTTCCGAGTGGTTGTAGTCCTTTTACGGCCTGGATGCTGTTCAGCGGGTTCCCTTCTATTATTGTAGCGCTGCCAAAGACGACAAATAACACTTCTATGAATGCCAAAATGCCGAGATACCTGAGATTGATTACTTCCCGCTTGCAACATCCCTACAGCTCTTTGCATTTCATTTGCCGTCAAATGACGTCGCTCCATGACGTAAAGAATATCTAACAATCCAATTTTGTCGCTAACTTTATTTAAATGGTTGGTAATATAATGGTTGGTAAGACTAAACGTAGCAATAAAAACGCACTTAAATTAAAACAAATTCTTTTTCATTTAATTTTATGAAAAAAACAAAACATAATGGAATTTTTTTTACAACCAGCCAGTATGTCATGAATAACAAAAAAGTTTACATACCTACGCACTTTGAGTGAGTAAAGACTTAGAAATTAATTAGTATAAATGGTAAATTTGTAATATCATGATTGTTGCTTAGACTTTTTTTGATGTGTTTATTATATATAGTTCAAAATACAAATTTTAAACTCCTCTGTGTGCGTAATTTTCGTTAGGTTCCAATGGGTTTATTTCAATTATCAATATAATAATATTAATATAATTAATAAGTATTATCAACATGTAACCACATAAATGTGAACAAAATTGATAGCCATTAAGCAACATGGCGTGGCAGCTGCAATTAAGTATAATCATATTAAATTTTCCTCAAAAATTCAATAATAGTTATGGAATTACCGTATTTTGTTTATTCAAAGCGCTTATCGTCGCAAATTTAATTAATTCATTTTAACAATATTGAATAATTGTTTCATAGTGTAGTAATTTAAAGATATAGAATTTCCATTTGATATATCGTGGTTGCTGGCAGGAAAACTGGCCGACGGTGGTAAGTACCATATAATTTAACCTATTGTCAGAGTCGAATTTACAATAACCATGGCAGCCTGGCGTAAAAGGGACAAAACGATCCTAGCAGGTGATTTCTAAGTATGCCGCTATAACCTTGTGTTGTGTTATGGCTAAGCGACCAAGTTTCACAGCAATAAGTATCTACTCCAGCTCTTGGCGTAGGCTTAAAGGGGCAGCTGGATTTTTTTTTGTTATCCGCGTACTAAAGTATATACACACGTTCTAAAGTAATAAATATAATAATAATTATTATGTCCCATAAATGTCCTACGGCTGGGCTCATACCTCCCACTATAGGAAACGGACACTCTTCTAAGGCGAATTGGAGGGCTATACATACCGCTGTACAGATTTACTCACGATTTTTTTCCTTCACGATACGTGGTATTTATATTATCTACAATATTTACATTAGGCGAGGAATTCCCGCCCAAGTGGTGCGTGCCATAAAGGAATCCGAAACCGGGACCTGTAGGTCTGTCTCAGTGTAATACTTAGCTACTACGTACCTAAACATAGTAATAAAAAAGGACGTACTAAAATTAAAGTTTGTGCTACAAAAATGGCAGCCATTATTATATGTAAAAAATTTATGCAATATAAAACAATAAAAGACACCTTCTGTAGTTAGATTACGTATATTTTATGGGAAATTACTAACTTGTTATGTAGACTTTAAAACGTTAAACACCAACAGCTTGGGTTATGAGCAACGATAGTTCGATCCTGCGATGCTCTTACTCATGGCTATGTGTGGCGATCAGGGTTTTAGTGGGTATGCCAGTGACCACCACTGGCTATCGCATGCTAGCCAAACGAGTGGCTGCGGAAAGATCGTGACCCCCACAGAACCTTGCCATAATTTCTTCCGGAACTGGCAGTGATCGGGTTACTTCGGGATAAAAAAGTAACAGCAGTTGAACTTATTTACTACTCTTAAATATACATTATTCTCTGTTAGCAAAAAATTAGAAAAATAGAATTTAAGATTTTGTTCAAAATTAAAATTAATTTGTACACGCGGTTGTATGTTAAAAAGGTACAACATTGTAATATGAATTACTAATGAATTTTTCTGAAGAAAATTTAATGATACAATTTATGATTTTTTAATAATTTTTTAAATAATTTAGTAATTAAGTATTAAAAATAAATAGATCGATTGACATAAACTATCACGACATACGAGATGTGTGACGGCTGGAAACCACACATGTTTTTCTTCCTTTTTGTATTAAAAAAACATAATCTTTTATAAGCTAAATTTTAATATATGAAAATGAATGCTTTCATAATTTTATAATTAAAATATTTTTAGTTATGTAGTATCAAATAATAATTAATAATAAGATGCTTGGTGATTATTTGCATAATTATATCACTCAAATCTTTTATAACTAAGAATTGAAAATATATTTTAAATTACATAGAATCCACACATTATTAAAAATATACCCATTATCAAGGCATCAAGATCTAATAACATAAAAAAAATTACAGGAAGCTAGTAACTTAAATTTTGTAAACAGCGCTAAATTAAATTAACGTAAAAAAATTAACAATAAACTAAAAAAATGCCTACAGCATGTACAAATAACAAAAGATGCTGAACATCTAGGAGTAGTTTAAACAAGCAAATGAATTAAGCATACTTACACTGACCTGTTAAATGTCCTACAGGATAGTGTGTCTGGAAGAGGGGTCCATAGGAGGGCACGACGGGTGGGTGGCCCGGCCAGCCGAGCCCGTGGTACGCCACCGCAGCGGCCGCTATCGCGCTGAACGGAGTAGGTCTCACCAGTCTCCCCTTATCGCCGGGTCTGTCTTCGTCTGCCTCGTCGCATTGCATACCACTCTGCAGCCGCGTCCGAAGGTCTTCTACATCTTCTCTAGAATTTGCTTTATGGACCGAATCGTCATCTTCATCTTCAGATGATGTGACCGTCGTGGAAGCGGTCATATCTAAAGGGGGATTCTGAGACGACGGCCTCGGCGACGGTGAGGGGCCGCCGGGTAACTCGGGCTGCGCCGACGGCGACTGTCTCAACGGCGACTCGGGAATGCTTCGGTGATGCTTTATCATCTCCGCCGTCTCATCGATCGAGCTCATCTGATTCGCTTTCGTGTCCGCCAGGATGGATGCCACGCTGAAACTTATCCGCGACGCCTTGGGCGGCTCGGTGGCCTCCGCCGGGCTGTTCGGGTACCTCGGAACACTTTTTATCGCCATATTCACTTCTCGGTCCTCGTAATTTAGTTTTTTTAACATTGACCGGTCAGTTCCATTAGCACATTGAGTTGTCACTGGTCGCGATCGAGGGATCGTGTACGCATGCGGGCGCGTTCGGAGGCTGACTGGCGGAGCGGGTGCGCTAGGTCGCGGTGGCGGGCGGCCGGTGGGCGGTTCTCGGTGCGTCCCGCCCGCGGATCAGCCCGTCCCGCTCGGCCAATCGACCGTCTGCCGCCGAATTGATCCGAAGGGGAAAGGGGGCGATTTAGCACGCTCTTATCTCGTTAGCCTCCTTTGTGATACTCGATTCTTTTTTGTACGAATCAAAACATAATTACCTTTTGTAGGGGTTCTCGCGTTTTGATCGCGCACTTCACGTCTGCCACTAAAGGTACCTAAGTATAAAAATAATATAATGAGTGCCGGCGAATGCTTGTTAAATCCTTTTGAGCGATTCAGGAGGGCCTTTGTAGGATTAGAGAGGACCGCGGGCCGCGGCCCGTTGCGGATCCGTTTCAAATTAGCAACACTGATTTACTGTGACACGTCTTGCAATTAAGTATTAACGTAATTTATATGTTTATATTTTTCTGGATGTCTTCGCAGTGTTTATGTGGTATTAAGGAATATTTTACATGTATAAACATGTCTAAAAGTTGAATAAATAATGTAAGATGAAATCAGGAAAAAAACGAAAATGACTAAAGTTTTAAATAAAACAGAAAGTAATTTTAAGGAAGAATTTACATCTGCTTATTTATAATCTCTCTAAATAAGTGAGATACTTTAAGGTTATATTACTAGGTACTACTAGGTAGATACTTTAACGTATATGCATTTTACTCTTACTTCACATGTGAAATCTACAGATAATTTCATCATATTTGATTAAATTCGTCATCATCTTAGCGTTAAATTCCACTTGTAGCTCAATGTTTCACTTCGGTGTCCGGGGTCCGCCCTCCGACTTTTTCTTCTCCACCTCAAACGATCTTCAGCATCCCTGGTAGTAAGTGCAGTGGCTTACATATCACCCTTATATTATGATATAAATAAATTCATTTTAAACCTACTAATAAATATATAAGTAAATAAAATAATTAGATAGCATTATGTAACATATTTAGGGACCATATCAGAAACAAATACATTTTCATTTCAATATAGGGTTCTCCGCTCATGAAAAGCAATATATTTTACAGACAACTAAGACAGTGCTCCATCCGGTTTTCTTTTTGAGGTGGGCATAATACAGAAGAAGCATCAATACGCAATAAAGATGCATCACAAGCGGTCGCGCCGTTTGTAACGGAAATGTGTAGCCGATTCGACCCCGCGCGATTACTTGAAGGTTTAAAGATGATATTGACTTTGAGTTAAAAATAACTTATTAAGCACGCCACTTTAACTCCCTACGAGATCAACAAACACCCTAAATACTACCCTTAACAACCCTTCATATTTTATCTCTTTCACGCCTTTAAACAATATATATCTGTTCTTGTCTAGCTGTGTTTAAACGTTCAGTAGTCGGCTGGGAATAATTGAGTGGGGAGAAATAGTAAATTTTTATAAATAAGAATGAATTTAGATAATGACTCTTACGTCTGGGATTTAGAATTGTTTTTTGTGTTATTATAAACATTAGAAGCAGTGTTAATTCTTAAATGTTGTTATATTTTATGCTTTTTGTTGTAATATACAATTGGACAAATTTATTTTGTATAAATGTAGTTAAAAAATGTTTTTTTTTTAATATTTAAAACATGTTTTTATTTAATTGATAATTTTTATTATTTATAAGCGGGATTCAAAGGGCCAACCTTTGAGGTATAATTCAAACTTTGCTGATGATGCACTTTGCCAAGGAAGACTATGAAGGGTTTTCCTATGAGACCAGGATTTTTATAGCTGGAGTTCAGATAATATACAAACGGACCGTTTAATTCGGTGCTACAATCATACTGGAACCTAGGGACACAACACAAAGTTATCGCATGCTTAGAAACCAGGGGTAGTAGCCATTCAGAAGGACATGGAGCCACTGAGGACGGATCAGATCAGGCAACTGCCGCCATTTTGTGCGCATTCGTGCAATATACTCGTATATAAGTATTATGATCTGTAACTTTTTGTGCAGAAATAATAAATTCGGTATCATACCTACAAAAACTAATTTTAGATGGTATAGCAAAATTCTTTCTACATAATTTTGCACATTTTCATCCGTGCAGGGGCGGAGAAAGAATACTAACCTCTGTGGCCGGGGTCGGCCTGTCGTAAAAGGCGACAAAACAACCCACCCTAGCTACGTGATAGGGCCTCAAGCCCGTCTGGATGGCGACCACCTTTGGTCTTAAGTATGCCGCCATAATAACCTTGTGTTGTGTTCCAGCATTAGTGACCCAAGTTTTTGTACCCATATGGAACAGCAGCGTGTTCGCGATGCCACTGGCGTTGCAAACACCTATAGGCGACGGTAACTGCTAAATCCTAAGCGGGCCGTCAGCCTGTCTGCTGTCCTACAGCAATAAAAAAAAAACTATGAGATAAAATAATTCTGATTTGAAATTAAATTGGTTTACATGAACTTTCTAGATAAGCATTGTTTTCTCAAAGCTACAAAATAAACGAATATAAAATTTTGGACAGGCTAAATTTGACAACTACCTTTTCGTTATTTCCTATAATTTATCGAAATACGAGCATAACTTCCTTATTCATGGAATTTATTGTTAGTTCCATATTCATTTTTCTTCGTACAGGGGCGGAATAAAAATACTAACACCTGTGGCCGTGGTTGGCCTGTCGTAAAAGGCGACAAAACAACCCAACCTAGCTACGTGGTAGGGCCTCAAGCCCGTCTGGATGGCGACCACCTTTGGTCTTAAGTATGCCGCCATAATAACCTTGTGTTGTTTTCCGGCATTAGTGACCCAAGTTCCTGTACCCTTATGGGACAGCAGCGTGATTGCGATGCCACTGGCGTTGCAAACACCTATAGGCAACGGTAACTGCTAAATTCTAAGCGGGCTGTCAACCTGTCTGCTGTCCTACTCAATAAAAAAAATGTACAGCTGGTCCTTTGGGGACGAGCTAGTCTCGATAGAGCATAAGCTTTTGCAAACAGGCATTCTTAAATTAGAGACATAATCTAACTAATTGAAGGAGGAAACTACAAATTCAGAATAAGTCTTATTATTATATTATTTATAAAATGAAAACAGTAATAAAAAGGCAATTCAAGAGGTCCCGCCGAGATTTGCAAGGCCCAAATCAGCCCGTAATAGCTGTAAAAACTACAGATATTTAGTCTACACTAATATTTAGAATTTATTACTAAATAAAAAATATTGGGTTATCATTGGGTTGGTATTTCACCATTAGAATGCTACATAATCCTTATGTAACATAGAATATATTTATTACTAGAAAAAAATTAGGGATCCCTCTCAAAAACTTCAATAATGAAATGTTGCTAAAACTTCAAAAATAAAAAGAATGGCCATAAAATGTCTTCCATCGCATGCGCTACGGAAACTATCAACGATAAAACAAAAAATGTCCTATAATATTAAAAAACAAATATATATAATTTTATAACAGAAAAATGAATTATAATTTAAAAAATAAACTTTTGTATTGCATTAAGATACGCTTATCCTAAAGTTAAAAAAATATTTAATGCCACCCTTACGGCGCCGGGACAGGCTGCTAGTAAATTAATAAAATGATTCCTGACATAGGTCCATATATGGCGTAATAATATAAGTCTTAAGATGTACAAAAATCAGACATTCACAGTAACATTCAATTAATAAATTATTCAAACACTTTAAAAATTTAGTTTATGTTATTTAAATTAAATATATCCGCTATAAAACTAATTAGCTAAAATTTCCTTTAAACTAATGACTTGGCATTAAATTCAAGCCACATGTCATCCTAAGAATGCGGTACAGGACCGCAAATGATCCGGAATTTTGAAAAGAGGTCTAAACATGGCCGTATCGACGACCCAAATATTTTAGGAACGCGCAGATATGATTTACTTAGGTACATTTTTGTTAAACCCTGTTTGCAACTTTTGGAAATGAATAAAGCACTAATGTTTAAAAATAAAATATAGTCTTTACTGTATACTATTTTTGACAGATATATCCGTGTTCGTATTCGATATATTCTTATCCGTGCAGGGGCGAAGAAAGAATACTGACCTCTGCGCCCGAGGTCGGCCTGTCGTAAAAGGCGACAAAATAACCCACCCTAGCTACGTGGTAGGGCCTCAAGCCCGTCTGGATGGCGACCACCTTTAGTCTTAAGTATGCCGCCATAATAACCTTGTTTTGTGTTCCGGCATTAGTGACCCAAGTTCCTGTACCCTTATGGGACAGCAGTGTGTTCGCGATGCCACTGGCGTTGCAAACATCCATAGGCGACGATAACTGCTTACTATTAAGTGGACTGTCAGCTCTTCCAAAGCAATAAAAAAAATTAGTTTCATATATAAAACATTCACAAACTCTCGCTTTGATGGCCGGGGTTTTTAACGTTTTCTTCTCGCACTGGCTTTGGCATACCTAGTAGAAAGTCCATTGGCAAACATATCCGTTGCGACGTCAAGCTAGCACTTTTTTGGGTCATGGTATAGCTAAATTTGTTCAACGTAAGTTGCCGGTAGACGTATAACGTGACCATGTTACGATTACGTGTTCATTTATCAAAATGGCTTAGGTATTATTCTGCATCATGTTCAAATAATAAGGATGAAATCGTCTTCTTAATCTGGTCGTGTAGCTACAACCAACTAGAAGATAACTGCATCGTAACCTTTTTTATGATGTTATTAAAGTTACTATGATTACCTAATGATAGCTCATAGCAGATAGTTCAGTTCAGTTGTAATTAAAAAGCCTACTGACGGTAGTTGGAACCGCGGTCCCAGCGCTCCAGGCATATGAAGGAGTACCGAACTTTATTAAAGGGTATACCAACTATTTTCATTGCATATCAAGTGACGTATTTTTATCAATTTTCTACTTCCCTCCCTTCGCTTGGTGACCTCCCGCAGTATATGAAAGGGTTCCCTTCCCTGCTATAGTTTTCACGTTCATAAGAACGGTTTCATCGACATTTATTTGTAAACAGGAAATGAAAAAAAAAGATTTGTTCAAATGTTTTTATTAATACAGCAGTTACCGCGGGCCGCTAAATGCGCTAAATGAATACTATTTGAATATACCTAGTTCGAAAAAGCACGAGATTTTCTTTAGAATATATTGAATACGTGACGAAAATTCTAATCCTCCTTCCTCCCTGTGACCAAGCGTGGTGTTTTGAAGACTTCCCTCTCCCTGAACGAGTCACCTATATTAATGATATAATAAAATGTGCAAAATTTTTGCTTTTGACGGATAAAACGGATAACCGCCGACGGGTAATAATAGCGAAGTACGCTCTTTAGCTGATGTAAGTGAGATCAAACGCTTAAAAAAAGATAAATATATTTAAATTGTTGATGAATTTATTATCCAATAACTAACAGTCTACTAAATCATAAAACTCGATCCACATGAACGTGTACTCGTAAAAGCATCAACCAGAACATTTAGCGACGTTTAAGAGACATATGAATAAATTAAAATAGATTTGTAAATCAGGAGCGAGCGTTTGCCACTGTGCGGTGCGTGGGCGCAGCTATAGAATATGTAAGCTTTCTTTTTGTAGATGGGACAGTTTTGTGTGGGTAGAATAGGCTTTGAGATGAATATCACGAAAACAACTATTTGGCTAAGTCGTACATTTTACAGACAGTAAAAAATTATTCTGTTTTTCTAACGATTCACAAAGAAAACCCCGAGCTCAACTATTGAGAGTAATCAAAAGTTAAGACCGAAGTTACTTATTATTAGTACGTGAAGCGAAAACTTTGTACCCCTTTTTTACAAATTTTGCATAGACGGAGGAGTATGAAATTTGGTACAGTTAAAGTTTATATAGTGATGCTGTTCAAACTGACGAAGAAAAATAGCCAATTAACTGAGTAGCTATAGAGACACCTTGGATTATAGAAGCCTTTGACAAAAGAACCCTAATAAAGTGCAAAGTTAAAAATTAAATGAATTATGGTCGATTTGACCCCTGGGCGACCAGTAGTAACCTTTACAAACAATAAATTAACCAATTCGTTAAACGCATGCGTTTACGTGTGCGTGCGTGAGTCAGTGTGTGCATGTGAATATGTCCGTGTGAACATTTAAAATGGCTGATTACTTTATTTCATTATCCCAGAAAAATGATCTAAACAGCGAAGATTAATGAAAATATATTTTTATTTATCTCTTTGTTTTCCACGATGCATAACTTGGTTTAGGAACCATTAAAAATGTTCAATCTTCTATATCAACATATCATACTTCATACTTACTTACTAATATTATAAATGTTAAACTAAGTTTGTTTGTTACGCTTTCACGCGAAAACTATTGAACCGATCATCATGAAACTTTGTACACATATTCTTGGAGGTATTAGAAGTAACATAGGATACTTTTTTTGAAAAAAAATTTACGAAGATTCATCCAGATTCTTTTCTCATTTTTTTCGGTTTAATTTTGCTTGTTAATCCCCCAGCGGAGTGGGCTTAATTGGCTAGTATGTATATAAATATATACTAGCCGCTGTATATAAATACAGCCTTTTGTTATGAACTACCTTTTTGTAAATATTTTACTTTATTATTCTCCTAATTCCAATAATAAATTGATAATAAAGTTTACTTCCAATAAATTATTAAGAAGCTAAACTCATTCCTTCATTATTCTGCTGTATGACTTCTCCCTTCCTTCGTCGTCTCATCATTGGCCAATCGACGAGCGCGTAGAAGAATTAATGAGACCTAATGTAACCAGAAAAACGTCAATTAGCAGACTTTTGCCGTTATGTTTTTGTCATAGACAAAAAATTTAATGATTTATGAACACACCGTGTAACGTGAGACTCGTTTGTGGAAGTTACAAATTGCTTCAGAGTGGATCCAGTTACGATTGTAACGTAATTAAAGATGGGACACTATCGATATATCTTTCAACGTTGTTTTAATTGAACATATACTCATTGCAATTTTAGGCTTGTTAATGTTATTATTTTTATCCATATATGGACAGTCTCATTCCAAAATCGATATCTATTTTTTTTTTAAGATTTTCATATGTTTAGTGCGTGCGATGTCTAATTGATCGTGAGTTCTTTTACCCCTTGGGCAGGGGAGGTTTGAGCGTCGAGGCGGACCTCTATACCCTGGCATAAACTCGGGAGGCGACTAACCCCGGTGGCGAGGAGTTGGTCGACGGCGCACGCAAGCCTGTGTGAGCGGCGGTGTATCACAGCGGCTGCTATGACATTTCTTTTTTGGAGGTGGAAATACTTGATGCACCGCTGGCTGACCCATAGCGGGTTAGCGTGGGACTTCCATGCAATGCACCAGTATGCTATCACGGTTGACATGGTAGCGCACGTCACTGGTATACCAACCAAAATCACGCCAGTGTTCAATGGTTTCGGGCAAGCTGGGCCAGCTATGGTGACTTAGGCCGACCTCTCCTGTGTGTTATCTAGGTAGTGTGTGCTTACCCCGGGCTATTTCATTCTTTTGAATCTTATAGCGAGAAATATATAAATTCCTTGTGAGTACCTACTTCAAATAATGAATAACAGCAGTGATATGACTCCAGATCGGTCTGTTCCATAACGTTTCCATTAGGTAAAAGGCGTACAATAATAATAGTTTTCAGATAGTAAAGGGAGGGTACCATTCGATTATCCGGAGTTTAAAATTAAACTACAGTTGATTCAGTACATATAACAAGATCTGTGCTATTGTGTAGCAGCGCAAAAGGGGGCAGTCAGTTCCATCTTGTCTCCAAGTGAAAAGTTCGAATTTTTCCTTTATTCATATATATCAGCATTTAGGTAAACGGCCCACCCAATAGCGGGTCACCGTCGCCCATAGACGCTTGCAATACCAACGCTCTGCTGGCCTCATATAAATTTTATAACGCCTTTTTTGAAAACTATCGTACTGCTATGGGTAAACCTCAGTCGGAAGTTCATTTCAAATCCGAAGAGTATACAACATGAACGTTCTTGAGAGCCGTTGAATCTATAGTTCTAGGAGATTGAAGCGAAATAGTGCATAGAAGAATGAAAGAAAAATCAGTTTCCTTAAAACGAATGTTAATACCTACATGAGTTAACAATTGGTTTTTTTTATTTCTGAGGAACAGCAGACAGGCTGACGGCCCAGTAAGCAGTTACCTAGGGATTAGGGATGTTAGCTACACTAGGGCATCGCGAGCACGCTGTGTCCAATAAGGATATAGGAACTTGGGTCACTAATTCCGGTACACAACACAAGGTTAATGGCGATATACTTATAGACCAAGGGTGGTTGCCGTCTAGACGGGCTTAGGGCACTGCCACAATTGTTCTACCGAATACTATAACGAAAGTTTAGTTACAGTTTTCGAATCGTTTATTATATATACTATATAATGAACTTTAACCATGATTTGGTTTCAAAGTGAAATTATAGAGACATCATTTACATTTGTGACGCGAGTACAAGGCTTGAAGAAATGAAAATCATTATAGACTTTTAAACTCTTCATCATATATCCTACATTTAGTTTTAACTTTCTTATTCGAAGCACACAACAATAGCATATGAGATAGTTTTTAATGAAAACTTATACCATAAATATATTTTCGAATTTACTAATTTACTATTATAGGTCTTCTGTAACTTGAATACCCCCCAACTTGATTAAAATAAAATGGCGCCTTTCTGCCTGCAAACTAGAAGGAACTACTAAACTGCCACATTCGACATAATATATGGGTATATTTCTTCATCTTAATAAAATATCTTCTTACACCACTAAACTGTTTTTATTGTAAGGCTATTTTGACATCTCCGTTAATAGCTCACAGGTGCTAGGAGGAATTCAAACTACGCACCGTTCGTATTAAGGCAAGAAGTTTACTCATTCATCTTCTGGATGCTATGTTTATATACCTTCTTATAGACTCCGAAAAGTATACAATAGTTTCATTGGAAAAAGTAAACTTGTTTACAATAGAACACAGAGAATATAAGAACTTTCTTAAAATAAATAAATAAATAAAACTATTATACGTTGCTTACGTCTGAGTGGGAAAAGACGATTAAAATTTATATTAACGACCTCACAGACTAGGAAATATTGATTTTATGCTAACTCATATAATCCGCCAATTTAATTAAATTTGTTTAATAAAAGTTACACTGAGTTACACATAGACATTAGTCTTTTAATAATATATGGAAAAAATAAGTAGTTTGTAAGTAAGTAGTTTGCTTCGCCGCATCTTTTCTAGCCGGCGTACCATAAGTTATTGACATCCAATAAGTGATCTATAAGATCTTAACTGAAATATTTAGATCAGTTAGTAGGTAAATTAATATGTAAAATGATTACATATTAATCTACCACAATAATTTTACTGTGGTAGATTAATATGTAATCATTTTTTACCCATCTTAAAGCCTAGTTATGAATAATTAGCACAATGTTGAAATTTCAATATCATTTTTAAAAAACATTATATAAGTAGGTAATGAATATACTGTGATATGCGTGCCAATGGTCTCACTACCAGGGATGCTGAAGACCGTGCGAAGTGGAGAAGAAAAAGTCGGAAAGCGGACCCCGGGCGCCGAAGCGAGAGTTTGGGCTGCAACCGGTATTCATCGCTGAGATGATGATGATGATGAATGAATATTTACAAAGCGCTATCTAGTCTCAAAGTGACCTGTAGAGCGCTTTATTGATAGTGACACCTATACTTGCTTAAGAATAAATACATATTATACATCGACACAGACTCTGAATAGGAATTGAAATACGTGTATACACTAGCCTATCAAGCCCGCTCCACAGGGCAAATAACAGGCAAAAGTAAATCGAAAAAAAAAATTAAAAAGCGTCAATGGAATCCACAAAGTAACCATCTACGAAAAATTCTGCGTCGAATGGTAGTAGTCCCATCCCGATATGTTCAGTAGTTTTGTTGTAACAGTGTATCGAAAGAACCCCATTTTCCTTATATATACGAGGGGTGTTCAATAAATAGTGATAATACATTCTCCTTGAAAAAAAATACTGAGGAAGGCATAGCCCAGACACTAAGATATAATACTGATAAAAAAACATTCAATTCTCTTTTATTTTTTAAACATAGAACTCATTTGTCGTTGTTTCAATTTATATTATTAATTTACTTTTGTATAATATAATATAAATAAGGTATATATCATGTATAGGGTATATATCATCAAAAATTTAAAGGAAATCTTTGTTTAATGCACACTTCAAAATTATAAAATGTTAATTTTACATAAAAATGTGTGTGATCGTGTCTTACTCATTTAATCTTATTTAAGAAGGTAGTTGTTAAAATTTATAATTTATTATAACAATAATGTTGAAGTCACTGGAAGGAACTAATATCTAAGGGACAGGCCATGCCCAGTTTAGGTGTTAATGCTAGCATAAGTTTATATGTAAAAAGATGTGTCAATAATTTTTTTATTTATATTATTTTTTTATTTGCGTCGTGTCGGAACGTTTTCTTAAAAGTGGATAAAATTAAAGTTGAAGTTCGTACGGTAACAAAATACTTATATCTGCTTGAAAAATTTTACTATGGAGCTGGTAAATCAAGACTTAATAGCCATATTAGGGGTTCATACTCCTCCATAATTCACGGTTGCACGTTGGTGTGCTGAGTTTAAGCGAGGAAGAACTTCCATTAACGACGACCCCCGCATGGTATCTCCTACATCGGTAGTAACTGAAGAAATTATAAAAAAGTGGAAAACAATTGTCTTGGCGGATCGTCGTGTTACTGTTTGTTTTATAGCAAAAGACATGAAGATTGCTATAAGAAGTGTCTATAATATTATACACAACCATTTAGGTATGAAAAGAGTATCAGCGCGCTGGGTGACCAGAAAGCTTTCTGACGCGCATAAACAAACGAGACTGAGAATTTCGCAAAGCTATTTGGGTTTGTTAGAACAAAATCTCAAAGGGACAGGTCTATAAGACCATCATTAGGCCTGTCCTTTTATACGGCTGTGAAGCGTGGCCGGTGTTAGAGCGACACAAGCAAGGACTGCGTGTCACGGAGATGAATATGCTGCGGTGGATGTGTGGAGTGACGCGGAAGGACCGCGTTAGGAACTCCCGCATTCGCGGTAGTCTTCATGTCCGTGACATTGCAGATAAATTGCAGGAGTGTCGGCTCCGTTGGTACGGCCATGTTTTACGGCAACCGGACAGTTACGTGGGAAACAAATGTCTGGCCATGCCGCCTCCGCCGGGCCCCGGCAGGAGGGGTAGACCTAAAAAGTGCTGGCTTGACGTTGTAAAGGGTGATATGCGTGCCAATGGGCTCACTACCAGGGATGCTGAAGATCGCACGAAGTGGAGTAGAAAAAGTCGGAAAGCGGACCCCGGGCACCGAAACGAAAGTTTGGGTGGCAACCGGGACTAACGCTAGGATGATGATGATGAGAACAAAATCTTGATCTATTTTTGGCTCGATTCATAACTATAGACGAAACATGGCTTCACCGTTATGACTCGGACACAAAAAAACAGTCCACGACTTGGAAGAGACCGTCATCCCCAACTCCGATGGAATTTAAGCCTATTCCATCCGCCGATAAGATCTGCTATTTGCTGGCTGTTTTTTCTGGGACAGCCAAGAGATGGTAATGATCGATACCTTAATCATGGAGCCACTATTACGGGGATTTTGTACGCAGGACAAATAACAAAGTTGCGTGAGGAAATACGCAAACAACGACGAAGCAACTCGCTAAAGTCGTTTTGTTTCACCAAGATAACGCTCCCGCGCACAAGTCCAGAGTTGCGATGGCTGCCATTCAAGAAGCTGGCTTCGAATTGATGGAACATCCTCCATATTTATTGGACCTAGTTCCTAATGATTTCTACTTATTTCCGCTGTTAAAGAAACATCTCAGGGGTCATAAATTTAAAGATGATGACGCAGTAGTCGCCGCGGTACAAGATTTTTTAAGGGATCAGGAAGAAGATTTTTTTTAAAAGGGATTTTAGCTATAGAAAAAAGAAATACACAGTGTATAAATCTGAAAACTAACTACGTCGAAAAATAAAATAGCATTTATTAAAAGATAATTGCGTCATACTCATTATCACTTTTTATTGAACACCTAGTATTTTTATTGAATACCTAGTATATAGACTAGCCGATCACGCCCGCTCCACTGAGCGAATAATAGGCAAAAGTAAACCGGAAAAAAAATTAGATTATAACCTCGAAAATTCCGCGTCGAATGGTAGCAGTCCCATCCCGATATGTTCAGTAGTTTTACGTTAATTACAATAAATTATATCATAGATAGGCTGACAGCCCGCTTAATACTAACTTAATAAGCAGTCACTGTCACCTGTGAACACGCTGCTGTCAGCATAGTGCTATAGCGTACTGGAACACTAATACCGAAACACAATACTACGTTACTATGGCGGCATACCTATAGACTAGGGGTGGTTGCCATCCAAACGTAATATCATCTACCTAGCTAAGGTTTTTTTGTTGCCTTTTACAACAGGCTGACCTCGGTCGCCCCTGCGGTCCCTGTCAATATTCTTACTCCGCTTGTGCACAAGAGGAAACCAATAACTATTTACAATACATAACTAATTAATTAAACTCATATCCTTTCACTCGTTTACAAATTTATCTTTTATCCAAACGCCCCTATTTACCTCAGGAATCAATTCGAGTTTCTTAACTTGTCTGGCCTCCGAAATTTGCGTACATCTACTGAACTATCGCTTAAAACTCCTGTTCATACTTCTTCTTTTTATAATAACTCCTTCATTGTTCATGCTATCAAACTCTGGAATGCACTGCCTATTGCTATAAGACAAGCTAAGTCACTACCAACTTTTAAAAAATTGGTTAAAAATCACTACCTATCTTTAGTGTAACAACAAAACATATATTTATTTATGTATTCTACAAATATAGATATTTAAGTATGTTTATCTATTTATTTATTATATTTTATATATATTATTGAATTTTATGTATATTATCTATTTATTATGTAAATAAAATATAATTATTATTTATTACCATACCTCCCTTCCACATCAATGTAACACCAATAATGTTCTATAGCCCGGGTTGCCTGGAAGAGATCGCTCTGTAGCGATAAGGCCGCCCATTGTAAGTCAAGTACTCATTGATTGTGTAAATAAGTTTCATTGTGTTTATATAATTGGTTTACAATAAAGTGTTATCTATCTATCTATCTAATTAGTTAAGCGATAATGCATATATTCCTATCGTTTTATTTCAGATCGCGCGGAGAACTGTGTCCGCCTCTACCACTGACGTGGATGCCTCAACATGATCACCACCGCTCTGTCAAGAGCGAAACGACGGACAAGAAAAATAACAAAAAAGTCAAATTTTCCCGTTCTGTGACGCAAATTGATTTACTTATATATAATTTTTGATTAATATTTTTTCCGGACAAACTAATTAGAGTTATTTGATATAAATTGTGGTCACTGTAACTGCCACAGTCCATTGTTGCAATTTTATTTCCTCGTCCAATTATTTTGGAAAATACGTTTCAGTAAACAAGTAACATTGATTAAAATTATCAAACTATTGGAAATATCGACGCAATTTGAGGTTGAAACTGGATTTAGAGTTTATAATTACTAATTAGCAACATATATTTCTATGTTAATACAATACTACAGGAACGTACGCATACACACGCCCACATACACAGTAGGTTGTTTCAAAATGAATATTTTATACCGCATCTGCTTTCCGACGATAACAAGGCGGCCCGCGTCAGATGGTGTAAGAAAACTCTGCAAAGGTTCAACCGAGGAGAGTAACTCAAAGCGACGCATCGTCCTGCACCACGACGTCAAATGTTTGAGTATTTGAAGCAAGAAAAAGTAGAAATTTTTGACCATCCTCCATACAGTCCTGACCTAAGCCCTAACGATTTCTTTGCATTTCCTGAAATTAAGAAAAGTCTTCGTGGTCAAAGGTTCCAGTCCGGTGAAGAAGCAGTCCACGCTTTCAAGTCAGTCATTTTTAACACCCCCACTTTAGAGTGGAATAAATGTTATAATAACTGGTTTGAGCGAAGGGAAAAGCTAAGCTACGTGGTGAATACTTTGAAAAACAATAAAAAGTACTATTAGGTTCTAGTTGTGCTTTTTTCTTCAAACGACAAAACTTAAAAGGCATGCCTCGTAGTATGAATTTTTTTATTTTTTGAATTTATTGATAGTTTTTTATGTTGTGATGTGTGATGCGTGTAGTTTGTTTTAACTCTCCTTACATGATCTGAAACTCTTAATACATCGAAAAACTGAATTGTCCATTACAATAGAAAAGGTAAGTTGCATATTATTTTAATTGTCATCATAGATGATGGGGTCTGAGACTAGAGTCTCAGACTCCAGGCTTGTGCTCAGCCACCCAGGCATAAGACCACCAATTATTTGACTATTAACACCCTGTAAAGGTATAATTGATATTTTCTTAAACATTAAATTTAAATTTTAGCAACTTGACCTAAATGATTAATATTTTTTTAGTTTTACTAATTGTTTAGGGTTAATTAAAAGTAATGAGGTATCTGAAATACGAATATATATTTACAAAATCAACCTGGTGGGGAGGTCCACTACTGAGTCCAATGTATCATGACTTTATAGTAATTGACCGGAACGGTCAATTTTGATAAAATCGTATGTTAAGTAAATATACTATGCAAAGTAATATATTGAGGACAGGTTAATTTAGTTTTACAATTAGTTACTTTTATTTAGTATTTGACCACCTTTACCTATTGTAAGGTATGATTAGTTCCTGAAAACAATTTTTAACGTCTGTTGACAGATGTCTGAGAAAAAGTGCATATTTCTGTTCATATAAAAAGTGCAATTATACTAAAGCTGCAATGCTCTCAACGATGTTCGATAATACGGGCTTCATAAGTGAAATCTATCAAATTCTGACTCGCACGTTTTGCTGAGGACAAAGAGTGAAGAAGTCAGAAAATGACACTGACCAAGAATATAGGTCTGGAACTGATCCATAAAGTAGATGATCAGTATGCTAAATTTAAATACGAAAACAAATTTTATTTTGTGAAATAAAACACCTACAATCTGATATTGAAATTTAGTAATTGCTCTTACTGTTATAAAGGAAAAAAGACCAGTTTAACGAGAAATGTTCCAGATATATATTCTTTTATATAATTTAATGAATTTTCCTATTATTTATATCAATTAAAACGCCAAGTGACCAGTTTGTTTTTTATTTAACAAATAACCGTTATAAGCACCCAGACGCGAGACGGGAATCGAACCCGTGACCTCTGCAAGCGTATCCAAGTGCGTTATCTGTTACGCCACAGAGGTCGTCACACAATGGCGGAACATAACACAAAGTTATGATACCAGCATACTAGACCAAGGGTGGTTGCCATTGTTTTGTCGCTTTTTACGACAAGCAGATCCCGGGCGCAGTACTTGTACTACGTCCCTGCGCGGAGAGAAACGCTGGCCACACATGTACAATAATTTCCTATTTTCATCCTAAAAGTTTGAGTATTTTACAACCAATATGGCCGAACGACCTGGTGCTTCCAAATTGTCATGCCTCACACGAATTCAGGTGCGCGCTATAATAAAAACATGCCCATTTGTATGATCCACAACCGGCATTTTAATTGCAACGAAACAAAAAGCAATCGCACGATTCCTCATTGAAATATTCCAAGAAACTACGCCTTTAACGTTCCAATTAACATTTTGATCGCAAAATGGTTCCTGCAGCCCGCCATTTTGTTGTTGCCAAAAAAACGCGCGTTAAGCCATCTTTGTTGTTTGAATAAATCTTTTTCTTGTTTAACGTAGTCGGACAATTTTAAGTATGTCGATTTAATTTAATTACAATTAGGCTGGTTTTAGAATTGATTTTAAATATTTTCTCTAGAACTAGAATAAATAAATTAAATGATGAATATTTTATTTTTATTCCCCTATTGGATTGTCAATACTTAGAGATTCGCTAGCTAAATATAATAATATTACAAGTTGTCACAGGTATGATTTTTTAAAGACTATAGGGAAAATAAAACTAATTAAACAAAAATTATATCATATATACTTAAAAGTAGTGTTTGGATTTATTGAGCATCCCTCGCTTTTTGAAGCGGCCTGCTCTTCAATTGACCCCGTGGGAAATGTATTTTCTTAGAATCACAATACGTTATGAAATGTGAAGTAGATAATGCCTCAGAAATTAGATAGGGAAATTTGAATTGAATTGCGATTTGATTTGGACGAGACTAACATCAGTTCCTATCAAATATTTTTGCAATATCAAGGCTAACTGCTAATACAGCAAATTGCTGGGAGAACGCGACCTCCTTGATGGAATATAAATCGCGGTTTTATGGACTTTACTGCCATGTTATACCCACTTCCAACCTCCCATTATCTTTGTGGTGATGACACAGGAATCACACTGTAGATACCCTGGCAATCTACATCTGACATCTACAACTTTTCTCCTTCCTGTCCTTATCCTACACTATATGGGGTTGGTACATGTCTACACAAGTTTAAATCAGCAAAATAAAAACATTGTATTCTGTTTTCAAATTATTATTTCGTTTGCTTTTCCTTATGTATAAAATCTCTTTAAATATCTCGAGATACTAATAAGGTTTTATACGAACGTTAAGGGGAAAAGTTCCTCAAAACATTATTATCGTTAATACTCTTTGTGATGTAGTATACAAAAGTGGATCTTCAAAGCGTCTTTTACCTTTAAAGGTTTGTTTGATTTTGCCTTTGTGTGATTATATTTTTGAATTTAATTATATCGATGGTGTGTAATCAAGGTCATCTTGATAATTTATTCTAGATGCTTACTAAGTCAAAAATTAAAAATTATGTTTAATAAATGAATGACATTTTAATAAATGACATTTTCTTCTACACTTCGCATGATTTTCGGCTTACAACACTTTATGACGTCTAACTAACTTTTGAGTCTCGCCCTCCTGCCGGGGCCCGGCGGAGGCGGCATGGGTACATTTGTTCCCCATACAAACAGCCGGTTGCAGAAAAACGAAGACGACACTCCTGCATTATAATCCTAATGTTAAAGATTAAAGGCTGGCGTGAATGCTGGAGTTCTAAACGCGGTTCTTCCGCGTTACTACACATTCGCCGCAGCATATTCATCTCCATGACACTCAATTCTTGCATATGTTACTCTGGCATCGGGCACGTTTCACAACCAAATAAGAGGGGAGGTCTATATGATAATCTTATAGAACTTTCACTTAACCAGCGTCTTAGGGTCAGTAATGACCTACCTACTAACTACGTAAATGTAAATAATTAAAAACAAATGTTATTTTTAAAAGTAACGTATAATTTCGTGAACAATATTAGATATGTTTTTATTTTATAATTTATTTCATAAGTAACGTAGATCCATTTAATATAATTACATAATAATTACAATTTTAAATTAGTATAGATGCAGTGTTTGTTAGAAAACGTTTATAGATATTATAAATAACATTAGTAAAATTTTAGTACAACTCAATTACAGTTTTATATACTAACTGACGCGGCAAACGTAGTACTAACAAAAAAAATCGGCGACAAAAAGTACCCTATGTCTTTATAAAAAAAAAATTTTAAGCTAGCTTCTACCACAATAACAACAATAAGTTTAGCAATAAAACACAGGCTAACAGTCTGCCAAAAATACCCACGTTCGCTTTTGGCCACATGACAAAAAGTTTCGGAGGCGTGCTGGAGGTTCATTAGAAACAAATTCTTATATTATGCTCATTCCATGGTCCGTGCCCTTAATCGCCGGACACTTGGGACTGTGTAGAATACACATAACTACAGAGGCTACTTTTAGTAATGAAATTTGTCTGCACACATGTCGCCATGCATTAGTCAGTAACGTTAAAAACACCAAGTCTTTTACAGGGCAACAAATTAATAATCTAAAAAAATTAAATTTCCCCGCCCTGAAAACATGCTGATAATTAAGATATTTATAATTAACTAAGTTAAATTTAAAGATTACCAATTTCCATATTAAGTTATATTCTCTGCTATAAAACAGAAATAATTAAATAATAAATTATATACTGGGTCACACAGCACCATCTAGTCCTAAAGTAAGAAGCGTAGCAATTGCGTTATGGGTACTAGATAATATATAAGCGCGAGACGGGAATCAAACCTATGACCTCTGCAAGTCTATCGAAATGCGTTAGCCGCTATGCCACAGAGGTCGTCATATTCAACGCTGTTTAAAATACACTAACTACACAACACAACTACGTTAATACATTTTTATGCCACCTTTTCAAGTCTCTGTCACTTTTTTAGAGGTACTTAGATGTGCTTTTAAGAGACACGCAGTAGGGTAGGACTGCAGTAAATTGCGCTCGTATGCCCGTTGTCGGAATCATCAATGTTATACCGTAGAAAACTACTCGTACTGCGGGACGTAATATGAACCTGACCGCGGTCTTAATTCTCTGACAACTACATTAAACTATGCTGTAGCGGCCACTTAAAAGGCGGGAATAGCTCCTTAGTTTAATGGGGCACCATGTGGCGCCAGTTTCACGGTTCAATATGAAATATTATAGAACATGAACACGTTTCACGGTTACAAAACGTATAGTTCCGTCATGACTATTGAATGCAAGATGATTTGTAGCAAATTTGAATTTAAGTGCAGTTCAAAGTGACCAGCTGCCGACTAATAAAAATAAGGAACTCAGTGGGCTTAACACTTTAAATGCCAACTACACAGCGTCGTATATTGATGCAAGCAAGACTGGCTACACAGTGATAATAATTTCTTAATAATGATTCCTCACCATTTCTTTAGTTGTCAACATATTAAAATAGTTTGGTCACTTTTTTTTATTGCTGTGGGACAGCAGACAGGCTGACGGCCAGCTTAGAATTTAGCAGTTACCCTCGCCTATGGGTGTTTGCAACGCCAGTGGCATCGCGAACACGCTGCTGTCCCATAAGGGTACAGGAACTTGGGTCACTAATGCCGGAACACAACACAAGGTTATTATGGCGGCATACTTAAGACCAAAGGTGGTCGCCATCCAGACGAGCTTGGGGCCCTACCACGTAGCTAGGGTGGGTTGTTTTGTCGCCTTTTACGACAGGCCGACCCCGGCCGCAGAGGTGAGTATTCTTTCTCCGCCCCTGCACGGATAATCACTTAGTTAGGTCTTGTTTAAAAGTAGCTAATAGTAAGTGTATTCCTTATTTGAACTGGCATTCAATGTGTTAATGTCTATAAGATTAAGACTGTTTTAAAGTAGCATTAGAATGTTTCAGGTTATAGGGTAATAGAAGGCTAGCTCAGAGGTCACTCAAGTTATCAGTCAAGCCCAGTGCAGGTGTCTCTAAAATCTTTTTATCGTGCAGCCGGGGTGGGCCTGTTGTAAAAAGAGACAAAACAACCCACCCTAGCTACGTGATAGGGCCTCAACCCCGTCTGGATGGCGACCACCTTTGGTCTTAAGTATGCCGCTATAACCTTGTGTTGTGTTCCGGCATTAGTGACCCAAGTTCCTGTACTCTTATAAGACAGCAGCGTGTTCGCGATTTCACTGGCGTCACAAACACCCATAGGCAACGGTAACTGCTAAATTCTAAGCGGGCCGTCAGCCTGTCTGCTGTACTAGTGTAATAAAAAAAATCGTCCGGGCTGAATTCAATCAAGTGCAAATTATATTCTCTTCTTCTCTTTTTCAACCTTTAACCACCCAATGCTGAGTACCTAATCTTCCAATGCACGCCATTCTTCTCGGTTCAGCGCCTTTCGCATCCAGTCCTTACCGGCCACTCTAACAAGGTCGTCGGTCCAACGCATCGGTTGCCTGCCTACATTTCTATGCCCTATTCTAGGCCTCCACTCAAGCACCCGACTACCCCACCTGTTATCCTGTCTACGGCATATATGGCCCGCCCACTTCCATTTTCTGCTAGCGATCACATTGGCTATGTCGACCAATTTCGTTCTCTCCCGGATCTCTGTGTTCCTGATTCGATCACGTAGAGAGATACCTAATATAGCCCGTTCCATGATTCTTTGGGTGACTTGGAGCTTATGTATCACCTGCTTTGTCAGCGTCCATGACTCGGCTCCATAGACCATGACTGGTAGGACGCATTGTTCAAAGATCCGACGCAAATTATAATACATTCGTTATATTAGAAAAATGTAATTTAGTCTTGAATTTAATTGAAATAAAAGATTTTCTCTTTAGAATACTAAAATTATTCACGCTAGTATGAACTACGTAATTGCAAATAAATTATATTTTTCTCCCTGCAGGGTCGGAGTAAAAATAGTGACCCCTGCGGCTAGGGCAGCATTTCGTAAAAGGGAACAAAACAACCCTAGCTAGATGGCAAGGCTCTAAGCCTATGGATGGAAACTAGCCCTAGTCTCCAAATATGCCACCATAATAACCTTGTGTTGCATGCCATGGGCAGACAGCAGCGTGTTAGCAGTGCGTCTGGCGGCGCAAATATCCATAGGTGACGGTATCTGCTTTCCATTAAGCGCATCATTAGCCTCTCTACTGATCCGCAGTAAAAAAAAATACTGACTCAATAACTTAACAAATAGACTATTAAAAAATAATAAAACTGAAAGCTGGCACCCATTTAATTGTCATCAATTGTAATTTTTTTTCAAAATAATTTGAGCAAGAATATATAATAGATACAATTCATTGTTGACCACAAAAGCGTGTTTGCATTCATTTCTAGGTGGTCCTATTGTGCAATACAGTTTGAAGATGGCGTGGGTCATAGATTCTGAATTAAAAGCATTGTATTGATGCAGATGGTACTAAACAAGGCATGGGATATTTTTTTCAAAAGTTTTTCTGAAATATCTTTTTGAGAACCGGATTCACACAACGCCATCTAGTCCTAAAGTAGTAGATATACTACTTATACACTTTATTTTGTAAAATAAATCAATCCCGTGATTCCCGCAGTATTTTCATAAGCATTTAACCCTTTCGCGCTCAAAGAAAATATTTCCCTTCCTTAAAATTCGTATTTGATTATTCAACTTTTTTCACACTAAAATCAAAACATTTGTATACATAAGTATAATTATCTTGGATATAGCATGGCATGGCCATAAGGGTTCATCTTAAAAACGATTAATTCACTTACAGTTTGCTATACGCGTAAATAAAAAAATGAAAATGAATGTTAAGTAACATAATCCCAGCGTCCACTTGCATACTCGGTCACACAGAAGCCGATGCGGAGTGCGCGGGCGCCGACAGGCAAACAAGCAAACGGACTTTGTTCACGCCGCGTATACTCAACAGAAATTTGTCGGAACCCTCAAGAACCTTTATTTATATACGGTAATATGAGGAGATTATATGAAAAGGTTTTAATAGGTACCTGACAGTTCACTGGTATTAAACTCGGAAACCAACCTAGCGGTCCCGCTTTTGCCCCTTACACCGTTCTCTCACACAATGTGTACATTATAACATAATTGCCATGTACTTGTATGTACAAGCGTGTCGGGTACCCGTTCACACAGCAGAATCCTGAGACTAGCAGTAGTTTTTTTTTATTGCTGTAGAACAGCAGACAGGCTGACGGCCCGCTTAGAATTTAGCACTTACCGTCGTCTATGGGTATTTGCAACACCAGTAGCATCGCGAACACGCTGCTGTCGCATAAGAGTACAGGAACTTGGGTCACTAATGCCGGAACACAACACAAGGTTATTATGGCGGCATACTTAAGACCAAAGGTGGTCGCCATCCAGACGGGCTTGGGGCTCTACCACGTAACTATGGTGGGTTGTTTTGTCGCCTTTTACGACAGGCCGACCCCGGCCGCAGCGGTTAGTATTCTTTCTCCGCCTTTGAACGGATAAAATAGAATGTTATAGGCAGTATGTTATTAATAAACATTAATCGATTTTAGAGTTCACCAATGTTATTAGGTCCCCAGATCTCGTCTGAAAATTATAATAGATTTTTATTTATTAAATAAAAATCTAAAAAATGTTATGATGAATTATTTAATCTTTAAAACGAAAAAGTAAATGAACTAGGAAAAAAACGAAATAAGTTAAATAAGTAATTAATTACATAGGCAAATGATTATTGAATGAATATGATATCTGCCTGCTTAATATGTAAAAAGGGTTTGCTTTGTTAATGGCCTCTATGTCCGGTTTTACAACTATTAATTGCTTATTTACTTCATTGAGAAAAATTAATGGCGCTGACAATTTAATATATGACCATTGAACGATGCCGGTCACGGACCTAGAGTGTACAGTAGATGAGTGGGATGGAGGGAGAACAGTGGACTGTATGAGAGAGAGCGAATAGCGGTAGATTAGAGTTATGCGATGTCTTGCAGTGGGCTAAGAAACTCGCAGAAAATGATAGGTCAGGCTTTGTTTTTTTCTCAGTTGATCGTTTTTAATTGCTGGACGTAGTTCCCCAAACAAACTGTAAACAAACTGTGATATACCACTCTGCGTTAACCGTTCTACGATCTTCAAGTGCAATTGTCGCAACATGACCGGTTTTTCTAACGAACGTGGCCACCATCTTCTTTGAAGTGCTTCGAGAACGAAGAACTTTAGTCGGCTTTGGTTCATCTTGAAAAACCCAGATTGTAGATTGTTGTTTGGAATCAGGATCGTAGACATAGATCCAAGATTCGTCACCACTGAAGATGTCGTATGACTCTCCTCGGTTGAACCTTTGCAGAGTTTTCTTACACCATCTGACGCGGGCCACCTTGTGATCAGGCCTCTTCTAAAGTTGTAGAAAATTATTGCACGAACATTTTCCTTCGAAAGATTCATTTTCGTACGTGACCTGACAGATTCCAATCGACGCTGTGACTAAACAATAGCATTAATCCTAATACTTTCAACTGTTTTGAGATTCAAAATTTAAACACATTCGAATATATTTAGTTTCAAATTCAAAATTTCCGGGAAATATGGAAACGATAGAACTTAAAAGGCCTGCCTAGTACATGAGGATTATTAACTTTGTTTACATATTTTGTTCTAAAATTAGTGTTTATTTAAAAAAAATTGTTCACATTTCACTTTTGGTATTTATTGAATTTTGAAAATCTTAAAAAAAAACAGAATATCTTCAATAAACAGTCAAAATAGTGCGGATACATTTTGTTACATTTGTAGAAACATACAAAAACAATGGAATCCAAAAATGAAATGAAAACACTTTATTGTTCACCAGCTAAATCTATGTACAATGAAAACTAGAATAACTTACAGGGATACAATGAAAAAATGTTATACCAAAAAATGTAATTGACCAACAAAACTTGTATTACCTCCACTTCACATTAAATTCGATATGATGAAACAGATCGTTAAAGCATTAGATAAAGATAATGATAATTTTCAACACCTGAGTCAAAAATTCCCAAGACTATTTGATGCTAAATATAAGAATATATATAAAATATATCGACGGACAACAAATTACATTTTCAATGACCGATGAAAAATTTGATGCAACAATGAATCTACTAAACTAGAAGCTTGGCTGGAATTTAAAGATGTTTTCAACATTTTGTTTAAGAAATCACAAACACCCTGATTAAAAAATATTGTGACAAACGTTTTGTAGGCTCCATTATAGGATTGCCTGGAAGAGATCGCTTTTAGCGATAAGGCCATTGTATCACTGTAACTTATTCTAGTTTTCATTGTACATAGATTTAGTTGGTGAACAATAAAGTGTTTTTCATTCATTTCATTCATTCATTCATTTTTTGGATAGGTATCAAAAATTGAGATGTAATATGAATATGAAACTCAACTTTTTAGATCCAAATGTGGATTTTTTCCTGATAACTTTGGTGATTTTAGTGAAAAATAGGGACAATGATTGGTGCAGACATCAAAAGTATAGAAACCAGGTCGATAGAATGTAAATATGCAGTATTTCTGATGTTAGTTAGGCCCCTTGTCCAACAACGTGCTGTGAAGATCCACCTATGTGCTATCTCTGCTTGCCACAATGTCCTTCGTCGAAAGTTATGTATTGTTGTGAAAGAAGCCGCGAGTTTTAAGGCCTCTAACTTGCCACGAGGAAGATTGCTGTGAGCCACCACCAAAATATATGAAGATGGACGCATTGTGCGCAAGCTACCTGTGTCTGCATTCAAGCGCAACGGAATACAGGACCAAGACCATTCGAAGACGTTCGGCACTGTGAATTTCGTATTTGGCAGCCCTCGCGACGTAATTGTCGAATGTGAATTGTGCACGGACCCGGCAAAAGTGCCATCCTGCACACCCAAACCGACATTCGGATGTTGTTTACTCATCAAGAAACCAATAAAAGTGTCGCTTAAGGATATTGTATATTAGATGATTGACAACGAAACTTCGTGTCCTACTTTCAATGTGAAACGAGAAAAATAATTTAAATAAAAGGATGACAGATTTTTCCCCAAAAAGGAATTATCGTCAGGTAGGCGGCCGGTTGTAAAAACTAAGCCACAACTATTACAACATGTAACATGTTGTGCCGACCCCATATAATGTGGGATAAGAGCAGGAGGAAGAAGAAGACATATGAAACTCGGGAAATACTTATGATGGTGAAACACTTGGCCTTTTAAGGTAATGATATTACGCCTTTTATTTACCATTGTATATATTGATATATTTTACTTATAGCTTTGATTAATTCTGTAGTGCCTGCACCTTTTGGAAATGCTGGTGAATTCCAAGTTTTAAACCATTATATGTTTATTAATTGTTTTCTGTATTGAGACTTAATAATTATATAATAAAGTATAGAATTCTACAAAATATAACATTGAAAATAACTCATCATGTCATCAAACTGATTTCTGAATCCGAATAAATTTATTAGTGCAGTGGTACGAAGTGTCATCTAGTCCGGTCCGCATCTTAGAGCATGTACGACTGGACTTAATATCAGTACTCCGTTCCGACGGCTAATTGCCGTGACTACACCAATATTTGACATCAATTATATAACACACATTTTTGAATGATTATTCTTTGGAATGCCGACGCCGCGTTTATTTGGCGCCGCATGTCAAACTACATAGCCATCGGACACGCTTTGAAAATGGTTTAACAAATAGTGGAAAGTACGGTAGCTTTGTGTTTGCTTTTAATATTAATAAATAGTTGTTGACATATATCATATTACGCTTTATATTATGCCGGATGTGACATAGATCACCTGCCAGTGTGGTCTTATTGCCGTTACAGAAATCACGGAGTTATAAAGTAATACGCTTTCTAAACGGGAGTGTGACCAGGACCTGGCATGATATCCGTTTTCCGGAGTGAAGAGACCCACTTCCACTTGGGGCAGCGCTGTTCGAGGTGGCGATAGTCAGCTTGCGCCATTTCCCGGCACCTTCGATTTCAGCGACAAAGGAGCCTGAGGGAATTCCATACGCATCTGCTTCGACCCCGGGCGGCAGGCACTATCTAAGGGCATTTTTCTTTTCCGAAACAACAAAAACATACATATATACCTTCATCGTGACAACGCGCCGTGCCACACCACCCTCAGCGTGTCCCAGTATTTCGCCTCTAAAGGGATCGCCGTGTTGCAACAGCCTTATTCGCCCGATATGTCACCCTGTGACTTTTTTGTTCCCTACAACAAAATCAGTGGTTAATGGAACCCATTTTGAGACGATTACGGATATTCAGGCGGCCGTGACGAGGGTACTCGCGGACATCCCAGTCGAAACGTTCCAGAAATGTTACGAAGCGTGAAAAACGCGCTGGAATCGTTGTATGGCTGTCCAAGGCCAAGACTACTTTGAAGGGAATGGCACAGTTGTAGAATAATATTTAAATATACGGTTTTTATGGAATCAGTCTCATTACTTAATTGTCAACGTATGTACACTTTCTAATTCTAAGTAACACTCTTATACTATTTGACTACTACGTGTTTTCGCTACATAGTGATTGAGATTCTATAAAAATTCTGGCACCACAGTCACGTAATTATCAAAGTCAGAAGCCCCTATGAAGAAGTTAAGAGTATGCTCATGAATTATTCATATTCTCCATGCAGAAGCGATGTAAGTATACGGACCTCTGCAGACCGAAGTGGCCTGTCATAAAGGCGACAAAACAGCCCTTGTCTGGATGGCAACCATCCTGGTCTGTAAATATGCCGCAATAATAACCTTGTTTCAGCATAAGAAACCCAGGTTTTAGTTTCCCCACGCGAACAGTAGCGTGTTAGGTTTTCCCATAGCGTCGCAAATATCCATAGGCGACCGTTACCGCTAGCTAACTATGAACTGGGCCGTAATCCTGTCTGCTGTTCCACAAAAATAAAAAAGAAGACTTTTGAATGCACACAATGCACATAAGGCACAATTAACACGCTTTAAGGGGTTAGAGTATATTTATCATTACAAGGTTCACCTTGTTTACGACCCCCTAGGTCCTAGCAATTCAGCTTACGTGACATTCACCCGATTTTAATAAAGTATTTCTATAAAGCGCTCAAATAAATTGCAAGCTATTAAGTCGTATTTAACAAACTCACGTTTCACGTTGAGGTCCGTAATAACTTAATAAGCGCCGCTGAGACATCGGATAATTACAAATTAGAAGACGCCCGAGCTCAGATGGGAACACGTCATTCCATTGACGGTGTTATTCTGGAATACCAAATCAGATTTGTTTAAATTAAAGTAATTTGGAATTATTTATGATTAGTAGCGATTTAATTCAATTGATTACATACTCATTTGATTTTCTAATAAAAACAAAAATATAGTAATAAAAAAGTTTATTTAAGAAATAAATTTAATTCAAAAAGCAGTACGATAGAGTATTTATCTGTAATACGAGAATAGCCGTACTGTCCACCATCGATATTGCGTTCATGCCTATTTCTTGGAGCCTCTTTTGTTCTGTACTGAAAAGGTTCTCAAGAACCATTATATCAGACTAGCTGACCCGGCAAAGGTTGTTTTGCCATATAAATTTAAAACAAAATTACGTTTTGGACAGGAGTTCCGTAAAATCTGTTCTAGGTCAGCGTCTACATCGTGGAATGAGCAACTATGCTAAATTTCAAGTCAATCGGGTGTATAGCTTTAAAGATCTCTCGATGAGTGGCATTTCGCTTATATTTATATAGACTGCAAATGAGCTTTTGGCTGAAGTTAACTCATCACCGTAAGGTGTAGGATTTTTCAAATTTCCTCGAAGTTGGCAGTACGATGGCCATAGCCCTGTTGCTAATGTCCATAGACGACGGTGAGTACCTGCTCAGGTGCACTGTGGCCCAGTCTACTGAACTTCAGCTATAAAAAAGTAGGTTACTTTTTCATGGCGACTATGCATACACTTGTTTGACAGTTTTTCTCGCCTAATGTTTATATTATAACGTTATTTCTATATACCAGGGGTGACAGAAAATACCGTGGTAAATACTGAGATCGCACATGTTTGTAATCCGTCTTACAAATGAGGCAATATACCAAAATATTAATCCACGTATTCTTCAAATACATATTTGTAAAAACACTGCGATGTCGCTTTTGTACGAACATAGAGTTTTATTTATGTCGTAAGGTTCCAGAATAGAGGCCAGGTCTTAACCTGTTCCAAGAGAAATCTCTAATGGGCTTTGACCGAAGTGAACCCGGGTTTAACAACGAGGTATTGTTTATCGCTCTATCCATAACTTGATCCTTTGAAAACAAAATTAAATGTTTTATTTACAATTAAACAAAGCTAAAAACACTATAAATGTCCATTCGATTTAATCTATTTTCTAGTATTAAAGTTACTTAAGGAATAGAAGGGATAACATTTATGGAGGAAGTAAAGGAAAGACCGGATGTCGTGTCATATCAAGAAGTCAAGGAAAATAGGCTTTGTAGAGAGGGTTGGAAAATCTCTAATAGCGGTAGCTCTCCAATAAATGATGATGATCAAGGAATATATGTTATTTGCATATAACAATTGTAATTAGGTACATAGCTTAGTGATATCAACTAGATCCAGGATTCGAATCTCGCATGTGCATATAATTTCCACGTACCGACTGTAAAAGTAAACATAGTGAGGAAACGAAAAGGAAGATCATCGGTATATGTGTCCCTCTGGAAGAGGCCCAAGCCCAGCTGTGGGACATTTTGGACTGTATATGTATTATACAATAATAAAATATACTGTGACAATTTATGCAGTGATTGTCCTAAACTAAGTAACAAAGCGCTTGTGTCATGGGTACTAGACAGCAGCATATATAACATTACTTATATACTTTTCCTCGGCAAATGAAGACAAATAAACAGAATTGAGACGGAAATCGAATCCGCGACAGCGCAGGCTATCCAAATTTAATATTTCAGAAAAAATCTAGAAGTTAATTTTCTGCTTCATCAACAGCATTGTTATTAAGGAACATAAATTTAACCACGCACGGCAAGAATAGCTGTATTTTAAATTGCAGTTATGATACGTTTCATGCTCGTGCTTTATTACTTAATCTTTTCCTATTTATCCATACTAATATTATACATGAAAAGTAACTCTGGCTGTCTGTCTGTTACGTTTTCAAGCTTGAACCAATTTGATAAATTTTGGTATAGAGATAGATTGGGCCTTGGAGAAGGACATAGACTATTTTTTTTTCGCGAAAATGAAACTTGAAAGAGGTGAAATAGTTCTGTTTTTTTATTTCATTTATATGGCAGAACAACGTTTGCTTGGTCAGCTAGTGAGTAATATTTAACAAAAACCATAAAAAGTTAATTTCAAATTTCAATCCTCGTTGCTCACTTCGTCAAATTTTATTGGTTGGAAATGCTTGCAAAATCTGGCGTATATAAGTAAATAAATATACTGGGACAATTCACAGAGCGCCATCTAGTCCCAAAATAAGTAGCATAACACTTGTATTATGGGTTCTAAATAACTTACACCACACATATACTTTTCCCTTGTAAATAAATATCCATACTATGCATATTAATATAATAAATGTGAAAATAACTCTGTCTCTGTTTTCACGCCTAAACCGCTGAAACAATTGTGATTAATTTCGGTATAGAGATAGATTGGACCTTGGAAAAGGACATAGGCTACTTTTTTTAAATTTCTGTGGCAGTACATACAACCTTTGCCCGATCAGCCAGTTGAAATATAAAATGATAAGGAAGAAGAAAAGAATAGAAAATGAGATATAAGATCCATTGAATGGTAATATTTGTTTTAGAAACAATAACCTCTTTAGCGATACGATTTTAAAACTTTTTCCATTACAACCTTTTATTATACTTATTATGTGTGAATGTTGCCATCAATTAATTTGTTAGCATCACTCACGTAAATTTAGACCTTCCGGCTTGGCAACCGGTTATTCAGTGATTGTCGTGTGAACGTTGAACAAGTGGCATCTACTAATAGTATGCAGGTATTTAAACTAGATTTAAACCTCTGTGACTCAATGGCTAGCGCACGTGGGACGGTGGTAGATGTCACAGGTTCGATATCCGTCCCGAGTCTGAGTGTTTTTTGTATAATTGTATTTATTTACAAAAAAAGTATGTGTTGTGTTAGATGTACCTACCTATATAGGTATAACACAAGCGCTTTGCTATTTACTTTAAGACTTAATGGAGCTTTGTGAAATGTTACAGTATATTTATTATTAAGAACCAACAATAAGTGGTTTATTACATTTCCATGAAACTCTTCTCTCCGTGTTTGGGGCCTGTCAGCCTGTCTGCGCTGACGGCCCACTTAGTAGTTAATTACCGTCGCCTATGTTTGTGACCACAACACAAGGCTATGGCAGCATATTTAGAAACTAGGAATGGTTGCCATCCAGACGGGCTTGGAGCCCTGCCATCTCGCTGGGGTTTAGTCACCTTTACAATAGGCCGACCCCGGTGGCCAATAGGTACTGTGCATGAAAAAAAAACTGCTACCCTCTTTTAGCGACTGTTGCATAAAACTAAAATGTCTTATATTATTGACATTTATGTTGCTGGCTGCATTTTTCAGCGCTTTTTAATTTTCAGCTTGATTAATAATATACACTTGTATAATAAGAGATGTAGGTTTAAATATAATTAAGAAAATCTTCTTCTTCTTGCTATAACCCCAACTATGTGGGTTTGGCACATATTTTCTCCTTCCACTCTTCTCTATTAGTCGTCATCTATTTTGCCATATCATTTTTTACACAATCCATCAATCTTTTCTTTGGTGTACCTCTCGCTTTGTCTATTCATCCACTCTCATTTCTAGCATTTTCCTTGTTACATGATATTCTTCTCTTTGCATTACAGCCATACCAGACTACTAGCTATTAGATTTCGTCTTCTCGATTACTGGCACTACTTTCTAACTTCTCCTGATATATTCATTTCATAAATAACACCATTATTCTAACATATCTCCGTTCAGTGAAAAGCTAGGTTTAAAGCGAGGTGTGCGCTCGTGACTTGTAGGTTGACGCGCCCTAATGAAGTCGTAAGGGCCGGGATGCTCATGTTGAGTATTGCTCGGTATTATGGAAACGGCTTCCTTTTTCATAACTTTTAATTTTATTAGCCGTGTTTGTTCCTTACTAATATAAGAATAAGATTACCATATTTTCCTACGTATTAGTCAAATTTGATTAAGGACTTTCACAAGTTCACAGACAGCAAAAGAAGTGGTCCATTCAATTTTTATTGTTTAATTGAAAGAATTCAACAATTCAGATATAAAAGCCAAGAGACACTGAAAGAGGATTCCCGGTAGGTTTAACAAATATACAATACTTTATATCATCTCTCCTGTATTTCATTATTTTATATTTGTTTCCTTTTTCTTGCTTTATTTTATCGCTTAAACGTTTTATACATGGTAACTTATAATAGCATTATCTAATTTATATTAATTTAATAACATTAGGACGAATCTTCAGAAAGTATAATTGTTTGTACATTTTACTTTTTTTAACTTTATGACAATTATTTACATTCAATATGTATTTTTTTATTGCTGTAAGACAGCAGACATGCTGACGGCCCACTTAGAATTTAGCAGTTACCATCGTACTATGGGTGTTTGCAACGCCAGTAGCATCGCGAACACGCTGCGGTCCCATAAGGGTACAGGAACTTGGGTCACTAATGCCGGAACACAACACAAAGTTATTATGGTGGCATACTTAAGACCAAAGGTGGTCGCCATCCAGACGGGCGTGAGGCCCTACCACGTAGCTAGAATGGGTTGTTTTGTCGCCTTTTACGACAGGCTGACCCCGGCCACAGAGGTCAGTATTCTTTCTCCGCCCCTGCACGGATAGAATATTTAATGTATAAATGTTTGTTTTCCCAAATAAATTAAAAAGACAAATGACAGATGGCAGTTGTCAGCTTCTCTCTTTATCATCTTACGCTGGCTTTCGAAACCCCTGGCTAGGCCGCCTTCGCATATAACCGCCTGACCATTATCTTAAATATTAAATAAATATATTAATAATAAAAAGAAATATATTAATAATAAAAATATATACATATCGGTGTTATATTTTAGGCTCAGGGATATTTTTTTGGAGAGTTCCATATATCCTTAAATTTTCTCCGAGGTCAAGAGGACCAGCAAAGATGATTCCATGATACATAAAAGAGTATCGGCGCACACGCAACACATTCAAATTCCGAACAGTTCCAAAAAGCAGTCTCCATACACAATAACCCGGTCCATAGACGTGGTAGACCCTTACTGGGTGGTACTTATTATAACTCATTAGAGCCCCGAGACTGTCATCTATAAACACAAATTACCCTGTTTTACTCCAGCACACCTACGCCACCGCGGCACAATTAAAAGGGTGTTCAATGTTCATTTGATAAATCTTGTTTAGACACGACTCTAATATTCAATATATCCCCCTGGTGTAACGAACTTCGTCACGCTTACGGAGGTCACGGTTTGACTCCCATCCCGCGTGTAGGTGTATATGTATAATATTTATTTATTTATAAAAATCAAGTATATATGTAGTACTTAGTTATCTAGTACCCTACCCGAAACTTTATATATGTATCTATGTAATTGTATATATAAGCGAAATACCACTCATCACGAAATTTTAAGCAAGCTGTGTCATTTAGTTTGTGTTTGACAGCCATTAAGGCGACGACAAGAGACTTTTAATGATTTTATTCTGAAGATCACATCTAAACGAGTGGTGTTAATGAACTGGAAAAAATATATGTTAAATTTGAGCATTTTCTCAATAACTTAATATGTGAATATTTTAGATTATGTTTATATTACATAGTGTAATTAATTTGTAAAGTTAGGTCTAACGCAGATAAAAATCTGAGAATCACGTAAAAACTATCAAGCGTATTTTTATGAAACCTTCACCATCTTAAACACAATTTAATTACCCATCTTTTAATATACGACTTTTTATTTCAAAGTAAAAGGATAATATACAATTATGCTTTTTCGAATAATCTTTATGCTCGGGTTAGCAGGGGCCTTTGCGGGCGACGGGCGGCAGTGCATCGCTGACCACTGTCACGGGTAGACGTTGACGCTCGGAGCAATCACTAAACGATTTAACTCTATTATAAGTTTCGCGCTAAAATGGCTGGTAAATCTAGATTACTAAAAAAGAAACGCCAAACGCTCGCAAAAAATAGATTACTAAGGTAAGTAACGTGTTCTCAATCATAATTATCATTTGTGTATTTTAGCACATTGATGTAAATTGGACCAGATAAATTAATCATAACATTTAATTGTTACATATATTATTATTTTTTATTTTACTAAGTGACATTATTTTCTTTTTAGGAGATTACATAATAACAAAGATAATCGCGACGTAAATGAGGAGACAGAGACGAGGTGTGTATTGTAGTGTAGTATGACAATACTACATCGTAGTCGGGACAGTCCGGATTCGAGTTTTAAAAATATTTGAATGCTATTACTATTGTCACTGTATAACTAAATATAAATACATTTATATTGTAGGTCTGAATTTACGGAAACGCTTGGAGTGATTAAAGGATCTTCCCATATTGACAATGAAAATGAGAACAAGATTGTTGACAAGTAAATGCATATCTAATTCAATATTCTGATTTTAGCATATTTGAAACCTAATTCTATTAACTTATATTAATTACTATAACTGTTACAGTTCTCAAGTAACCAAAACGATATTTGCTGAGCAGGAAGAAAGCTTTCAAATGGATATTGAAAACGAGAAGTCAAATTCGGTCAGGTAAACGTATTATTATTTCTATGATGTCAGGATAGTCTGTCAATATAAAGTTTTATATAGTAAAACTCTCGATAAATAAAATTAATAAAAAAGGGGAAAATTTTCAATATAATATTGCAGAACCCGTGAGTGATAGCAAAGAATGTGAACAATAAAAGATATTACAAAACAAATGTTAAAGGCCTTATTCTGTTTAATATTGCAAAATTCTTATTATGTATATTTCCTTTTCAGAAATAATCAAGAAATAGTGAATGGAATGCGAATATTAAATATTAAATATTTTTTTAAAGAGCTTCAAGAAATATCTTCACATGGTAATATAGACTGTGGTTTGAAATCTGTAGAAATTATATCTGAACGAAAACAGGGCCTTGTTTCTAAACTAAAACTAAAATGCAACATGTGTAACGAAACTTTTGTCATTTGTTGCAATGATCCTGAAATTGACTTAAATATTAATACAGTTGCGGGTGCAGTGGCAATAGGTTGTGGCTATACACAGCTTAATGAATTATTGGCAGCAATGGACTTGCCTCATATATCCTATGAGTTATTTAATAAAAGAATGGGAACAATTAACAAAGTTTGGGAAAAAGAAGCTTTGAATTCTATGAATGAAGCCGCTAATGAAGAACGTCAAATGGCTTTGGAAGACGGTAGAGTTACTGAAAATGGCATTCCATATATTGACGTTATTGCAGATGGATGTTGGGGAAAAAGATCTTATAAAAAAAATTACTCATCCCTATCAGGCGCAGCTGCGATAATTGGGAAAAGAACTGGAAAAATTATTTATATGGCAGTGAAAAATAAATACTGCTGCATATGCGCCCAAGCTGCCAAGAAAAATGTCACACCTAAGGAGCATGCTTGCTATAAAAATTATTCTGGTAAATTCATAATATTAAATATGTTGTAATAATAATAAAGAAACTAAAATTTTATGGTTGGAATAATTATTACTTTATTTTCAGGTCCTTCAACTGGAATGGAATCCACGATCTTGGTAGAAGGATTCAAGAACAGCATAGAAATGCATAATTTAATATATTCAAGGTTAATATCAGATGGTGATGCAAATACTTATGCAAAATTGTTACAGTCAAGACCGTATGAAAATATAACAATTGAAAAAATCGAATGCCGCAACCACCTGTTAAGAAACCTTTGCATTAAGTTACAAGCTCTTATCACTGACACGAAATATTTAATTAAATACAGAAAATATATAACAAAACAAAGAATACTGTCAATAAGAAAGGTAATAGTAACCGCTATAAGAAATTATAAAAATTCTGGCAATGTCACTAGTTTACATAATGATATCATGTTAGCCGCAGAACATGCATTTGGAGTTCATACTAATTGTAAGACATATTTTTGCTCGAAAATGGGAGAAGATGACAACATAGACAGAGATATTTTCACAAACAGTTTGTGGCATAGAATAAAATTTGTATTGACACATATAGCTGCTCATGCAAGAAGCTTGATTGAAGACGTTGACAGCAACACTGTGGAGCGCTTCCATAGTATTGTTGCAAAATTTGTAGGGGGTAAGCGGGTAAATTTTTCCCAGAAGAACCAATACCATATGCGTTGTAATGCAGCTGCTTTATCATTTAATACCCATAAACCTTTATCGTTGTTGCAAAAATCAATCACGGGCAGGAGTCCAAATGGTGAATTAAAAAAGATGGAAATACGTAAACAAAAACGCCTACATTTAACAAAAAATTATCATAGAATAAAGAAGAGATTATATGAACACTACACAGAAAGTAATAAAAACTATGGTGAGCAATGTTCAAGACCGGATATGGATGATGATATATTAGAGGAATCAAAAAAAATATTTTTAGCAAATTTGGCGGAAACTGCCAAACAAAGAGAACAAATAGAAAGGAAGACTATATTACAAAGTGGTTCTAGTGAGTGGCTAGAACTACGAAGACGGATTTTGACCGCTTCCAACTTTGGACGTGTTATAAAAAGACGCAATGACATAAGTTGCTGCAATTTAGTTAAAGATCTTTTATATAAAGAAGACTCTTTAGACATAGGACACATTAAGTCTATAAAACATGGACAAGACAACGAAAATTTTGCGAAAGAACAATTGTCGAAACAAGAAAATATTAAAATAGAACCGTGTGGACTTTTTCTTGATGAAGAAATACCCTTCCTCGGCGCATCACCAGACGGTATTATTAATAAAAACACCATTTTAGAAATAAAATGTCCACTCACAGCTTACAAACTAGGACTAGATAAAGCCATCCATGAAAAAAAAATATTGTTTTATAAAAAACTGGTAAACGGTAATTACATAATAAACAAAGAACATAATTGGTGGTATCAAATACAGGGACAGCTGCATATAACAGGAAAAGATAAATGTATGCTTGGTATTTGGTCTGGTGAAAACTTTCCTGTAAAAATTGAACTAATTTACAAGGATGACGCTTTTTGGGACACTAAAATGAAAAATAATTTAATTAAGTTTTATACAGATTGTATGCTTCCCGAACTGGTTGATCCTAGATATACGAGGAATATGGTAATTAGGGACCCCTCTTATATAGTTAGTGCCATACACGGACGCAAAAGGAAAAAGGAAGAGGAAAAAGAAAATAAAAACAAACTAATAAAAAAACGAGCAGTGACGGCTGAAAAAGAAGACAGTATAGTTGCTGTGAAAGTATTAAATTTCGAGGAGTTTTAAATAAAATCCTATAAATACCTAATTCACTTTTTTATTTATAGTTACAAAACCTGTAGACAGAAAACCTGTGTTCGTTTGATATAATTATATTTTCCGTTTATTGAAATACCTATATTATATTATATCCTACCACAGGGAATGATATAAGATACAGAACATGAAACAATAATCCTAACTAATATTAAATAAGCGGTTAAAAATTTCATGATTATTAGATAGTCTTCATAATCTGTAACGTATGGTTACCCAACGAACTTCTCTAAAATATACAATTACGTCGCCTGCGAATTTTCAATGCGGGTTGCGGGGGGGCCCCGCGCGTGCTACTCTCACTAGCTCAAACTCCTCCCACTCGCTCAAGGTCGCTAGCACTTAGTGTCGTCTTAAATGCAGACAACCTCGTGAATCTTAACAAAAAGGGAATAAAGTAAATTTCGTGTGTTGATTAAACATTATTTTTTGCGTAAAAAACTATCACTGAAACCAAATAAAGACTTGATAAATACTATGGGAATTGGGAACAACCATTAATTTCAATGTTTAATAAGTGGTTTACTGAGTTCTGTTGTGGTCGTACCAGCACAAGTGATGCCGTACGACCAGGTCGCCCAAAGGAAGTGATCATGTAATAAAATTCATGGAATAATATTAAACGATCTGAGAATGAAAGTACGTGACGTGGCTGAAGCTGTAGGCTTCTCAACTGAACGAGTACGTCACATTTTACATGAATATTTGAACATGAAAAAGTTATCCGTGAGATGGGTGCCGTGATTGCTCACACTCGACCATAAGCGCAACCGTGTGATCACTTCAAATGAGTGTTTGACGATATTCAAACGTAATCCGGAGTCCGGACGAGTTTTTACGCCGTTATATAACCGTAGACGAAACATGGATCCATCACGATACCCCAGAGACCAAGGAACAATCAAAATCGTGGGTTTCACTGGGTGAACATGCACCAAAGAAGGCCAAGGTTGGTCTGTCAGCCAACAAGGTCATGGCTACAGTTTTTTTGGGATGCACGCGGTGTCATTCACATAGATAGCCTAGAGAAGGGTAGAACGATCACCGGCAAATATTATTCAGAGCTTTTAGACAGATTCGATATTGATTCAAAGCAAAAACGACCATATTTGGAAAAAAATGAATATGCACGCCTTGTCCCAATCATTTGGGGCCGTTCCATTCACTTTTATTCTTTCACTTAACACCCTCATATCACGCATCAAACATTATTTCCATCGCCATTTATCTGCCTTTTTAACCATATAATTACATGTTCAACATTCTTCTAGTAATGTGGTCTTAATTAAATAATTCTAACAAAAAAAGTCTTGTTTGATATCCAAACATTTCCTCATTCAAATCGGCACCAATTAAATCAACAAAAATGTTAATCAAATCATCAATACATCGATAGATTAACATGTTATTTATGAGGTTTTGAAATGTTTGGGTAAGGGTTTCTAATAGTTCTCAGAGCGGTTTACAATTTGCTAATGTAATTACTTGCGATACCCACGGTTTTGTCCCTCTACGCAAAATAACCTACGTGGAGATTGTATTATTTTTTCTTTGAATGTAACTTTGTTGTTAAGTAAAAATTAGGATAGTGACGACCTCCATGGTGCAACAGATTTCTCACGTTTAATCGCTTGCGGGTTACGGGCTGAATTTCTGTTCATAGTCTGAGTGTTTATTTATTTACAAAAGGATATCAATTAACTCGTGCCCATAATAAAAGCGCTGAGTTTCTAAATTTCGATTTAAAGGGCGCTGAGTGAATTATCCCGTTATATTTATCTATTTTATTTGAGTGATTTTTAAAGTTCAATTTAACACATTTAATTAATAAAGATTGTTTTATGTTAAAAATTATTTAACCCTGATTTCAGGGCTGATGAAGGTAAAATAATTTAATACAAGATACTTTGTGGCTATTTGATTCTCACTTGGAGACTAACTTTAGTACCCAGGTTCAAACCCCACCATGGCTTGCACCGCTTAGGCAACTTTTTATTGTGTAATGTGAATATTATAATAAAATTGCCATGTACGGATGAGGAAGGAAAATATCGTGAGGAAATCTGCACACTGACACCACCGGTATGTAACTCGCCAATCCACCTTGGACAAGCGTGGCGGGTATTCTGTCTCTCCCCTCTAGAAGGGGGTCCGAGTACAGTACGTTATGGGCTGTATTAATTTCATTGCATTTACAAACGTTCTAAAATTTACTATCAGAATCTATTTAGCTGAAGATGGCCATAATCATCAACATCATTTAGCCACTTTTACATCATAATATTCACAGATGGGCAAAGATAGCTAAATAATACAGCAATGATAGAATATTAAATTCTATAATTTCTATGGACTGAACGGACATTAAAAATTGCTAAAAGCATAATTTATTATGTTAAAACTTAGGTGCTTATGCACCGAGAGCATAGTTTAACTAGCTTCGTCCAATAGGAAGCGGTTTAATATAGGATGTTTGCGTGTAGTAATGGAAATAACATTAGCAAGCAGGTTTCCGCTTAATTTCCCTTCGTTTTCCCACAGGAACATTGTAAAGGCTTAACTCGTCTATTGTTGTATTAAAATTATATTTAAATATAATGTTTTTAAAATATAACTAAATATAGGTAAATAGAAACAATAAAATAATATTTTTCTAAGAGAAAAGCAGTTGTAAGTTAACTGTTTGTGTTGTAAGTTTGTTACTCTGCATATTTTGAATTCTGTAAAAACTTACTTATACATAATACGAAGGTCAATCTTTGAGATATAAGAATAGAATAAAATATTCTTTATCGTGTTATTTCATTATAAATAGAAATTAAAACATACAAGTGGCGATCGCCACTTGTTTCTTCTTACGTTATATCTCATCATATCGCTGAAATCAATATCTTCCAGACAACCTTTGGATAGACAAAGTATGTATATTATATGGGATCTATTACTTTTTAGATTATCTGTTTTACTAATTTATTTTATTCTACTTCTTCGTGTACTTCTTCGTGTGTAAGAATACTGGCCCCTACAGTCAGGAGCCTGTCGCAAAAGGCGACAAAACAACCCTAGCTATGCTAAACATCCGACAGGAACCTTGTGTTATGTTCTGCCATAAGTGATCCAGGTTCCAGCTCCCCTACCCGGACGGATGCGTGTTAGCGGTCCCTCTGTATCTGTTTAGTATTAAGTGTGTCGATAATGAAAATTTATAACATAGACTAACTCTTTGGTCGAGTGGTATGTTCCGAACTATTCCCACCTTGAGGTTCCGGATCCAATTCCCGGAAAAGTATATAGAGCGAGAGCTTGTTTTATCATTCTGCTTTGCTATTATGTATTCTTTTTTTGCCCGGGGAAAACTACACCTAATAAGTGTCGCATCGGATCTCCGGGGGATTTCGACGCGGGTATATGGCCTGAACTGCGACCACTCAACTGGCTAGCAAAAGACAGCCAGGGTGGTCCTAAATAATATATATCCACTAAAAAGCTCGGTCGCTACCTAAAGAGGATTATTTACTCTTCTCTAGGTGTTTTGAACATTATTTGACTTTGTGATTGTAAGATAATTATTTTTATTAATAATTTGTAGGAGATACAAAATGTTTCGGAGCTCCCTATATCACCAGACAGCCAATGTGAAGACAATATTTCCCACAGATGGCGTTAATTCGGTATAAGTGAGTTGATTCGTGATGCTCCGCACCTCGCACCTCGCGGCCATTACCGCCACTTAGGAAAATTAGAGTAGCACCTGGTACATCTCTTTGTCCTATGGAACGCTTGTGGGAAACGTTTTCCACATACTTTTTTAATATGTGACAATTCACACAACGCCATCTATAAAAAAAGAAATATTTAATTTTAGAACAGGCTACACATTACACCATATCAATACAAAAATAATACATTCTCTCTCTCTTTAATCGGTCCCTTATTACTGAGGATCGTGACTCCGTTTGATTCCGTCAACTAGCTGTCTCCATTGATTCCGTTCTGCAGCTTGGTGGAGTGCGTGGCTGACAGGTATTTTTAGTTCCTCCGCTATTTGGTCTGACCATTGTTTGGGACTTCTACCCCTAGGCCTTTTTCCCTCGATTCCACCGGTCACCACAAGACGTTCCAAATTGCTGGTATCCCTGCGTGCAACATGACCAAAATACCGCAATATTCTTTGTAGGCAAGTGAAATATATTATAACAAAAATATATGAATCAAAGTAATTTAAGTTTCATTAGGTCCTGTGATGGCAGAAAATATATCTGTGTTTGTATTTTGTGGACACTGGAGCCCAAAGTACAAGCTTTTGATGTAACTAAATTATGATGATATATTATACATAAAACTGATACGTACTTGATATTGGGATAAAATTTGTTTCACAGAGCAAAAGTTGATCTTGCGACATTCACTGGTCAGCATAGAAGAACAATACGGTAGAGATGACACTACATAACCATATCAGCTTCCCACAAAATTTTTAATCTAACTTTGGCCTTCTGATTCAAAGTGTATAAAGATGGAGCATGAGTAACTGGCTGAAACCGGGGTTAGCCTGTTACTAAACAACCCCTAGGTGGTTACTAGTGACTGGATGGCCACGTAGCTTGGTCTATAATTATGCCGCCATAATAACCTTGATTTTATGTTCCGGCATTAGTATTCCAGTACCCCTATTCGGACAGTAGCGTACTCGTTGTGCTCCAAATATCCATATGCGACGGTAACTGCTTATTATTAAGTTAGCCGTCGGCCTGTCTACCATTCTTCAACAATAAAAAAGAACACTAAAGAGGTTTACTGGAAACACAATCAATAGGTTTACTGGAAAATTAATCCTAAAATCTATTCTTAATTACTAATAATGCAAATACGTGACTCGGCATGATGTAATGTGGAAAACACGGCGCCCATGCAAACAAAAAAATAAAGTTGAACGCCTCATTGAATTTACAAAAGTACTTACGGCGCAAACAATATTTTAATGACATGTTATTGATAGATTATGCATGATTACGTCAAAGTATATCCATCCGTATTGTTTTAAATACGAGTATTTTACCTTATTAGGCTTTTTAGATATCGTTAACAATAAATCAAATATAAGGTAAAAGCACCCACCACACCACGGCGTGCAAAATCGGAATCAACTATACCAATGTAATAAATAGGTGTTTTCATATTTTAATTTAATAATATTTTTAGTTCAATTATTTTTCAAACAAATCGTAACTTACGTTATTTCACATCGAACTAGCGTGCTCTATTAAGTATATCATAGAGCAAAAGCTTTTTTATTATCGAATTGTCAGCCCCATTTCATCATAATGCCATATTAGTTAAATTAAAAATTTTAATGTTTAAATCTTAAAGTTATTGTAAATGAGGTACCGGCGGAAATGCGCTACGAAGTGCTCATGGTGGAGTGGAACGAGCGTCTTACGCACCCCAGCGCGGGCCTTGCTACCATAGAGACGGTGAGACCCGTCCTGGTTGAATGGTTGGAAAGGTGCCACGGCGCCCTAACCTTCCGCCTGACGCAGGTCCTCTCAGGTTGCTTCGGGAGGTATTTTTACGTCTTGGCCAATATAGTGTAGGATGTATGCATCCTACACTATTACTATGGGGTATGCCCCATAATGCAGGTAGAAGATGAAACAAACCAAAGATCGGGCTAAGCGTGTCTTGGGACAATTGGACATAGGATAACTTTGGACTTCAGTAGGCTTATGATTATGTTAAATTTTAATTTTTAGGGGTGTACTGCAATCTAAGCTAGCAACTCCGAAACAAAACCAAATAGCTTAGCAATAGAAGTAATAATTAATCAACATACGAATTTCAAAAGTTTTCGTAACTTTACGGAAACACAGCAACGGACAAAACAATACACAAACTACGATATGGAATAAACAAGGTTTTATATTTTTTTTATCGGTTTCAAACGAACAATAAAAGCACAAAAAGATTTTCGAGTGTGCATGTGAATACTTTTATTTATTCGCAACGCAATCTTACAGATTAGTTAACTGGTAATTATTGTGAGCGTCCACTTTATAAAGTTTAATCTTAACCGGCTATCTCCATTAAATTATCTAGGCATAATTGTACGCGGGATAAAACTGGTAAGTGAGGGACAGATTTGGTCACACAAATAAAACTTGATTAAAAAGTACCCAGTAATATTGATTAGTTGCACTTTATTAAACAAAGCTACTTATACTATTAACATTAATACTTTAATAACATATTACATTACGATGGTCATATAATGCGAAAAGAAAAATAGTATAGGACTAGTAAATGTTAGAAATGATAGGTTGGATAAAATAATGTATGAATGTTGAGATAACAGTTAACATAGAAGAGTAGAAGGAGAGAACGTGTTGTATCCTGTTGTTTAACCCTAGATAATGTGGAATAAGGACAGAAAGTAAACTTCATTACAAACAGTACGTAAAAAACTCAATTTAGTTTTGCATCATGTACAAAACGTATATTGAATAATTTAAACACTATAAAGCTAAAAATGTACAATAATTATTTTTGAAAAAATATAAACATCTGTGTACTCAGTGCATAATATATTCTACATATAAACTATTTCAAATTTAATCAATGCTTGTGATATGAATTTTGCCGGTATTACCCGTGTGTGTGTATGTGTGTGTGTGTGTGTGTGTGTGTGTGTGTGTGTGTGTGTGTGTGTGTGTGTGTGTGTGTGTGTTAATAAATGAAAAAAAAATTGCACATAATCCGGTGCACTTTAGTGTCATTATACCATTTCGTATACACCTAGACAACTGTTAGTTGCTGTTATTACCACGGTTGAATCAACGTAAATTAATTTATTTGTACCCTATAGAAACCTTCAATCAACGTATTCCCCGAGTCCATGCCTGTGTTCGCCTCGTTAGTGGACATGCGCTCGGACGCCACGCTCTGTCTACATCTTAATTAACCAGGGAGATACCTCGGTGTGGCTACGACAAAGTACCACTCGCAACCTTTAAGACGCTATTAAAAAGTTTCAATAGTTATTGATATAATATATAATTACTATATTAAAGTAAACTAAAACAAAATAGTCATGACGCCTCCACCAGGCCCCGACTGGAGAGATAGACCCAAAACGGGCTTGACTTTGTAAAGAGTGATAAAATTGTAAAGTTCATTTCCAGAAATATGTCAATACTTAGTTATAATTTTTTTCAATGTCAATATTTCAATATATAGGACTATAATGGAGTAAGGGCGATCCTTGACTGTCAAACTAGGGACTGATCTGTATTTTAAGTCGTTAAAGGTAACTCAAATGAAAGTAGAATGAATTTAATTTTTTAAATTTTTCATAAAGCTCTCTTTAAAGCAACGAATGACAAAGTATTCTATTTTTAACATGTAAATAAAGACCCCTGTACAATGTGGATTGAGAACAATGTTATGTTTATACTTTTAAAGAATTTGTAAACATATCTTTGTTTGTTCACGATTGTGGGTTACTGTTTTACCTGTTTAAAGTAACTTAAAAGCTGTAAATTAAGTTTAAGTAAAGATTTATTGCTTTTTTGTAATATTTATTTTTGTCGTTTGAGTACGTATCTAATACATAATAATGAAATCACTGTTTGTTAATGAAACGACACCGATAATAGTTATTGCCTATCCCTGTAGTCGGCAACCTGTTATCCTTCTTCTTCTATTTAATATTCCTCTCCTTCCACTCTCCTCTATTAGTCGGCATCGGAACATTCGCCTTTATTGCCATATCGCCTTTTACACAATCCATCCATCTTTTCTTTGATCTACCCCTCCTTTTGCATCTCTGCCTTGTCGTCTAAGAAAGCCAAATAATAGATAATAACAAATTAAATTTAATCAGAGCCCTTTTTAACATATGATTTGCTTTAGTAGGAAACATTATTAGGGAAATAATTAATAGATAACTAGTTGACTCGGCATTGTTCTGCCATAAGAATTTAAAAAAAGTAGCCTATGTCCTTCTCCAAGGTCCAATCTATGACTACGCAGAAATTCATCAAAATTGGTTAAGCGGTTTTTTATTGCTGTATGACAGCAGACAGGCAGACGGCCCACTTAGAATTTAGCAGTTACCGTCGCCTATGTGTGTTTGCGACGCCAGTGACATCGCTAACACGCTGCTGTCCCATAAGGGTACAGAAGCTTAGGTCACTAATGCTGCAACACAACACAAAGTTATTATTATTATGGTAGCATACTTAAGACCAAAGATGGTCGCCATCTCGACGGGCTTGGGGCCCTACCACGTAGCTAGGGTTAGTTGTTTTGTTGCCTTTTAGAACAGGCTGACCCCGTCCGCAGAGGCCAGTATTCTTTCTCCGCCCCTGCACGGAAACTCGCAGCGCACGCCAGAATAGCTCGCAGATGGCAGAATTTTTTCCTACTTACTTGACACTTATCGTTATATTTTGGTCAATTCAGACAATATCTTTATAAATTATAGCCTTTGTGTTATTCTGATGTATAGCTATATTATTGTAAAGTTTCATTAAAATCCATTCACTAGTTTTTGCGTGAAAGAGTAACAAACATCTGTACAAACTTTCACGTTTATAATATTAGTAAGTATAATGGAAATGTTTATTTTAAATAGTCCTATAAAAAAGCCCGCGAAAGCATATACTATATTTTATGTGATAATGGCCAAAATATATAAACCATAAATACAACAAAAATTGATAATTTATTTCTAATGCACATTTGGTAGTAACAATTCTTCTAACTATATCTTCTACTAATCTAAAACTGGAAAAACTTACTCCATACGAGATTGATGAAGTGACGAATTTCCGTTTTGATGTTAATATGTGCTTCACTTGATTCCGTTTTGTTTGGCTTAAGTTTTGACCACATTTTACACAAATATCGAAGTTCACCGGGTTATCTATTATTAATATGAATGTAACTCTGCCTGTTACGTTTTCATTTTGATAAATTTCGGCAATAGAAATAGATTGGACTTTGGAGAAGAACATAGGTTTTTTTAAATTAATCTCATTAATATTATAAAATTAACCAAAATGAACAACTGTTATACGTGGATAAGAATATTCGGCAGTAGATGTGTTAAATCATTCTGAAGTTAAATGCACTTTTTATATGAGAAGAAAATTGTCATTATGAGTTTAACCATGACCATCGTGATTACGAAAAAATAGTCATTCGTAAAAAAGTACAGCAACAAATGTCCCTTTATATCCTTTCTTAGGATAGATTCAGTAATTTCTCGTAGCCATACCACCTTATTAGGACCATATTGATGGCCAATTAAGCGTCGTGTCGACGTAATCCGAGCGAGTAGCTGCGAGATAAACGCATTTGTTGGTGTCCCACACCGCACTGCTTCATGCTAATTCCGACCTGGCCGAGACCACCGACTTACATTTTAATAATGTGGCCATCGATGACCCCTAGAATAAGGGTGTGATGACTGAACAGAATTTGGCTGTAGGCTGTGTTAGCCTATGAGAAATAGGGACACTCAATCAGAATATATATTAAAGAATAAATATATCTTACCCATATGGGACAGCAGCGTGTTCGCGATGCCACTGCACATGTAACTGCTAATCTCTAAGCGGGCCGTCAGCCTGTCTGCTGTCCTACAGCTATAATTTTTTTTTTAACAAAAGTTAAAATTAATTAATCAGATGATATCGGATATAGGCGACATTTAGACAGTTGTTGTCGCTTAATTTGCATCTAAAATAACATATTTTTTATAACATAATTATCATGTACCTGCGATGAAGAAAAATTGAGACATCGTGAGGATGCATAAACTTATCAAGCTCACCGGTTTCAATTTGCCATAGATAAGCGCGGCGGTTATATTGTCCATTCCCTATCTTTAGAGGCAATGGATAATACTCGTATAACCACCGCGCTTCTAGATCTAGGGAGAGACATGAGCCTATTTTATGGGCTGTTATTTCATCATTATAATATAAATAACTATTGATCAATATTGTAAAGTAACTATTAAAAAAAATTGTTAAACATTTCAACACAAAAAATATTGTTTCATTAAAAATCAATATTTATTAAAAATGCTTTCTACATATTGTATGTAAGTTTTTCATAGCACAACACTTATGATAATGTATTTGAGATACTAACTTTTCTCCATATAAAAGAGAAGTAAGATCTCTGCAGCCGTGGACGGCCTGTTGCAAAAGATGACAAAACATCCCTAGCTAGGTAGTCGGGTGCCAAGCCTGTGTGCATTATGTTAGTAGTGCCCCTGGCGTCGCAAATCTCTCTAAGCGACGGTTACTGTTTAATATTATGTATTTCGTCAACCTGTCTGGTGTTCCAAAGCAAAAAAAGACATGCGGGGGAGTCTTTGGAGACTGCCGATAGAAGTGAAAACGAAATAACTTATGAATTGTATCGTCGAGCTATTAGATTATTATTTTCGAATTATTTTTGGTTTATAAAGAAATGTTTATGGCCAATGATTGAAGTTTAAATTGGTAACACTTCTTTACAAACCAAAAATTGTTCACCCAAAAAGTGCTCAACGCGCCTAAAAATTTTTCATTTCAAAAACTCAACTGTATTTCATTGTAATAAAGTCGCAATTCGAATAGGTAGACAATTAATACAATGCAATCATTTAAAAATTACATGATAGAACCCTTATGCCATTATTAATAAGGTTGGTATTACTGGAGCAAATATAGCTCATGGAAAGAAAGCGTTCGGTGATGATGACGCGAGTTCCATGATTTTTGTTCACCCAACAACGTGTCTAAAGAAGTTTTCACATAAAGAAGTGTGTTTTTTTATCCCCAGGGTTACAGAAATCAAAATACTGACCCAATTAATTTCACTTTATTCTTTTGTATAATTAATTAATATAATTTATTATCGATAAATAGTGAAATAAAAATATAACAGTTCGCAAATCAATGCCCACTTGTTTTGGAAAACTAATATCCATAACAGAGAGAAGATATAGAAGACCCTTGAATTTTATTTATCCGACGACACAGCCGACTCAATGGCTATGCACGTGGTCTTGTACGGTAGTGTCTATGGGTTCAACCCCACAGAGGAGCAAATATTTATATGATGCAAATAGATTGTTTTGATCTGGATGTACGTACTTGTAAGTCCTATATTTTAAAAACCCTACAATACAGGATTTCACCTAGTATAGAAAATAAAGGTATATAGATACATACCTTTTATTGCCGTATTTTTAGATAAAATACGGCATTTTTATATAAATTACCAGTAAACCGTCGTAAAATTTATGAACATTCGACAATCACGCCTCTTAGAAATCAATGGACACTCGAAACGTCCATTCGTAAGATTTATTAGTCTCTATTCGTGAGTAATCTCGGCTAATTCACTGTTGAAAAAACGCCGGCTTTACGAGCATCTGGACAATATGTTCTTTGTCGCCCACTATAATATATTTGAAATGAGCCAACCTCTCCTCCCGCGGCCATTGTAACTGACCGCTCGAAGATCCTTTTGGGATTCTATCCACTGGTATTAATGCGATAACTATACATATGCTATAATTATTATTTTCTCCGTTCAGGAGTGGAGTAAGAATATTAACCCCTGCGGAAAGGGTTGGCCTGTCGTAAAAGGCGACAAAACAACTCACCCCAGCTACGTGGTAGGGCCCCAAGCCCGTCTGGATGGCAACCACCCCTGGTGTATAAATATGCCGCCATAATAACCTTCCTGTACCCCTATGGCACAGCAGCAATGATTATACAAAATCCTCTGGTCAAATGACGCACTAAGTTATCAATTTTATTAATAATTATTATTGAATAAATTACTGCTTGGTTAATCGCTTAATAGCGATAAGAGCGCCGATTGTTCCATTTTTGTGAACTTAGAATTTAGCTTTTATTATTATTTAGTGGACGATAAAGATTTTACTATTTTCCACTATAGTTATTATTATATTTATTTTAGACAGTACGAAACAGATCTCGTTTGCACCAAATTGTTAATTTTGAATGATAATCATAAAAGTAAAGGTTATGATAGTCTCGTCAAAAGAAACAAAACTAACATAACCAGTATTTTGAGACTAAAACACGAAAATAAACAATTATTGAGTAGTGAAGTCAGTGGAGTCCGTGCCTTGTGATATCGAACGCCAGTATATTTTGAATTTTTGAATTAAGAATAATTTCTTTTTAGCCGCCGTCTGTGACGTGTGCCGCGCATTAGCGGCCTTTGTTGGCTCCTTATTAATGAACGGTCGGTGTGTCGAATTGTTACTTTTGAAATTGGACTACCGCATCGTTAAAATATTATACCTTTTTTGTGGTGGAAATCCAGTACGTACACCCCGTCGCACCTTCCCACACGGCCGGGTAGGTCTCCCAGTGTAATGCGCCCGTATGTCTCTTGTCCCAACTCAATGTTTCTTCGTTCGCCTTGAACGCCGGGGTCGCAAGACGTAACGTTTGTTTGGTCACGACGCCAATTGGCGCTGCTCATTAAAGCCAGGGCATTAATAAGCCCCCAGTATCTTCGCACGCAGGCATAAGCTGGGTACGCGCGCCCCCCTCTGGACCATGTGTGGGCTGTAATACTTTACCTAGGACCGCGCCAAGTGGTTTAGAGTTTCTAATATATTTTTTTTTATAATGGAGCAACATATATTAAACTTTTACCGTCCCCTATGGATGTTGGCACCGCTAACACGCTGTTGTCCGCGCTGGAGATTTGGGGTTTAGAAACCAGTAGTGATTGGCATTCAGACCGACTTAGAGCCCTACCTCTTAACTAGGGTTTTTTTTTTTTTTTTTGGTGTCGGGGAAAATCCTCTCTTGACGGGTTCCCCCGGCCCGGGGGGACCGAGGGATATGTGGGACTCTGGGAAAGATGTTTGGCCATCCGACTACCCACTAAAAAACCCCGCTGTTCTCCTATCGCCTACGCCCGGGCCCACGGATATATGGCCAGCCGATCTCGTGGCCCGGGCTGGCGCCGGCCCGCCCTTTGTCTTGAGGCGGGCTCCTTCTAAAGTGTTGGCGCCAGGGGGTCAGGATTTCGTCCCCCCGGCGCTCTCCTAACAACTCTAGGAGTTGAGGGGGGTCGCGGAACAGCACGCAGCCCTCACCCTCGCGGCAATGGTGCGGGCGGTGGATCCTCCCCCGAGGGGCCGCCCGCGGCAGCTTTACCTCTTAACTAGGGTTGCTTAGTTACCTTTTACCACATTCTACACTGTTTACCACAATCGTGTAATACATAATGCAGTCATTAAATATTATTTATTTTTTTGGCTTCGTAATGTATACCTAGTCAGGTCATAAATTCTGTCACATGTTTAATGTAAAATAATTGTAACAAGTTTATTAATTATGTAACCATTCATATACCAAAATGAACTTAACAAAACATAGATTCTTATGACATTAAAGTTTATTCAAAATGACCTCCGTGATTTTGAATACAGGCCTTCAATCTGCGCGGCCAGTTGTCTATCGCAGCACGAACGAGGTCCATGTCAATATCGGCGGCTGCCTTAATCAAGGATGTCTTGAGTGACTCCAAATTGGGATGAGGCTTTGAGCAGGCCTTTTCCTCCAAGTGTTGCCATATCTTGTAATCTAACGGATTCAAATCTGGACTGGAGGAGGGCCAGTCTTCGTGCCGGATGAAGTCGATTTCACGCGCCGCCAGCCAGTCTTGTGTGCTCTTCGCTCTATGAGCTGGCGCCGAATCTTGTTGGAATACCCAGTGCCTGTTATTGAACATGGTATGAGAAACAGGTTCCACAAGGTTCGTCAGGACTGTATTTTGATACACAACAGCATTCGTTTTTACACCTTTCTCACAAAAATGTACCTCTGTTAAGCCCCAATAAGAAACTCCCAACCATACCATGAGCGAGGATGGAAAATGACCTCGTTGGACACGCGGAATACGGTTGCTCGCTTCTTCACTACTGTGTGCGTACACCTTATCATTTTGTTTGTTATAGCTCTCTTCTACGGTAAACATTTTTTCATCCGAAAAAAGAATTTCCCGATATTTTTTTCCCGCGTACCGCTTCAACAAAGCGCGGCATCTCTTCAGTCTCAGGTCCATTAGACGAGCATTCAAACGATGTCCTGTTTTTCTTCGATATGCCCGAAGCCCTAAGTCTTCATTTAACACCCTTTTCACCGTGGTTCTGCTTAACCCCATCTGAAGGGCCAACAGTTTCTGCTTACGTTTGGGATTTCTTTGAATTCGTGCCTTCACAGCTTTTATCACTGCTGGAGTCCTAACAGACCGAGGGCGACCACTTCTTGACCTGTCATCTACACTAGAGTCTTCATTGTATCGTTTGATGGTACGATAAACGAATCTTTTGGTAATATTCAAATTTTTCAGTATGTTAAAAATTTGAATTGGCGCGTAACCGCAACGATGCAACGCAATAACTGCAACACGGTCTTCTTTAAGCGTCCACTCCATATTTAAAAATGAGTAAAATTCTAAAAGTATACATTTTTATTTTCATGAACAATTCGGAATTCGAATTCAATAAACTTTTTTGTGGCCAGCATTCTAAAAGAAAAGTTTTTACTGTGTAACAATACTTATGACCTGACTAGGTATAAGTATTGTGCTAGTTAAATCATAAACTAACACCATAAATCTTTAATACATACCTACATTCAAAACAGAAATCGAATTAAATTATTCGCTTGTAAGATATTATTGTAACAAGCCTGTCATGCCAGATCAATGCAGTACGTAAGGAAAGGAGACATCGATCGGATCGGCCGTAATCATTGTCAGATGCTTACGACAAGCTGAAAAACAAAAACTAAGTCTGTATATAAAATATTAAGGAAAATAGAATGTACGGTCGCTTAAAGTTTAGAGACAAATCGAGTTGATGCCCTCTATTGAATATTCATCCACAGCTCGCTTTGATTATTAATAAACCAGTAATTCAAATGTCATTACTATCAACCGAATTCAATAAACTCTCGTATCAAATAATCGATACTCAACAATATTCAAATTTAATGTTACTTTAAAAAAGCGTAAATATACCTTTTTTATTGCTGTGGAACAGCTGACAGGCAGACGGTCTACTTAATAATTACCATCGTCTATGCATGATTGCAACGTTAGGGGCACCGCTAACACGCTGCCGTTAGGAACTTCCGCATTTGCAACAGGCTCACACCATTTTACCCACACAGCAGTAATGCAGGTATTGACGTCGTAATCGATGTCACCGGATGAGTGAAATACAAATCCCAAATATTTGAACTGATCGCTTTGCCGTGTCATCTGTAGAGTTACAGGCCAAATAGTCTTCGCCACATTGAGCTTCTGACCGCCTTTCTAAAGTGACTTTTTTTATCCGTGCAGCTGCTAAATGATCGCCAATATGGTTTTCGACTTCGACATGGTCGGTCTACTAGGGATCTCGCAGACGTAAATCTGTGTATTCTCTGCCAAAAAAACCCCGTTCGCACCTGCGCCACAGTTCCTAGGAACCCCTCTTTCCATCTCAAATAGTATTGGGATCCTTGGTGCCGACATCACGAATGATGTGCAGTTTAGGGGATAATTGGAGGGCAAAGCTAAGCTTGCCTCCAAAAAGCTGGGTATGCTAAACCGGTCCAAGCAGTATTTCAGTCCAAGGCAACGGCTTGTGCTATACAAAGCACAGGTCAGACCTCATATGAAGTACTGCTCACATTTATGGGCTGGAGCACCCGCCTGTCCGCTCAATCCCCTAGACTCCATATAACGCCGCGCAGTCAGGGTAGTCGACGATCCCATACTCACAGATGGTCTAGACACGCTTGAAATTCGGACAGACTTTGCGTCTCTTTGCGTATTCTACCGTCTGTACAACGGGGAGTGGTTCAACCCAGCTCGAAGAACCAAAAACCAAGTTCTACGATGCCGGTTATGGACTGAGATTGCACCGTACAAGGATGAGATGAATAGCTCGAGAGATGTTGACTGTATGAGAGGAGGGAGAGAGGAGCGGTGGCTAGAGATACGCGACACCTTGCAGTGGACAAAGAAATTCTCACTGACCTTGATTCCACTCCTTCCCGGTTCGGTTCAGGTCCGCTCGTGGAGGAACTGTTGCACGGAACCAGCTAAATGTCACGCATACTGAACACACAATCTTATGACACGGCCAATGAGAGTTGAGTAACTGAAGGGAGGTCGACCGTCCCGCGCGTTTAGAAGCTCACGCGATACTACCTATATAATTTTCGTCCCAACCTCGCTTTTACCATTTACCTCGCCGAGAATGAGGGTAGGTAACAAAAATCAGAAGGTGGAATTTAAAATACCCTTTAAGCATCGATCGAACAGGGAGTATTCCGAGGAGCTATTTAGAATGGTGCCCTCGTCGTCTTTCTACCACCGCACTGCCCACCATCGGTTAGGTGTTCATCCCCATTTCTTGGAGCCTCTTCTTCTTGTACGAAACGGTTCTCAAGAACATTCATGTTGCGTACTCTCAGGATTCAGAATGAGCTTCCAGCTGAGGTTTTCTAAGCGCGGTAGTACGATATGGGGTTCTTCAAAAACAGCGTTATAAAATTTATTCCAGGCCGGCAGCGCGTTGGTAATGCCTTTGGTATTGCAAACGTCCATAGGCGACGGTTACCACCTGCCAGGTTGGGCTGTTTGCCTGTGTGCTGAACTTTAGCTATAATAAAAATGACTCCTACCCCCCGCACAAACTTACTGTCAGCACGATATTATCAGCATACATGCGCAGCCAAGGGAGCTGCATGTTAGTTTCTGATTCCATTTATCATCAACAACATCTAAAACCATTTTGATTAGAAAAGGACTAAAACGGTGATGGGGAAAGGTATCGTGTCCGAACAACAGAATCGAAATGGCTATCATCGTCTTTTGAAAAAACCATCACCAAAATTGAAAATACTAAAATATTATTATTAAACTTACAAATCATTACAAATTATGAGAGCTTAGTTTAATCAAAACACGACGATACATAAAGAATAACCCAACTTATTAACAGAACATCAATCTTATCGAATCACTTAACAAGTTGCGACCAACTTCACCGAAATTAAAAAAAGAATCGTTAGCAAAATCTCGCCAACCCTTTTGTGGACGAGAATTAAATGATGTAAAGGTGAGGTTACATTTGACTTCAATTCAGTGATAAAAATTATTCATCATTTAATCCTAAATCTAAATTATAAATATTGAGTATAATAAACATCATAGTGGCGTTAAATAGGATGGAAAAGGTCTCAGCTAAGGCTTAAAGGAATTTTTTCGATATGAATGGGGCGAGCATGCAGTTCTAGCGCTGAAGTCGTGCAGCTACTAATTGAATCCCAGTGCAATGCGTCACTTTTATATCCACTAAAAACATCCCGTCGTTCCTTTTTTCGCCCTAGTCCAGACGCTTAATGAGATGAAATTTATTTTTTTGCAAGGTTCCCTTCATTATATTATTATTAGAATTCGGATTTGAAATAAAATTATTTTATTTGAATAAACGAGATTTCTCCAATAAATGTTTTGTGAATTATTAAAAAAACTTTTTGTGACAATTTTAATAATAATTATTAATAATTATTTTTTATATGTGAATAAAGATATCCATAAATTAAGAAAAACTAGAGATTAAAGCATAAATTAGAATTAAGTTATAAGGCCAAGAGAGGGGCGCACGCGCGTGTTCCGAGCGCCAAGCTCACCCCTGTGTGAGAAAGATGCTGGGGCTCATCACCCCTCATTTGGCTTTGAAAAAGACCGCGAGAGCGAGCCGCCGTTAGTTGAGGCCGGAGCCTGTCTAGTTCTTTGCATCCAGCAAAAGAAATCAGGCAAATTTAGTGGGTATACCAGCGATGTGCATTCCCCCGCCTAAGAGAAGGGGACATAAGGGCGCATTGCTCGGGAAGTCCTACCCCACTGCCCATTCTCACGAGGCGGGCGCGTGCGTGAGGTATTTCCATATCCCAAAAAAAGTTAACCAAGGTAAATATATGATTTCGATATAAAATGCAATGTGCAACCAGCTTAGGTAATAAATATCGCTGAATACATTAAATATTGTAACAGGGTTTTCGCCGCCGAATAAGCTTTTGTTGTCATCGTAAACCAAAGGATAATGTCGTAAATCAACGACTCTTCTATCAATGGAAATTTATCTTACTGCTGTAAGAATAAAGTAGATTTTTCAGTAATTATTATTTAATTTTTAAAGATTTACTTTACTAATTTTCCTGAACTTTATGATCTTGAAGAATTTCGTAAGGCGATAATGCAGATTCCTCGACCTTGGGAGAAGAAAATAGGTTTAATGAGAGACTTTCTTGTGATGCGCCCATCTTTTGGTTAGGAAACACGCTGGTATACTAAAACCACCTCGGAGTTCCTTCGTTGGCCTTGAGCGCCGGGATCGCGAGACATCTTTGTGTATCTTACAATATAAAATTATTCTAATTTGTCTAAGTAGTTTATATCACAGGTTTCCCCATGATCTTTTCATTGTTGTTCCATGGCTATATTATATAATATGTACATTAGTGAGAATATGTTGTATTGTATACTATGTATTATTTAATGTAAATTAACATATAGGCGATATATTTCAATATATTTTATTTAAAAGTATATTTAAATTTTTATTATTAGAATTATTTTTCCGAATGTCAGAAATACAAATTTTACAAACAAGGTTATAATCGCGGCATACTTAAAGGAGATTGCCAACGAGACGGACTTAAGGCCCTACCACGTAGCTAGGATTGTTTTGTCGCCTTCTATGACAGGCCGCCTGGTTCAGTATTCTTAATTCAGTATTTTTGCTAAAATAATCTATTTACTCTTTTTTTTAAGTTTCGTACTGTATTAATTTTAAAACCAAATAATTTTATCAAAATCTAAAGGGTCAACTATGATCTTAGTTAAAGCCCCCACTGAAAACCAGCGTCAAGTCGAAATTAGATTGGTTTCAACTTGGCATTAATCTGAGTGAGCGGGCCTTATTGGACACAGAAGTGACAGATATTGGCAAAAAAAAATAATAATAATAGATATCCCCTAACTTATATACATACCGATAACGATGTAATGTATTTCTTTGTTTTTATTTTATATAGATTTTTGTATGTATTTGTCATTTTTTACCAATAAAATATTTTCTTTCTTCTTTCTTTCTGTAATCCTCCCCTGCTCGGAGAAATTATGAACGGTTGGGCCATTTAAAATAGAAAATCCTAAGCACTCGATGTTCCTGGGAGGGGCGCAGAAGCACAACGATTGCTTATGATATATTACAACCTTAGAGTATACATAAGCAAGCTATATGTATACTCTAAGATTACAACACATCTTGTATTTTCTCGGAATGGATTTTGAGCTGGTGTTGCAATGGGTTCCGTGTCATTTTCGCTTACGGGGGAATGAGGAGGCGGACCGATTACCAAAATCACCTGTTTCTGAAGGTTCGAAGTTTTTAATTGAAGCAATTGTTTTTTATTGCTGAGGAATATATTATGGCGGTAAGTATAGACCAGGGGTAGTTGCCATCCAAACGGGCTTGGGGTCCTGTCACGTAGCTACGGCTGTTTTGTCGCCTTTTACGACAGGCCGACCCCAGTTGCATTCTTACTCCACCCCTGCACGGTGAAGGTTTGGTGAAATGCAAACAACAATATTAGAAAGAATGAAAGGAATATTTTAACGCACTATCTCGAGAAAGGACATCTATACAAATAAATAAAATTGGAGGGTCTGTTTGTAATATTAAAATAACCGCTTTTTACTAAGTGCGTACGGAAGTATACACGGTACATATCCCAAAACAACATTTTTTACAATTTTTGTCTGTCTGTCTGTTTGTTCCGGCTAATCTCTGAAATGGCTGCACCGATTTTGACGGGACTTTCACTGGCAGATAGTTGATGTATCAAGGAGTAACATATGCTATTTTTATTTTAGAAAAAAAATAGATTTTGTCAAAAATGATGTTTCGAAAAAAATTTCCAATTTAAATTGACCTCAGGTTTATATCAACAATCATATGAAATAGGGTTCAGCTTAGGCTGGACATTGTAGGTTTAATTTCCAATGTAAGTTGCCCTCATATATCCAAAAAATGCTGCCCAAAGTCACAATTCTACGCGGACGGAGTCGCGGACACAGCTAGTCTGGTATAAAAGTTAACGAAGCGAGCCTCCTCGTATGTTTTGCTAATAGACAGAAGAATATAAATCGCTCATAAATTGCGCTCAGGACACATTCCATTATATAAATTTTACCACCTTGTGGAAAAATTTACAATATACACCATTACTTAATGGAATGTGTCCAAATGAAGGGGACTATGAAGCGACTTGTATGGTCTCTGGGAATTAACTTGTAAGGGGTGCGTGTTTTCCAGAGCATAGTGTCGAGGCCAGATAGATCCAGCCAGATGCAACTAGTATCCAATGTTTGTTATAACTCATGATTTAATTTAATGCTTAACAACATTTATTAGCATAATTGCATTACGTATTTATAAATGTATGGACTCCGATAACAAATCATTATCAAGTTCATTTAAATATGGGAAAACAATTTTAGGAAATTCCCAAAAATAACGTTACACGAGGAATTTATAATATTTATTACAAATAAATATGGGTAAAATGCATGTTTTAATTAATCAATTCGTATTTAAATCATGGAAAAACAGACATAAGTATTGTACACGTAATATCTACATTTTATGAAACATATTAATTTATATTACAGCGTTATCAATTTTCGGATAAATAGAGGAAAATGGAAATAATAATGTTTTATTATATGTATAGGTCCAACTGAGAGATTATCCAAATGTACACGAATAAAAAAATATTTTTATAGTATTATTATAAATTTTATATCATTATACTATATAAATATTTTATGAAACTTACATTATTTACATAACGTATGTATAAAAATCAAGAATAATAAATTGTGTTATATATATATATGTAAATATTTATGTATGATATGTGTGTGTGTGTGTGTGTGACATTTTTTTTATTCCTGTAGGACAGCAGACAGGCTGACGGCCCGCTTACAATTTAGCAGTTACAAAACACGTTGTTGTCCCATGGATAGAAGAACTTCGATCACCAATACTGGAACACAACACAAAGTTATTATGGCGGCATACTTAAGACCAAAGGTGGTCGCCATCCAGACGGGCTTGGGGCACTACCACGTAGCTATGGTGGGTTGTTTAGTCGTTTTACGACAAGCCGACCCCGGCCGCAGAGGTCAGTATTATTTCTCCGTCGCTGCACGGATAATGGTCATCTTTTACACAATCCATCTTTTCTTTGATCTACCACTCGTCATGGGTATGTAAACATTCTATTCAACATTATATTCAACATGTAAATTACTTGTGTACACTTTATTAAATTCTGTCACATGTTTAATGTAAAATAATTGTAACAAGTTTATTCATTATGTAACCATTCATATACCAAAATGAACTTAACAAAACATAGATCCTTATGACATTAAAGTTTATTCAAAATGACCTCCGTGATTTTGAATACAGGCCTTCAATCTGCGCGGCCAGTCGTCTATCGCAGCACGAACGAGGTCCATGTCAATATCGGCGGCTGCCTTAATCAAGGATGTCTTGAGTGACTCCAAATTGGGATGAGGCTTTGAGCACGCCTTTTCCTCCAAGTGTTGCCATATCTTGTAATCTAACGGATTCAAATCTGGACTGGAGGAGGGCCAGTCTTCGTGCCGGATGAAGTCGATTTCACGCGCCGCCAGCCAGTCTTGTGTGCTCTTCGCTCTATGAGCTGGCGCCGAATCTTGTTGGAATACCCAGTGCCTGTTATTGAACATGGTATGAGAAACAGGTTCCACAAGGTTCGTCAGGACTGTATTTTGATACACAACAGCATTCGTTTTTACACCTTTCTCACAAAAATGTACCTCTGTTAAGCCCCAATAAGAAACTCCCAACCATACCATGAGCGAGGATGGAAAATGACCTCGTTGGACACGCGGAATACGGTTGCTCGCTTCTTCACTACTGTGTGCGTACACCTTATCATTTTGTTTGTTGTAGCTCTCTTCTACGGTATACATTTTTTCATCTGAAAAAAGAATTTCCCGATATTTTTTTCTCGCGTACCGCTTCAACAAAGCGCGGCATCTCTTCAGTCTCAGGTCCATTAGACGAGCATTCAAACGATGTCCTGTTTTTCTTCGATATGCCCGAAGCCCTAAGTCTTCATTTAACACCCTTTTCACCGTGGTTCTGCTTAACCCCATCTGAAGGGCCAACAGTTTCTGCTTACGTTTGGGATTTCTTTGAATTCGTGCCTTCACAGCTTTTATCACTGCTGGAGTCCTAACAGACCGAGGGCGACCACTTCTTGACCTGTCATCTACACTAGAGTCTTCATTGTATCGTTTGATGGTACGATAAACGAATCTTTTGGTAATATTCAAATTTTTCAGTATGTTAAAAATTTGAATTGGCGCGTAACCGCAACGATGCAACGCAATAACTGCAACACGGTCTTCTTTAAGCGTCCACTCCATATTTAAATAAATAAATAAATCCAATTCGAAATTCTAATTCAATAAACTTTTTTGTGGCCAGCATTCTAAAAGAAAAGTTTTTACTGTGTGACAATACTTATGACCTGACTATGTATATATGTGCGCCAGTGTTGCCGTGTGAGTTTTACAAGCGCTAAAAGCGCTGAAACCATAATTGAATATAGTTCGAAAAAGCGTAAAATTTCCTGTAGAAGATATAATATAAATTATACACTTTATTTTTAAAAAGTTTAATCCCAATTGCATACAACTGAGAGAAAATAATTATCATCTTAGCGTTTATTGCCAATGATTGATGATTTTCTGGTATGCAGAAGGATGTACTTATGTGGAATAGTAGTATAGCTGAATTGGGGTCTGTAAGCTAAGAACATGGGTACTCAGTTTATTATTTCCAACTTAAGAAAGTTATGGCCAATTATTCATTATATAATTATCATAAATATCACTATACATTAAATATTAAATGACGTAATTTGGTTTTGTCGACTGCCATCTGAGTTCTAATTTTAAAAAGAAAACCGTGTCTCATAAACTCACTTGTTGCTTAGGTCTTAACAGTAAAATGCCATAAGCTCTATGCAATAAACTTAAAAAATCGTCAGGTAGAGGTACTTTTCTTCTTCCTACTCTTGTCCACATTATATGGGGTCGGCACAAGATTTCTCCTTCCATTCTCCTGTGTTAGCCTTGATGTAACACGAGTACTTTTATTAAGTGGCCGTAATCAATATTTCCAAAGAATAAATGAAACTGAATGTTCGCTAGACGCCAAAAAAAGTTGGCGCCACGTGTCATAGGTCACTGGAACTAGTGACGCTCCGTAAAACTAATTCGAAAACATCAGAGACATTTGGAATAGTGCCGATTCGTAATGACCCGTGCAACGCGGCATCCTGCCTGATAACTTGTTTGAAATATTACGCCCTGTTTGGTTTTGGTAATTCTTGGAAAATATCTATCCGTGCAGGGGCGGAGAAAGAATACTAACCTCTGCAGCCGGGATCGACCTGTCGTAAAAGGCGACAAAACAACCCACCCTAGCTACGTGGTAGGGCCTCAAAGCCCGTCTGGATGGCGACCACCTTTGGTTTTATTTATGCCGCCATATTAACCTTGTGTTGTGTTCCGGCATTAGTGACCCAAGTTCCTGTACCCTTATGGGACAGCAGCGTGTTCGCGATGCCACTGGCGTTGCAAACACCTATAGGCGACGGTAACTGCTAAATTCTAAGCGGACTGTCAGCCTGTCTGCTGTCCTACGCAATAAAAAAAAAATATTATTTTGAAGTTTCTGTAATCATATAACATAAATTATTAATATATAAAAGGAATTAATTACACAAGAGAATTGAACGAGTTATTAAGAAGTTTATAAGCACTTATGTACAAGATTTTTGTAGAGAATGATATTTTTTTTATCTATAAGTACGTTAGGAAAATTTTAGATCGGTCGTACATATTGTACACAACATATACGAGTGTCAACATGTTGTATATATATTAATTACACATTTACAGAATTAGAACGTTTGTTTTTGATTGTAAGTATAACTTAATGTATAAACTGCAAAAGTGTTCACTTTAATTTGTACACTTTATGACTGTAATTTTTTTATTGAAGCGCAGTGAATTTTTTATCATATCAATAAATTCAATATTGTTTAGGTAAATTGATATTTTTAAAATAAATTGAAATATAAAATTTTATCAACTTTGTGCCAGTTTCTTCTAGAAACGTTTGTAGTAGGTGGTACCACATTTCGGAGTCTGACAGAGTCTGAGACTCGCTGATGATTAGGTATCTCTGGGTAACACTTCAATGGTCCTTTTTATGCATGCTATGCATTGCGAACTTTGCGCGATGAAGTTGGTCTGAAACATTTAAAAATGGTATATTATGCTCTAGTTGAATCTAAGCTAAGGTACAGCATTCAATGTTGGGGAAATAGCTATAAATACAACTGTGAGAAAGCTTTTGTTTTGCAAAAAAGGTGTGTCAGGATAATGCTTCGTATATCACAAATGGAGTCATGCAGAGAACATTATAGAAAATTGGATATACTTACGGTCCCGTCTCTTTATATACTAGTAACGCTAACTAACCTTGCAAAAAATATATTTGATTTTGAAACTCTAGAAGAAAGGAAACAGAGAGAATCCACAAGAAGAAAGGATCTAAAAAGTAAAATCAAATTAAACCTAAATGTAGTAATGCATGGCTATAAATTTCAAGCTGTAAAATTGTTTAATAAATTACCAATAGATATAAAAAATAAGGTGTATCACTTATTAAAGTGTATACATAAGTATACATTAGTATTTAAAAAAAGCATTAGATCTTTTCTTATTAAAAATTGTTTATACTCAATCGAAGAATACTTTTCCTTATAATTTATATTGACTCGTTGTGTATATGGATATATGTATATATTTGGACAATGTGAAGCTTATATAAATAATATGTATTTTTGAAAACCTAATAAATTAATAAATGTAATAAAATAAATAAGTATAATGTAGAATTGTAACAAATGTAATGATTTTAATTATTTATTTCAATTTATTGTTAACTAAATGTTATTTGTTAAATGTATGGTATTAATATGTAGAAATTTTCAGACACAAATTTTTTTGTTCATGAATAAATGATATGATATGATATGATATGATATGATATGATATGATATGATATGATATGATATGATATGATATGATATGATATGATATGATATGATATGATATGTCAATATCTTACCCTGACGCTTCTTTTTACCGAGCAAATAGCCATAAAAGAAAAAAACCAATATCTGCTATGTGCAAAAAGTTAAAATTTGAGATAAAAATATTCTCATATAAAATTTTAGAAACAATTTATTTTAGAATGAAACGTAATCATGTAGCGGTTTTTATATATAAAAGTTTAGCCGGCAAAGTAGTCGTTATAGTCAAAATGTAAAAATCTCAGAAAAGTGCACATAGCAGATATAGTTTGTCAACGTCGATATGCAATTTTTCGGCATTAGCCAATCGGCATCTTTGTAATATGAACGTTGTAAATACGTAGTACGTTAATAAAGGAACAGATATTATATTAAAGTTTACTGGGTTAAAAAACTATTTTTTTTATACACAGCTGTGTTCAAAGTGTCAAAATCTATTGACGCATAATTAGCAGAGGGACACATTTCCATAATTAGGCGCCCTTTTTTGTCTATGGTCCGTTTTTGTGGTGCTGTCATGGTTTTAATTTATAGTCTATGCAATTATCGGTTCGATCTTATTTCATTTGAACACAGTTCGAATAACCGTATTTTTTGTCAACACAATATTATCGCTTGCATTTTTATTTTTCTGTTTTTGTATTATTGATTAACAAATACTTTAATAGAGCCATAATTTTTATTGCACACTTTACACATTTAATTGCCCTAGATTGGCCTTGTTTTAAAATATTTATACACATGTTATAAAACCAAAACTATCCTAATTCACATTTATAAATAAGAATAAAAGCTTTTTTGATAAGGTTAAGTGATTTTAATAGTTCTTACAACGGTTATATATAGGTACACCTATACTACACATCTATTTCGTCAATGTTTGTCTTTTTCTCATAAAAAGGATGTCTTAAAAAGATTTCAATGCACTAAAACAGATATTTAGTCCCGTTTTCATAGGGAGTCATTAAAAGTTATTAAAGAGGATATATTAATATTACTTTTTCTACTATTAGGTTTTTATTAGGTCGCTTGGGTAAAATTAAATTTAGCAACTTTTAATCTAACTTCTTTGATGATACTTGCAAGTACTTTAAAAACTAGTTTATGATTTACTTATGTATACAGTTTAGTGTCTTGTTATAAGATTATACTTAGATTTAATTCACATAAAATTTTATTTGCTTATTAAACATTTTATAATAGATGAAAAATTCCCATTACAATATGACAAACAAATATTGACTATCAACGTAATCTTGATTTGCGTTTGGAGTGGGTGGTCAATAAGATTTATTTTAGTGATGTACCGATTTTATTAAATTACCGATTTTCGACATTCGACACAGTCGACTGGGTTTTTTTGTTGCTAAGTAACAGCAGACAGGCTGACGGCAATAGTAAGCAGTTACCGTCGACTATGGATGTTTGCGAAACTAGGAGCACCGCGAACACGCTGCTGTCCCATAAGGGTACAGGAACCTGAAGCACTAATCCCGGAACACAACACAAGGTTATTATGGCGCCAAACATAAGATCAAGGGTGGTTGCCATCCAGATGAGCTTGGGGCCCTACCACGTAGCTAGGGTGGGTTGTTTTGTCGACTTTTACGACAGGCCGACCCCGGCCGCAGTGGTTAGTATTCTTACTCCGCCCCTGTATGGAGAGACTGTGTTTATATTTATTGCTTTTCAAAATGAAATTAAGAACTTAGTGTTGTATAAACTTATTTAAACAAAAACTTTTAGGTTTGTACTACGTAAATATAAATATACTTAGGTAAAGCAAATCTAGCGCAAATTACAGTTTGCTAGTGCAGCCATAGTGGTTGGTATACAAATGTCGCTTTAGATAAGAAATTGTAGTATATACTAAGTTAAAAATTCTTTATCCCGTTCTAATAATTATAGGCGCTTTTCTCTAAAATTCATACTGATGCGATATTGGCGTCACCTTAATTTAATTCATTTTGACAGATACTTTTCAAACACAGAGATGATTCTCCTTAAAGCTGATCTGAAGAGATCTGAGAAGAATCACCCCTCCATGGTGTAATTCATAAATACGTGATACATTTTTGCACACAGAAACTACAAACTGTTAGTGTTCAATCAGCAGCCGTCCCGGTATATGTGCGCCAGTGTTGCCACATGTGAGTTTTATAAGCGTTAAACGCTGCTCGCTATATTTGAACATAGTTCGAACAAGCGTGAAATTTCCTTTAGAGGATATTGACCTTGTAACGAAATTCTAAGCCCCACCCCTCCTTCCTGTGACCATGCGTGGCATTGTGAAGCCTAACTCCCCCCCTAATGAACGAGTCACGTACTATGAGTTTATTCCCTGAAATAAAGTTACTTAAAAATCACTCATGAGTTACTTAATTCTCAAATTTATTTTTCCAATATACATTCCACTAAACCGTACTTCAAATAATATGAAATTAACCATAAATACGTACATCACTAATTCATTCATATATTGATAAAACTAATTCTACCTACACTCCTATAAAAGTGCTATTCACACAATAAATCCAAAAGAATCCCATTAAAAATTACCCAATACATAAAATAAGTAAGATCTATGAATGGTGCATCTTACGTCATTAAAATCCTGTGACGGATATTGTGACACAGTACTTGCGAATATAGTGTTACAAAAACTTATGTTTGTTAAATATTCCAACACAAAATATATTCCATGCCCATACGCTAATTAAATACCTAAAATCTCACCATTTTTATAATTAACTAAATATAAATAAATTATTTCAATTATACTCCGTGAGGCAATGCAGCACCTGCAGGTGTCATGATTAGAAAACCGTCTTTAGTCCCAGATTGCTTGTGTATTTAACATTATTTATTTACAAGAGAAAAGTGTATAAGTGGTTTATTATACGCTTTTTGTTTAAAAAATATTAACATCAGATATTTTGAAAAAATATTTACCTAATATTGGGTTTCGTTTAGTTATTTTCTTTATCTAAGTTTAATAATGATTACACTACAACATATAAAAGTATTTATAAAATATCTAAGTACCTTTATATTCTTAAAAGAATATGAACGTTGAAATATTACCATAATATTATTTTTTATTACAGAAGAACATCAGACAGGCTGGCCTACTTAACAGTAAGCAGTTACCGTCGCCTATGGATCATTGCGACGCTAGAAGCACCGCGAACACGCTGCTGTCCCATAGGGGTACCTGGGTCACTAATACCGGAACATAACACAAGGTTATTATGGTGGCATACTCAAGATCAAGGGTGGATGCCATCCAGGCGGGCTTGGGACCCTACCACGTAGCTAGGGTGGGTTGTTTTGTCACCATTAACGACAGGCCGACCCCAACCACAGGGGTTAGTATTCTTACTCCACCCCTAGAAAGAGAAAAACTATATAAACAATAAAAACTCGATTAATTCTAGTCCATGCCTATTTTAAAAACTACCCTTGTAAACCATCGTATGCGTAAACTTTGCACACTGAATTATCAACACTGTGCCCTATATCAGTTATAAAATGCATTGTTACATAACATTTAAGTGTTATTTGTAATATATTATAGAATAATTCGGTGGTCCTAACAAATAAATCCTTAATAAGGTGTCGTTAAACGTTATTATTTAGTAACTGGCTCCACTTAAGGGCATTGTTGAGTTTTTTCCCTACGCACATCTGTTTATTTTAGTTGTAGTATATGAAATATTGCAGATAAATTAGGGAAAGAACTTTAAGGGGTCTTTTTAGACAAGCATGACTTAAATTTACCTTTGAATTTTAAAATAGTGTTCAATTATTATTATTTTACAGAATATGTCGATTCAAAATTAAAAATAATGTAAATAATAGGCAAGAAATATGTTTTATATATATATTTTTTAATTGGAACGAAGTTCTTTTATGCGGCTGGCTTACAGTAGAGTAAACTGGCAGAAATCGTTACATAACGAAAAAGCGTTAAACCCCTCCAAGCGACCAATGCAAGCAAGCAATGTGTATGTGCATGTGGCAAGATTTGACAGTAAGCATTGTATATGGTGAACAATAAAATCGCAAATCTTTAACATGTAAATAACAATGATATTATTTTTTTGTTATCATTTTCATTTAGATGGAACTTATTTTATATATAACTTATAATTCACTATGTTATATTTAATTTAGAAAAATTATTATTTTTCCTGAATATTCAGCAAATTTATTAATTTCCCGAAAAATTTATCGAAAAAGTGATAGAAAAACCACATAAAGTATACAAATTATAGAGAGAGAGAGTTAAATAAAGGAGGACTGCACTTTTTGGTGTGATAAAAATACAGTAGTAAAATCACTAAAACTATACATTATAAAACACGTTTTGAAATAAAAAAGAATATCGCGTAGAACATCGTTCCTGACGGAGGTCCCCCGATCGCACAGTTTTTATACTTATTGTCATTTAGATTTTTTTACACTACAGAATTGCATTATGAATGTAAAAGCACAGCTGAAATCAAAATATTATTTGTCGATGGTAAAAAGTAAAAGTATAAGCCTTTTTGCGTCATAATAAAAATTTATATATATATATATATATATATATATATATATATATATATATATATATATATATATATATATGTTAATTTAAGTTCAATTAATTAAAAATCATTTCTAAATACTAGACTACTAAATACATAGATCAAAAATATGTTTTAATATATATATATATATATATATATATATATATATATATATATATATATATATATATATATATATATATATATATATATATATATATATATATATATATATATATATATATATATATATATATATATATATACCTAGTCAGGTCATAAATTCTGTCACATGTTTAATGTAAAATAATTGTAACAAGTTTATTAATTATGTAACCATTCATATACCAAAATGAACTTAACAAAACATAGATTCTTATGACATTAAAGTTTATTCAAAATGACCTCCGTGATTTTGAATACAAGCCTTCAATCTGCGCGGCCAGTCGTCTATCGCAGCACGAACGAGGTCCATGTCAATATCGGCGGCTGCCTTAATCAAGGATGTCTTGAGTGACTCCAAATTGGGATGAGGCTTTGAGCACGCCTTTTCCTCCAAGTGTTGCCATATCTTGTAATCTAACGGATTCAAATCTGGACTGGAGGAGGGCCAGTCTTCGTGCCGGATGAAGTCGATTTCACGCGCCGCCAGCCAGTCTTGTGTGCTCTTCGCTCTATGAGCTGGCGCCGAATCTTGTTGGAATACCCAGTGCCTGTTATTGAACATGGTATGAGAAACAGGTTCCACAAGGTTCGTCAGGACTGTATTTTGATACACAACAGCATTCGTTTTTACACCTTTCTCACAAAAATGTACCTCTGTTAAGCCCCAATAAGAAACTCCCAACCATACCATGAGCGAGGATGGAAAATGACCTCGTTGGACACGCGGAATACGGTTGCTCGCTTCTTCACTACTGTGTGCGTACACCTTATCATTTTGTTTGTTGTAGCTCTCTTCTACGGTAAACATTTTTTCATCCGAAAAAAGAATTTCCCGATATTTTTTTCCCGCGTACCGCTTCAACAAAGCGCGGCATCTCTTCAGTCTCAGGTCCATTAGACGAGCATTCAAACGATGTCCTGTTTTTCTTCGATATGCCCGAAGCCCTAAGTCTTCATTTAACACCCTTTTCACCGTGGTTCTGCTTAACCCCATCTGAAGGGCCAACAGTTTCTGCTTACGTTTGGGATTTCTTTGAATTCGTGCCTTCACAGCTTTTATCACTGCTGGAGTCCTAACAGACCGAGGGCGACCACTTCTTGATCTGTCATCTACACTAGAGTCTTCATTGTATCGTTTGATGGTACGATAAACGAATCTTTTGGTAATATTCAAATTTTTCAGTATGTTAAAAATTTGAATTGGCGCGTAACCGCAACGATGCAACGCAATAACTGCAACACGGTCTTCTTTAAGCGTCCACTCCATATTTAAAAATGAGTAAAATTCTAAAAGCTATACATTTTTATTTTCATGAATAATTCGAAATTCGAATTCAATAAACTTTTTTGTGGCCAGCATTTTAAAAGAAAAGTTTTTACTGTGTGACAATACTTATGACCTGACTAGGTATATACCTAGTCAGGTCATAAATTCTGTCACATGTTTAATGTAAAATAATTGTAACAAGTTTATTAATTATGTAACCATTCATATACCAAAATGAACTTAACAAAACATAGATTCTTATGACATTAAAGTTTATTCAAAATGACCTCCGTGATTTTGAATACAAGCCTTCAATCTGCGCGGCCAGTCGTCTATCGCAGCACGAACGAGGTCCATGTCAATATCGGCGGCTGCCTTAATCAAGGATGTCTTGAGTGACTCCAAATTGGGATGAGGCTTTGAGCACGCCTTTTCCTCCAAGTGTTGCCATATCTTGTAATCTAACGGATTCAAATCTGGACTGGAGGAGGGCCAGTCTTCGTGCCGGATGAAGTCGATTTCACGCGCCGCCAGCCAGTCTTGTGTGCTCTTCGCTCTATGAGCTGGCGCCGAATCTTGTTGGAATACCCAGTGCCTGTTATTGAACATGGTATGAGAAACAGGTTCCACAAGGTTCGTCAGGACTGTATTTTGATACACAACAGCATTCGTTTTTACACCTTTCTCACAAAAATGTACCTCTGTTAAGCCCCAATAAGAAACTCCCAACCATACCATGAGCGAGGATGGAAAATGACCTCGTTGGACACGCGGAATACGGTTGCTCGCTTCTTCACTACTGTGTGCGTACACCTTATCATTTTGTTTGTTGTAGCTCTCTTCTACGGTAAACATTTTTTCATCCGAAAAAAGAATTTCCCGATATTTTTTTCCCGCGTACCGCTTCAACAAAGCGCGGCATCTCTTCAGTCTCAGGTCCATTAGACGAGCATTCAAACGATGTCCTGTTTTTCTTCGATATGCCCGAAGCCCTAAGTCTTCATTTAACACCCTTTTCACCGTGGTTCTGCTTAACCCCATCTGAAGGGCCAACAGTTTCTGCTTACGTTTGGGATTTCTTTGAATTCGTGCCTTCACAGCTTTTATCACTGCTGGAGTCCTAACAGACCGAGGGCGACCACTTCTTGATCTGTCATCTACACTAGAGTCTTCATTGTATCGTTTGATGGTACGATAAACGAATCTTTTGGTAATATTCAAATTTTTCAGTATGTTAAAAATTTGAATTGGCGCGTAACCGCAACGATGCAACGCAATAACTGCAACACGGTCTTCTTTAAGCGTCCACTCCATATTTAAAAATGAGTAAAATTCTAAAAGCTATACATTTTTATTTTCATGAATAATTCGAAATTCGAATTCAATAAACTTTTTTGTGGCCAGCATTTTAAAAGAAAAGTTTTTACTGTGTGACAATACTTATGACCTGACTAGGTATATACCTAGTCAGGTCATAAATTCTGTCACATGTTTAATGTAAAATAATTGTAACAAGTTTATTCATTATGTAACCATTTATATACCAAAATGAACTTAACAAAACATAGATTCTTATGACATTAAAGTTTATTCAAAATGACCTCCGTGATTTTGAATACAAGCCTTCAATCTGCGCGGCCAGTCCTCTATCGCAGCACGAACGAGGTCCATGTCAATATCGGCGGCTGCCTTAATCAAGGATGTCTTGAGTGACTCCAAATTGGGACGAGGCTTTGAGCACGCCTTTTCCTCCAAGTGTTGCCATATCTTGTAATCTAACGGATTCAAATCTGGACTGGAGGAGGGCCAGTCTTCGTGCCGGATGAAGTCGATTTCACGCGCCGCCAGCCAGTCTTGTGTGCTCTTCGCTCTATGAGCTGGCGCCGAATCTTGTTGGAATACCCAGTGCCTGTTATTGAACATGGTATGAGAAACAGGTTCCACAAGGTTCGTCAGGACTGTATTTTGATACACAACAGCATTCGTTTTTACACCTTTCTCACAAAAATGTACCTCTGTTAAGCCCCAATAATAAACTCCCAACCATACCATGAGCGAGGATGGAAAATGACCTCGTTGGACACGCGGAATACGGTTGCTCGCTTCTTCACTACTGTGTGCGTACACCTTATCATTTTGTTTGTTGTAGCTCTCTTCTACGGTAAACATTTTTTCATCCGAAAAAAGAATTTCCCGATATTTTTTTCCCGCGTACCGCTTCAACAAAGCGCGGCATCTCTTCAGTCTCAGGTCCATTAGACGAGCATTCAAACGATGTCCTGTTTTTCTTCGATATGCCCGAAGCCCTAAGTCTTCATTTAACACCCTTTTCACCGTGGTTCTGCTTAACCCCATCTGAAGGGCCAACAGTTTCTGCTTACGTTTGGGATTTCTTTGAATTCGTGTCTTTACAGCTTTTATCACTGCTGGAGTCCTAACAGACCGAGGGCGACCACTTCTTGACCTGTCATCTACACTAGAGTCTTCATTGTATCGTTTGATGGTACGATAAATGAATCTTTTGGTTATATTCAAATTTTTCAGTATGTTAAAAATTTGAATTGGCGCGTAACCGCAACGATGCAACGCAATAACTGCAACACGGTCTTCTTTAAACGTCCACTCCATATTTAAAAAATGAGTAAAATTCTAAAAGTATACATTTTTATTTTCATGAACAATTCGAGATTCGAATTCAATAAACTTTTTTGTGGCCAGCATTCTAAAAGAAAAGTTTTTACTGTGTGACAATACTTATGACCTGACTAGGTATATATATTATGTCTAATAATATTTTATTTACGACTCCTACGATTAAAGCTGTATCAAAATTATATCATAACTGATACATTACAAAAAATGTAGTGTAAAAGTAAATACCATACAGTTAAAACGGATGTGTCTAAGCTTGTCACATCCGTTACCATATTAGGAAATTAATTTGTGTCGCTTACATCACTTCCTTCCGTTCTAACCTCCGTTGATCTTCTATTAATTTAAAATATTATATTTTTATTGTATCATGAACCTAGTCCATCGTTTGCCAAAAAGTTTTCGATGGGGAAATAATTTCTAACTCTCATATTAATTTTGTCTGAAATTGTCACTTATACTGTGCGTCATTGACGATATTTTGTAGTTTATAGACTCTACTACTGTTATACGACTATTGAATCGAATTTGTTATTATTACGAGCGTATTTGACGTCTCTTGTTGTCAATTTTTATTCTTGTCTCATTTTAATATTACATTTTTAAAGTAGTTAGATATACTTTTATCATAGAATAGGGTTTTTGTGAAATAATATACAAAAACGCCTTAAAATACTTGTATTTGAACAGTTTCCAAATGTTTGCGAAAAAATATTTATGACAATGGAAAAAATAATAATTATATAAACTGTGACAATTCGCGCAGCGCCATCTAGTGTCAAAGTAAGCTACAGAGCCCTTGTATTATGAGTACTAGACAACTGATATTACTTATATACTTTTCTTTTGTAAATAAATAAGTACATATGGCCTCCGCATGAGTACAGCCGCTATCTCACGAAGACTATATGAACGCTGTTATGTAACAATTGTTAGATTTCCATTTATTTATTACAAGCGTATAATCCAAGTTGCATCCTATTATTTTGGTAGCCTCATTGGCTCCACGATATCTATGTATGTGAGACACCAGAAAAATGTTTGACTACCCACTATAAATCCTCGCTGCTTTCCTATCGCTTAATACCTGGGCTGACATACTGGCCAGCATATTGTGTGGCTGACGCGGCATGTTGCAATAACTATATCCAAAACGCTTTAATAATAATAACAATAACAGCCCAATGCATTACACTTTGAGCCTCTTCTTAGAATTGATAGAATAACCGACACGCTTATCCAAGGCATAGGCACAAAATGCTTTACAAAATATAAATATCCATACGAGGTTCTGCGAAAAAAAATTTTTTCGCGACAAAAAGCCTATGTGCCAAGGCCCAATCTATCTTTAAACTGAAAGTCATCAAAATTGGTTCAAGCGTGAAAACGTTACTGACTGACATAGTTAGGTACTTGAAGTTTTTTTTTTTCTTGTGAATTTCCTGCAATCGTATTACCATTAAATTATATTTAATTGTATTAGCTGTGAAATAGGCGAGTTATTCAGAATAGTGGATGAATGGTCAAATGCACAATCATCTGCCGATCAATGGGCAAAGGATGATTTTCAAAAATTAAGGTATATTTCACGCACGTAGACGAAGCGACGCCAACGTATTATATTACTAGCTGTGCCCGCGACTCGGTCCGCGTGGAATAGTGACTTGGGCAGAATTTTTTGGAATATATCTTATAGTTTATTTTGGATTGCAAACCCTATAAACCCTAAAATATAAATGAAATATGCAAACAGTCAGTATTATCGAATGCAACTGTTACGCCATGCGTCTCCGGAATACGTACGTTCGAACCTACAAAGTCCAGCCTAAGCTAAACCCTATTTCATATGATTGATGACATAAATCTGAGGTTAACTTAAATTGGAAATTCAACCTACACAGGTCAGCCTAAGCTGAACCCTATTTCATATGATTGTTGATATAATTCTGAGGTCAACTTAAATTGGTAAATAAAATTTTCGAAACTTATTATTTTTAACAAAAACTATTTTTTTTCTAAAATAAAAATAGCTTAAGTTACTCCTTGATACATCAGCTATTTGCCAGTGAAAGTCCAGTCAAAATCGGTGTAGCCATTTTAGAGATTAGCCGGAACAAACATACAGACAGACGGACAGACAGACAGACAAAAATTGTAAAAAAATGTTGTTTTGGTATATGTACCGTGCATACGTCCGAACGCACTTAGTAAAAAGCGGTTATTTTAATATTACAAACAGACCCTCCAATTTTATTTATTTGTATAGATTTAGACAAAAAGAACGATGAAATATGTCAAAAATCCTAAACTAGTCTAGATTTAGGCAAATTGAAATGAGTTCCAGCTTTTTATTGTTGTAGCTTTACAGACAGACAGATTACGGCCCACTTACCTAATAGTAAGCGGGAACGGTAACTATCGTCGAGATAGCGATGCCACGGGGATTATTAGGACACTAGCACTCCCGTAGGGAAAGTGGAACCTGGGTCACTTACACCAGAACACAACACAAGGTTATTCTAGTTTTAGTAAATTTAAAATGTGCTGGATCGTTAGATTATTCCCAAATCTGCGCTACAGATCTCGATCTTGTGCATTTCTCATCCAGCTCTTTGAGCAGAGAGGCCATTGAACGGGGAGGCGTAATAGGTATATACTTTATCCGAAACACAGCTCCGAGCCAGAACTAGTTAGAGCCATCCCCAATAAATCCTGATTACTTAATTAGATTTTGTTATTTGCCTTGCTTGGAGATTGTCTTTTATTACATTTATTATTGATTTGATTTGTAATATTTGCATGGTTTTTAATTATTAGAATGAATTAAATTAATTAATTAAAGACACTCATTGAGATAAGCCAAGTTTCAAGGTTCCATTTACATATATGCATAATGTGCATAAAATGAACGATGTATAAGATCTTTATGTGCAGAGCCGTGCCTCCAGCAGGTGGCGAGAAGAGCGATGGTAGAAAAAGAACGTAGCATTGGGCTCCAGTATCTCTGATAGTCAAGAATCTATGCGGAATCCCAGCAGGAAGGGAACCACCACCAAAAGTGCTGGCTCAACATCGTAAAAGGTGATATGTGTGCCAACAGAGTCACTGATAGGGATGCCGAAGACGGGGCGAAGTGGAGAAGAAAAAGTCGGAAATCGAACCTAGTGCACCGAAGCAGAAGTTTAGATTGCAACTGGGATTTGTTACTGAGATTGATGATTTCCGATAGCCAAAACTGTAACCTTCTATGCATCTAAGAGATACAAGGCAGATGGTATTACAAAGTGCTATAATGTGAAATAATGAACTACGATCATAGACAGATGCATGTATATTCTAAACTACAAACCATAGATTCAAACCGAATCATTTATTTACCAAAAATATCAATTAATCTCTAATTCTGAGTGTTACAACAGTTCATTTTCTCACTCTTTAAGTCTCATTTCAATGATTAATGGTAGTCGAAGTAAATAATGATTAATGATTATCATACGATGAAAGGATAGCATGTGTCGGCCATTTCTTCTCGAGTTCCTTTAAAATTTAAGAAGTCATTCATAACTGATTATTAATGATTTTATATTATGCGATAATAGATTTTTGACTATTATTTGTTGAATTTGAAGAGATCAATATTATTTATTACTGCTTTGCTTTTAGATTTTTAATAGTTCACTAATGATATTTATTGTTTATTTTAAAATAACTAATATATGATTCATAAAAATTACATGTATATAATATGGTATATACATAAACACCCAGACGCGAGACGAGAATCGAACTCGTGACCTCCGCAAGCATATCGAAATGCAATAGCCGGCCCGAGGAAGTGGCAAGTTAGTAGTTAGTAACAGCAGTACTGTTATAATTATTATTATGCATTAAACTACCATATTGCTATTTTATGTAGGTAATAAAAACAGACAAAATATATCGTAATAACGTAACGAGCTTATGACAAATGCAGTAATGGATTCAGCGATGTGGGGTCCGGACCTCGTAGTTATTGGATCTGTTAAATCGAGTTAAGCTGGGGAGTTACTAGGATTTGATGATGGCAGTATGCAATTGTTGTAATGCGATTGCTTGAAATTCAGAGATACTCTCCGCTCGTCTGAGTGTTAAATGCGGATTACATTTTGGGTTCCTTGTTTCACTATTAATTAAGTGTTGTCATTACCTAGTATATTTTTTTTAATATACTGGGACAATTCGCCATGTAGTTAGTCCCAAAGTAAGCAGACCGCTGGTGTTATGTTTACAACTGATATACTACTTTATATACTTTTCTTGTAGTTACAGAAACATCCAGACTCGGGATGGGAATAAAGCCCAAGACGCAGGCGTGCCGACGTGCGAAAGTTATTACGCTTCGGAGGAAATTGGAAATCTGTATCGGGGCGGAATAAGAATACAAACCCCTGCATCCGGCCTGTCATAAAAATCAACTCTTACTAGGTGGCAGGGCTCCGAGTCCGACTGGATGGCAACCACCCAGGTCTCTAACTATACCGCCATATTAACCTGAAATAACTTTATATTGTTTCGGCGTAAGTGACACAGGTTTCAGTTCTACGCGAACGGCAGCGTATTAGCGATTCCCCTGGCATTGCATCCATAGACGACGGTAACTGCTTACTGTTAAATGGGTCGTCAGCCTTCCTGGTGTTCCACAGCAATATTACATTATGATTACTATCCAGACAGGCTTGGATCCTTACCACCTAGCACATAAATAGACACTTCTTACACTCATAATATAAAAGTTATTAAATAAAACTAACTTGAACGTTAATCACCATGAATATATTTCAACTTCACTTATCAATTTTATATTTCTTACACTGTACATTTTTTAGTATCACACCGTATTTTATAATATTCTGTCGCTAGTTTTTATATCCCGTCGACAGGTGTCTCCCCTCCTGCCATTACTTGCCAATAACCAAATTTAAATATCTACAAAAATATTTATTACAGAAACGGAAACAAATCCGCTAGCTAGTTAATATCTATAGCAAAATTATGATATTATAATATTAAATTAAAAATGTGGACATAAAATTATTTAGGCATCAATTATTATTTCTATATGTATTTTGTATTAATTTTGGTTATTGCGTTTTTAAACATTTACAAACTTCCGGTTAGTTTATGTTAAGGAAACCTACCTACATTTAGGTTATTTAAAAATGACATCACAAATTTAAGAAATGTCAATATGTACCAGAATATTTAAGTTACACTTGAATCTAACAATAGGAAGAGACAGTGTTATACAATTTTGTCTACTATGGATCCTAAGTTTATTGATATTGTATTTTTTATTGTTTCTTTGTTTAAAAAACTATAACATACAAGTTTTGTTCTCAATAATTCATATTTTGAAACCCAAAATTATATATGAACATTTCTTGCATAACAACATCCACAACTCCCCTAACCAAGCTCCCGCAAAATATGGAAAAATATTGTATTTAATACTAAACACTCGCTTGGAGTCGAATCTGCGACCCCCTGTTGCACGTTATTAAATATGTTAGCTGACATATATTTACATATATGCTTAGTGAACTAAATCGCAAGACTGATCATTTTTAAATTGTAATAATATTGTTTATTTATTTATTCAAGTTCAATATAACAAAAAAATTATAGAAATGAAAGTGAATCGACACAGGAGAAGAGGTAGACTAAAGAAAAGATGGATGGATCGCGTAAAAAATGTGTGGAAAAAATTTTAACAAAAAAAAAACGCCTTCAAAAAAAACTATTCCAAAACTAATTAATATGCGCTAAAGAGTAAAAAATAATTGCATATTCTTCTATAACTTAATAATCAACTTACTTTTTCTACTCATCAATATGTAGATACGATCTATATTAATGATAATATAATGTAGTTACAATTATTGTTATTTTTGGAGTCGGTGTCAGCCAAGGTAGGTTTTTAACTACATACATAGTTACAGGTGAGATGTGCTTGTGTATTATTATTGCTAGGTATATTGTTCCCACGGGAAGCACCAGCTTTCATATAAAAAAAATCATCAAAATCGGTTCACCCAGTCGAAAAATTCTGAGGTACAAACATAAAAAATACAGTCGAACTGAGAACCTCCTCCTTTTTTGAAATCGGTTAAAAAGGGTGTGAATGTTGAGATGACGGCTAACAAAGGAGAATGAAAAGAGAAAACATGTTGTGCCGACACCATATAATGTGGTGTAACATTATATTTCTAGAGCTTGATCGATAACAGCTGATTTATAAAAAGATTATAAAACACGATTCTTTGTCATTATATAAATAAAATTAAAACATTCTGTTGTTAAAATGACAAGTATAAAAATGATCTTAAGTGAATTGACACGAAACGTTGAAACATCCCTTCTGACGACTAAACTAAATAAACATCGAATCAGTGTATTGGAGTGTGGGCCCCTATTTCGTTACCTCAATTGTATGAGGGTGCTAAAGTGGCCGATAATAGTCCAGACGTAATGCGTTTAAACGAATCATCCACGATTGAATCTGACGGCCATTATGGTTTACTTTTATTTAAATTGAACGCGTTCTTTTTGAACGCGTTTTAATTTTTATATCCGTACTTGCGGGTTATTTTTTTATGAATATGGACATGGGGTCGCGGCTAGTACTAGACATATTTTTATTTATTTATTTGCTTAAAACCTTATTAATAAATAAAAGTTTAAGTTGCCAATGAGTGTCGAAATTTGGGCAGAGAAATCGTATCCTAGTATGACACAAGCATAAGCTGTAGCTTACAGAGACTACTACAGTGGTTGTAAGGAGTGAAATGAAAGAAGGACATAACGAACTACCTCATCAATATCATTCTCCTTGTCTATGCTATTGCACCAAAGATTTCACCAAGTATTTATGACCACGGGTAGGTAAAGGTTTTGGGCAGGGCTTAGCGACTTAAATTTTGACATGGAACCTAATGGACTGCGGACACCAAGGTAGAAGTCTTGGTTTCATCTCTAAAGCTAAAATTTTATATTTTACGTAGCATTTCTACATAAATGCCGTAGGGCCCACATTCTTTTTTGGTTCAAATAAATATACTGCTACTAGCTAGCCCCGAAGTAAGTAGCAAAGCGCTTGTATTATGGGTACAAGACAACTGGTATAATTTTGTAAGAACCGGGATGAAAATAAAACCACGATCCCACAGGCTTTCCGGTATGCAAAATACTTTGTGCCACGGAGGTTGTTAAACTGGTTTTAGAAAACATTTAATTTTCTCAAGTTTAGTTTTGGGAACATGGAATAAAGCAATATTATGTCCAAATTATATTCTTAAATGAAATATTTGTATATTTGTTAATATGTATTTATAATAACCTTATGTTTTCATAAACCTGTTAGATTATATTAGTTGATAACAATTAAATTAGAACGATTCAATTAATAGTATTATAACAATCATTGTTACAATTTTAATTGATAAACCCATTAACAACCAGCTACAATTATTTATAATTTTAATTACATTCGGAATTTATTAAACTATAATAATTTTTATCTCAATAATAATGGTAGTAATTTGATAAGTATTAGATTAATAAAATTGTACAATAATAATAACCAAGTAAATAGTAACCAAGTGGTACTCTGAGACCAACTTAGAGGTTATGAATTGGAATACCTACTACGATGGTATGCACTACTTAGACAAATTTTCGCGCCTAATGTGAATTATTACTTATTTGCCACGTACCAAAGATGAAAGATAACAGCGTGAGGATACCTGCATATTGAGATTACCATTATACGGATTATCCTCTTAATCCTTAATCTTAATCCTTGAAGAAATGTAGCGGGTAGTCGATTCCCTCTATAGGGAGGCCCTACCTCAAAAGTGGGATTTAATACCAACATTAGTAAACTTGGTTGCATTCAGTTTCGTATCAGAAGCGTAACGACCAAGTTAAATTCGGTCATCGCAAGCCATCATTAGCTATCCAAGCCTGTCGCTATAGCAAGATGGGAAACTCCATATAATCACGCCAATTACTACCGAGAAGACCACAGAGTTAAAAGAGATTTTCAGAGGCCACTCTCACTTCAGTTCTCTTACTAACCTTTTTAATAATTCTTCAAGCATGAAACTTCTAGACCAAAAATATAATAATCCTGACGCAATGACTGGCTCTTTGTATAAACAAATGGCGAGTACGTTCGTGTTTATGAAGTTGATCCTCATAGAAAACAAAATTACAAAAACATATGATGCAATTGTTACACACAAAAACAAACATACATTGTCGCCATAAATTGTCATAAGCCCTCAGATAGTGTTACTAACTTTTAATTTCTGAGCAATAGTAGACAGGCTGACCGGTTCACTTAATTATAAGTAGCTATATACCGTCGCCTATGGATGTTTGCGAGGGACTGCTACCACGCTGCCATCCACGTAAGAGAACTGGAACCTGAGAGACTAATTCCGGAACACAATACAATATTATTATGCAGGCATACTAATAGACCAGGGGTGATTGCCATCCAGTCAGGCTTGGCCCTGCCACCTAGCAAAGTCTTAGTCATATTGTTTGCCTGGAACAGATCGCTTTAAGCGATAAGGCCGCCCATTGCCATACTGCATTATATGTATGTCTATATTTTAAGTTAGTGTTAAGTATATGTATGCAATAAAGAGTTTTCAGTCATTAATCGTTTTTAAAATAATAATTCTAATTAATGTTGACGAATCAAATTGGAAATATTATTCTATAGTAGTGAATACTCCACTAAAAGCACATTAAGTTCCCTCCGGAGCAAAATTCCACATAGAGCAACCATGAATGATTGTTTAATGTACCAGAAGTGAGCAAATTCGTTTTTAAACGGCTATCAGCCGGTCATTTAAACGGCTGTGAATGGTGCGCACATTCGGAGCGCAATGATATCGTTTTTAGGGAGTAGAGTGACCAGGATTTTGTTTTTATGCCAATTTTCAAATGTTTATTAAAGATATAGGCGGTTGAAAAACATCGTTTTTATATCAGATTGACTTTTAGTTAAATAGAAATATCTAAAAGTTATAATTCAAATAAAATAAATTAAAACTTATCCGAATATTACAATAATCTTTGTTGTATTGTGATAATTTAACAAAGTAACTATCAAATAAAATGAAAATTAATTGTTAACTTCTTTTTTCCTATTTTTGCTTGTATATCAGAATGTGCAACATATATTTTATTGATAGCGTTTTAGTAGAATTGTACGCAACATGGCCACCCTACACGGTAGTATATTAAGTGGCTCTTAATAATGGGTGTGTATGACAATAGAGCGGCGTTTGTCATCTCGCACAATGCACACGGGTAGAGTCAACCGATTGTTTGGACATCTGGGGTTCCTAATATCGATCCCAATGAGGACACCCTACTCTTTTCAATTTTTGCCATCTCATTTTATAGATGAGAATGCAACCGCTTATTTATAATTTTTCAAATATTCCATTCAATAAATGATTGAATGATGCATTTACAAACTCATTCAATTCTCAATTTGAAATATTAATTTTATATTTCATAAAACACGCATCCACAAAGATTTGCTGAACAACAAACAATTATTTCGCACTGGTTACACCTAATAAGTTTCATATTTTAGACTTAAAGTAGTAAATCAATTACATCCTAGCAACCTGCAGATATTTTTTTTCCAATGTTATGCTGTATTCTTGAACACGTCTTAAAGCTCAATCGCGTTATTTGAATGGTGTTAATAGCAAAAATCTTAAAGGTTATATTTTTCAAGATGGCGTCCACAAAACAAATTTACAGGGTAAGTTAAAAATTAAATTATGTTAAAAAGAATAATGCAGTGTAATTGATTTTATAAACTATGTGATATATGTAAAACTTATAATCATCTTAGCTTTAACATTAATCAACCATTAAATAGATTTTCTTACAAATTACTGAATTAAACAAATAAAGAAATATTACTATAATATTACTTGGACAATTCACACAACGCCATGCATTTCCAAACTAAGTAGATAGCACAGCGCTTGTGATATGGGTATATAACTAATGTATACATATATACTTTTTTTTTCAATAAATACATATTATACATAAATACCCGGACGCGAGACGGGAATCAAACCCGTGACCTCCGCAAGCATACCGAAGTGCGTTAAACATTACGCCAAAGAGGTCGTCAAAAATTAATTAGTAAAGTTAACATCAATTGTTACTAAGTTACGTACTTAAGCAGTAAAATACTTACACAATTGACCAAGCGTGATGCTCAGGGACTAACTTAAAAGTCCCTAACTTAGGGACTAGAATTAGGCCCAAGTTAGGGTTCGCATCTTACGATAGCATGTTTAAGCGATGTTTGTCGCATAACATGCATATTACAAGATTGCCACAACCATCAGTTAGGTTTAGGTTAGGTTAAAATACCCACCAATCCGCCTTGGACAAGTCTATTCTCTGTATTTATTATGGGGAGGTAGGTGGGGAGTGGAAGGCCCAGTAGTGGGACATTATGGGTTGATTAATATCACTTATAAATAAGTACAAAGTAGTGTGTAGCTATCCAGGGAAGATATTCTTGGATACAATCTAAAAAGTAAATATATTTATACTATAGTATAAATCAAAACTACAAACAAAAAATCCACCGAAACTAATTGAGTCCACATTATTTTGAACTACGCCAATAAATTAAACATTATTCTAGAATAATTATGTAAAATTTAAAATAAACTCTCTAACCTTATCCAATTAATATTTAAATTGGGCCATAGTGTCACGGTATTATTTTGATTAAAAAGTTACAAATCTAAATAACAAATTTGATTGAATTTTAACAAATAACATACAATTTATAATTATAAATTGCAAATTTTCTACATTCATTAATTATAACAAGACTGTATTAAATACTTATATATGTAGCTATTAGCCCTCTAATCACGTACAAGATATATATTTATTCAAATTTTCACAATAAGAGCCGTTAAGTATTTGTTAGTTATATTAATATATATATATATATATATATATATATATATATATATATATATATATATATATATATATATATATATATATATATATATATATATATATATATATATATATATATATATATTATTGCTTAGGAACAGCAGACAGGTTGACGGTCCACTTAATAATAATCAGTTACCGTCGCCTATGGATAATTGCATAGGGGTACAGGAACCTATGTCATTAACGCCGGAGCACAAGGTTATTATGGCGGCATTCTTAAAGACCCAGTGTGGCTGCCATCCAGACGCGCTTGGGGCCCTACCACGTAGCTAGGGTTGTTTTGTCGCCTATTACGACAGGCCGACCCCGGCCGCAGGGTATTTTTACTCCACCCCTGCACGGAGAAAATTTGTAGTACCTAGTAAAAATATTAGTAGTAGTAGGTACCTATATTATTAGGTAAACAATCGTGTCAGTTATTATTTTGAATTTTTTTTACATGAAATTTCAATTTTATTACTCGTGTTATATATATACATTTAAGATTCAATCAATAATTACAAATAGGAGAAACCCAATTGCCCACATTTTTTCATCATTTTGAACAATATTTTTGTGTTAAGAAATAATATTTTCCTAACCAACATACCTACTAATATATCATTTTTTTTCTACAATGTATAAAATTATATTAAACGGGTCACACTCTCATCCCTGTAGGTAGGGTGGTCACATAATTATTCCTGCAACCCGGCTATAGCAGAAAAGACTTAATTTAGGATCTCTTCCTGTCAGATAAGTCGTTCGTTGTAATAATTAAAGCCAAATCCTTGCCTTGTATGTGTGTAAAGATATCCTAACTGTAAATGTAACCAGGAATACTCTTTAGTTATGTGTGTGATATGCGTGCTAGTGGAATGACTGGGCCAGGGATACCGAAGACCGTGCGGATAGAAGAAAGAGTTGAAAAAAGAACCCCGGACACCGAAACCAAAGCTTGGCTTGCAACTGGGATTTAACGCTAAGATGATGATGGTCGTAGGAAGTTGTATATAATTAAGTAATGTTTCGTAATGTAAGCGAGATAAAGGAAACAAGCAAACCTGGCACCCCTACTAACCAATAAATTACTCGCAGTTAAATTTCAACGGTAATGTATCAACCAATCTCCAAACTTGTACAACATAAATAGCTAAATAAGGAACCGGCATTAAATTTGAACAGGCCAGTAATCATACGAACACTTTAAACACCCCACTCCTGAGGGCGACCATTTTATCTTGATCCGGACCAATGCAGTTTGAGGCAATCTCGAAGGAACTGTTTTAAATTGTGCTAATTTTGGGTTTTAGTTAATGACAAATCAGGACTCAAAAATAAACATAGATAAGATACTCGTATTGTAAAGGTCAAAGTTTAATGATGTTTGTTACTCAGTGACTCCAGAACTCCTTTTTTTAGATAGATAGAAGAAGATAGAAAAATATCGTACAACTTAATTACACAAACTCTCGACTCAAACATTCACAATTGGCGTCCTTATCGCTTAAAGCGATTTCTTCAAGTCAATCTTTTAACTGGATTATTAATTTACTGGCAATGTAAGTGTTGAGATATTGAATTCAAGTATTCAAGCAATTTATTTATATACTTATTTTATTGCTCAGGATGAAGAGACAGGCTAACGACCCACTTAGTAGTTAGTTACCGTCATCTATGGATGTTTGTGACGCCAGGGGTATCACTAACACGCTATCGTCTGACACTCCGGAACTGGAATTACTTAGGTCGTAACGCAACAATTATTATGGCGGCATATTTGGGGACTATGGATAGTTGACATTTAAATGGACTTGTGGCTTATTTAAGGTTGTTTTTTATTGCTGTAAGACAACAGACAGGCTTACGGCCCGCTAGAATTTTGCAGTTACCGTCGCCTATGGGTGTTTGCAACTCCAGTGGCATCGCGAACAATCTGCTGTCGCATAAGGGTATAGGAACTTAGGTCACTAATGGCGGAACACAACACAAGGTTATTATGGCGGCATACTTAAGACCAAACTACCACGTAGCTAGGGTGGGTTGTTTTGTCGCTTTTTACGACAGGCCGCCCCTGAACGCAGGGGTATACTTACTCCACCCATGCACGAGAAAAACTGGCAACGGTTTCTAACGTTGTAAATTTCTAATAAATTAATAATAAACTCGCGAACAAATTTGCGGATGACAACAGTTGACGAAGCATTATGATACTACTAACAAGATTAGTCTCACCCATTACCGCTTAAGAGAAACTTGTTCGTATAAATCTGTCACTGACTCCTAGACCAAATATGGTGTCTATATGTTTATTTTAATAAAACAAAATCATAGAACTCTGTATTAAATTGGTAGCATATTTTCTATTAATTTACAATCGCAGCATTTACATAGCAGTAGATCCGTTGGTATCGTAGCGCCTCCTTGACGCAACTCCAGGGTATTCAAGACATTCTTGATGTCGAGAGACACTGCCAGCAATATCTCTCCCCGAGTGGCAGCGTTCTCCGCCCGCGTCAACGTGCTCTTCAGCTGCAAGATGGCATCGATCGTCGAGCGGGCTTTGTGAAAGCCAAACTGCTACAATGCTAGTAAAACTATATATTAAACAATATATTTAATTCGTTCAAATCATTAATGAATGATTTATTGAATGATACATATTTAAATGAAATACTAAAATGTAGCTGAAGTTACATTTAAAAGCAAGTAACCTTAATGACTACGAAATTGGAGATCCACGCGAGTTGGGCTTATGTTAAATTGGACAGGGGAGGCCGCCCCATCCCCGCTTACCCTATTAAGTGATGGGTAATTTAGGAATACATAAAGTATATAATAGGGTCCTTAACTTGAGCTTAATGAGGTGAAAACGGGACCGTTTACCCGGTAGGTGCCGCGTAATGTACACTCAAACACTTTTGTGTATCGCCCAGTTTCGAAAATGTCATAAAACCTCTATAGATAATTATATTATTTTTATTTTTTACACATATTATACAGTGGTGATAAAACTAAAAAAACATGTGCATGTATTGTATCATCATCATCATTTCAGCCGGAAGACGCCCACTGCTGGACAAAGGCCTCCCCCAAAGATCTCCACGATGATCGGTCCTGCGCTGCCCTCATCCAACCTATCCCGGCGATCTTGACCAGATCATCGGTCCATCTTGTGGGGGGCCTACCAACACTGCGTCTTCCGGTACGCGGTCGCCATTCGAGGACTTTTCTGCCCCAACGGCCATCAGTCCTTCGAGCTATGTGCCCAGCCCACTGCCACTTCAGTTTTGCAATCATCCGGGCTATGTCGGTTACTTTGGTTCTCCTGCGAATCTCCTCATTTCTGATTCGATCTCGCAGGGAAACTCCGAGCATAGCCCTCTCCATTGCTCTCTGAGCGACCATGAGCTTTCTCATAAGGCCCATAGTTAGCGACCACGTCTGCGTTCCGTATGTCATCACTGGCAACACACATTGGTTAAAAACCTTCGTCTTGAGACACTGCGGTATTTGGGACGAAAAGATTTTACGGAGCTTCCCGAACGCTGCCCATCCGAGTTGGATTCGACGAGTGACCTCTTTCGCGAAATTGGACCTGCCTAACTGGATCGTTTGACCCAAGTAGACGTATTCGTCAACAATTTCGAAAGTACAGTTCCCAACTGTTACGGGGGTAGGTGCGACATGGACATTAGACATGATCTTCGTCTTGTCCATGTTCATTTTGAGACCTACTCCTTGGGAAGCTGTATTGAGGCCATCAAGCATATGGCTTAAGTCTTCCATGGTTTCAGCCATGATTACGATATCATCTGCGAATCTAAGGTGAGTGATGTACTCACCGTTAATGTTGATGCCCAGTCCGTTCCAGTCCAGAAGCTTGAAGACATCTTCCAACGCAGCAGTGAACAGCATCGGCGATATGACATCGCCTTGTCTGACTCCCCGCTGCAGTCGGATAGGCTTCGAGTTCTGATCCTGGAGACGGACTGACATGGTGGCGTTTTCATACAAACACTTCAACGCTTTGATGTATCGATAATCAATGTGGCACCTCTGGAGAGACTGAAGCACCGCCCAGGTCTCGATCGAATCAAAGGCTTTCTCATAGTCCACGAACGCCAAGCATAGTGGCTGGTTATACTCCTCCGTCTTCTGTATAACCTGCCGCAGCGTATGTATGTGGTCTATGGTGCTAAAACCTTTTCGGAATCCGGCTTGTTCGGGAGGCTGGAAGTCGTCAAATCTGCGCGCGAGACGATTCGTGATGACCCTTGAAAACAGCTTGTAAACATGGCTCAGAAGTGATATCGGTCTAAAGTTCTTCAAAAGAGTTTTGTCGCCCTTTTTGAAGAACAGCACCACTATACTTCCGTGCCAGGCCTGCGGCGTTTTGCCATCGAGGATGACGGAATTAAATAGCTTCTGGAGGATTTTAAGCACAGGAGTACCACCAGCTCTCAGAAGCTCGGCTGTAATTCCATCATCACCCGGCGCCTTGTTGTTTTTAAGCTGTTTAAGGGCCACACTAATCTCGTACAGACTGACGTCTGGGATATCTACGGTGTAGTGTCGGGTTAATTTGGCTCTTGGGTCTTTAGCCTTGTTGTTAACAGGTGCCCGTGTGGTCGTGTATAGCTGTCCGTAGAACTTCTCGACTTCCCTCAAAAGTTCGGGTTTAGACGAAACGACCCTGCCGTCGTCGGTCTTCAGCTTCGTCAGTTGGCTCTGCCCAATAGACAATTCTCGTGCGAATACTTTAGAGCCCTTGTTACGCTCTATAGCCGCCTTTACACAGTCTGTGTTATGGCGGCGGATATCGCGAGTCAAGGACTTGGAGATCTGTCTATTTAGCTGCCTATACTGGGAAGCATCGTCCGGGGACTGAAGGGTCATTTGACGTCTCACATCCATCAATTTGAGAGTAGAATCTGAGATTTTTCCGGTTCTTTTTGAACGGCTGGCCTTGAAGAATTTAGACCCGGCCGTTTGAACAGCTTCCACGAACCTGTTATTATACTCGTCCACGTCAACGCAGTCACCGAGGCATTCGAAGCGGTTTTGCAATTCGAGTTGAAAGTTTACCGGGTTTTGGATCTGTATGGGTGCAGGTCGGAGCGTAGACTTCACCAGTCGAGACCTCTCCAATTTTGGATTGATATTCAATGTGCCTCTTACTAAGCGGTGATCACTCCCAGTTTTCACCGAATTGATCACAGAGACATCATTGAATATCTGTCTTTTGGTCGACATAATGAAGTCAATCTCATTTTTGGTGGCACCATCGGGACTAATCCAAGTCCATTTGCGTTGTTCTGGCTTCATGAAGAAGGAGTTCATCATATACAGGTCCTCCTTCTCCATGAAGTCGGCCAGCATCTGGCCTCGGGTGTTCCGATTTCCGAACCCAAATTGCCCCACTCTCAACTCATCGCCGCTACGTTTCCCCAACTTTGCGTTGAAGTCTCCCATGACAACGTTAAAGTGGGTTTTAGAAGTGTGGATGGCTGTTGAGATGTCCTCATACATGGCTTCCACCTCTTCGTCAGGATGTGTCGAAGTCGGAGCGTAAACCTGAATGACCTTCAACGAATACCGTTTGGTAATTGAAATTGTATAGAAATATGTAATTCAATTATGATAATTAATTAAATGTAACAAGCACGGAGATAAAAATAAATAAATATACTAGGACAATTCAGCGCCATCTAGTCCTAAATTAAGTAGGATAGCACTTGTGATGTGGGTAATAGAGAACTGATGCATACTTTTTTGTAAATAAATACATATATATAAACACCCATATGCGAGGCGCGAATTGAACCCTTGGTCTCCGCAAGCGTACCGAAGTTGGCTGCTACTTTGCTTTTACTTTCCCACGAAGATCGTCGAAAAGAAATAAATTAAATAAATAAATAAATGTATTGGCACAATTTAAACAGCGCCATCTAGTCCCAAAGTAAGCAGCATAGCATTTGTTATGGGTACTAGACAACTGCTAAACTATATATATACTTTTTTTTGTAAATAAATACATATTATACATAAACACCCAGACGCGAGACGGGAATCCAACCCATGACTCACGCCGTACCGAAGTGCATAAACCGATACGCCACGGAGGTCGTCAAATAATATGGCTTTAAATGCCACTGCATTGTGTATTATTTAAAAGTTACCGGTCACGAAAGTTAAGACTTTAATTTATATTTTACACACCATTTTGACATATATTTGCGCAATGCAAAAAACAAATAGGTACTTAGTGTAAATAATGAATAAATGACTATTGTAAAAGGCGACAAAATAACCCACTCTAGCTACGTGGTAGGACCCCAAGCACGTCTGGATGGCGACCACCTTTGGTCTTAAGTATGCCGCCATAATAACCTTGTGTTGTGTTCCGGCATTAGCGACCCAAGTTCCTGTACCCTTATGCGACAGCAGCGTGTTCGCGATGCCACTGGCGTTGCAAACATCCATAGGCGACGATAACTCCGTAACTAACTCTAAGCGGTAAGAAAGGTAACTAATTCTAAGCTGGCCGTAAGTCTGTCAGCTGTCCAACAGCAATAACAAAATTCAATACAATAATAATTATTGTTATAATTAATACATTAACATATTATAGTATTAGATTTACCCATAATGAGTGCTAAAAATAGACGTAGCGATACGCTATGGTCTTTAAAATCCGGAATAACATCTGTATGGAGCCGCTCTTTACCACATCACGTGAAAGAAAGATAAATACAAGATATAACATACACTTCGCAATAAAAGACAATTCCAAACAACTTAAATACAATTCGATATAAAAACCCTTTATGCCACGTAAAGGACCTAAGCAGATGTTCATAAAACGATTTAACACCATAAATAATTTGATTAGTCGCGTATTTATCAACATAAAACCATCGAAGGGAGAAACGTCAGCCATTCTGTAAGAGCACCCGTGAATGATGGCTCAGGACAGCCTTTTAAGCCACTAATACAATCTTGATCTTGGGAATAAAGATCTCATAAACCCCATTCAAATATCAAGATATGTAAAAATATACCGTATTTAACACGCATAAGGCTTTTAAAATCAAAATGTGGAAATGTCATTTTATTGTATAAAAAATCCCGGTCTATACAATAGAAGTGATTTCTAAAGATACAAAAACAACCTTTGTTGTTACAAAAAATTTCGAGCACGCGTTGAAAATTGAATCAAACATCTGAAACTAGATTTTTTTCAGTTTATATGGTCTTTTTTTAGTATAAACTACGTTTTAAGTTTATGTATGACTTTTAGTTTAGAGACCGGTGTCCATTACAGACATACTGTTTCAGAACGAAAACAGTAAGCGTCGTGTGTGTCGGTATCTTAGAGTATACATAAGCAAGCTTGCTTATGTATACTCTAAGGTCGGTATCCATCCGTTTTTCTCAATCATAAGTTCGCTTCTAGTAGGCTTTATCTAAGGTTTGTCACATAGATCACCACAAATATGATGAAGTATAAACTCGATAATGTTATTTAAATAACTTCATAAAAATGTTATACACTTCAACACCCCAATTGATGTATATATCCCTGCAGGAGCGTAGAAAGAATACTAACCTCTGCGGCCGGGGTGGGCCTATCGTAAAAGGCGACAGAACAACCCACTCTAGCTACGTGGTAGGGCCTCGAGCCCGTCTGGATGGCGAACACCTTTGGTCTTAAGTATGCCGCCATAATAACCTTGTGTTACCTTCTGACATTAGTGAACCTTATGGGACATTAGCGTGTTGGAGATGCCACTAACATGCAAACACCCATAGGCGACGGTAACTGCTAAATTCTAAAAATTATTGATATAAAAATGAAATTGATTTTGTTAAATTAATAGAAAATCCCACGATGGCATCCACCGCTTTTTCTCGCCTAATAGTATAATTGCCGTGTACCGACGGTGAAAGAAAACATTGTGAGAAAGCCTGTATAACGAGATCACTGCTATGTGTAACCCGCCAATCCGTGGCCATTATACTGTGCGTTCCCTCTAGGGGGAGGCCTAAGCCCGGCAGTGGAACTTTATGGGCTGTTAATGTTTAATAGACACAAAGACTGTTTAATAGTTTAAGAAATTTGGTCATTTTTGACTTTAGCAACTGTCAATAAGGACCATCAGTAAGGTGCTTGTCAACATCTACTTTCGATATAAGCAAACATAATTACAAACCTCGAATAATTCACAAAGAAGGACCACACACGAAGGGACCGTAAAAGGCACACACAGTAAAAGGTGCTAACGCGAAAACTTAACACTCGTCCCCATTTTTAAAACAAACACCGGGTAGCTCTTAAACGCCATAATCTCTTATACCCATGGCGCCCCGTGTTTAAAAAATGGTACACAACACAAATTTACACTTATCATTTGATTTTAGTTCTGCTTGTCTTCTGCTTGTAGTATTTTATCAGTTGGAAATTATAAGTAGACATACATATGTTAGAGATATATAATGCAATCCCCGGGTGAAAGTTTGGATTGTAATAAACGTTAGGATGAAGATGTATGTACATATTATGTATATAATATATTTTTATATATTTTTTGTTTTCATATTCTAGGAGGCTAACATGTTATTATAATGATTATATCTAAGGTGTTAGTCAAATTAAAAAAAATTATTACCTTCATGCAGTATTTTAGAAATTTAATTTCATTCATATGTATACGTATTTTCATACGTTTTCCATATAATCCAAGGAACCTCTCTTTCTATCACAAGCAGTAATGAGATCCTTGGTGTCGATATCAAGAATAATGTGCAGTTTAGGGGACAATTGGAGAGTAAAGCTAAGCTTGCCTCCAAAAAGCTAGGTGTGCTAAACCGGTCCAAGCAGTATTTCAGTCCAAAGCAATGGCTTGTGCTATACAAAGCACAGGTCAGACCGCGGAGTACTGCTCACATTTATGGGCTGGAACACCCGCCTGTCAGCTCAATCCCTTAGACTCTATCCAACGGCGCGCATTTCGTGTTGTCGGCGATACTCACAGACGGTCTAGACACGCTTAGACTTCGGAGAGACTTTGCGTCTCTTTGCATATTCTACCGTCTGTACAACGGGGAGTGTTCTAAAGAACTATTTAGAATGGTGCCCTCGTCGTCTTTCTATCACCGCACTGTCCGCCATCGGCTGGGTGTTCATCCCCACTTCTTAGAGCCTCTTCTTTCTTGTACGAAACGGTTCTCTAGAACGTTCATGTTGCGTACTCTCAAGATCTGGAATGAAATTCCGGCTGAGGTTTTCTCAGCGCGGTACGATATAGGGTTCTTCAAAAAAGGCGTTATAAAATTTCTTCGAGGCGCGTTGGTAATGCCTCTGGTGTTGCAAACGTCTATAGGCGACGATGACCACCTGCTAGGGTGGGCCGTTTGCCTGTCTACTGAACTCTAGCTATAAAAAAAGGGATTTTTTATTTAGTAATTACCCGTATCCACCATCAGGGCATTGGGTTAGCAACACACGGCGCCAAAAATATTTTGATATAGAGAGATCATGTAAACCTTGGAGAAGAGTTCTAAATCACGGTGTCTATACCCATTGTGCATAAACCATCCCAATGGCAGGAGAGGTTAAAATAAATAAATAATATATTGAGACAATTCACAAAACGCTATATAGCCCCAAAGGAACATAGCACTTTTGTTATGGGTACTAGATAACTTATCCATTCTAATATTATAAATGTGAAAGTAAATCTGTCTGTCTGTTACATTTTCACGCCTAAACCGCTGAACAAATTTTGATGAATTCCTGCACAGAAATAAATTGGGCCTTGAAGAAGAACATAAGCTACTTTTTGTCGCGAAAATGAAACTTGAAGGGCGTGAAATAGGTGTGAACGTAATTAACTTCTGTTTTTAATTCAATTTATATGGTAGACGTTTACCGAGTTTCTGTACTTTTTTCTGTGTACTTTTTTTAGTAAATATCGAACCCGTGACCTCCGCAAGCGTACCGAATGGTCAATAGGCCCCAAGTAGTGGCATATATAGGCGACCGAAACCACAGAAACATTCAAAATATTTCACGTTCTATTCCTGCATTGTTAGATGTATAAACCGTGTAATTTGAAAAGACGAATATTTAAGAGGAATCAATCTAAATGTCTGAACAGAGAGCAAGGTGCCTTCTTAAATTGGCTTCATAATCCGCTAAGTGGCCTCTTGTTTGGTTGTTTTAGGATTGTTTGCTCCCTGGCTTTAAACACGGTTCTCTTAACAAGCGGCGGGTTTATTTTTATCTGTACCGCAACAAAACGAATGGGGTAGTCGTTAATATGCCTAACACAACTTATGTCTTTAAAAAAAGAACTTAAGCGCTTCCTTGTTTACGATTGTATTAGTTGAGACAGTTTTAAACGTTTAGTTAAAGGATTTTTTTATAATGTCAACGGATATGGAATGAAATGCTTTGATTGAAAGGAAACATTATACAAATCTCCGTAGCAACGGCTTTTATATATCGGAAAGTCAGCAACACGGGTTTGATCCTGATGTATTTATTTACAAAAATATATACATATATAATACTCTATCTTCAGAGGTCACAGGACTAAATAACAGGCATAAATTTTTATTTTTCTATTATTTCAGAAATTCTCGGTGACTTTTTTACTGCTTTGGGACAGCAGAAAAGTAGTTACCGTCACCTTGTTAGTGGTGCCAGGGGTACCGTTCACTTAGGTACGCATATACGCTGCCATTCGCGTAGGGAAACTAGAACCTTACTTACGCCGGAACACTGATATTTAGAAACCGGGGCTATTGCCATCTAGGCGGGCTTCGAGCCCTACTTTGTGACAAGCCTCCTCGGCCTCAGGGGTATCAGAATACCCTCGTACTCCGCCCCTGCACGGACTTTCTTTTTCTTAACCAAGTAGGTACAAATAAAAAGATGGAAAAGATATATAATGAATAACAGTCCATAGCGTCCAACTATAAAACGAACATTATACCTGCCACGATTGCCAGATAAAGAAAATGTGGATGATATAAATATATTTACTTCACATACCATAAACCGTCTTAAGTTTAAATTTAAAATAATCAATCTTACTGCTATTGTTTATTAAATTACGGTACAACATTTTGAATTCATAAAACGTCATTGCCAAATAAAACTCCGGATATTCGTTAGTGAAAATAAATCTTTAGAAAACACGAAAATATGAATTAACGGTAAAAAGACTGTTAAAGTACGCTTTGTGTAATTGATTTCTTAAAACAAAAGAAAATTTTAAATTTAATTTTCCAGACTTCTCTTAAATTAGACCTGTGAAAATAAAAAGCCAAGAGAAAACTCAAACTCATTTCATATCGTAACCGCGGCTACCCTACTATTAACTCCACAGTATATAAAAGTACAGTATAATATAGTGTATATTTAATTTAAACATGTTGGTAAACATGACTTCGTAATGACAAATAATGAAAACGTATTTAGAATACATAAAAATTATATTTTTGTTTTTTATTTCATGTATTAAACTTTCATAGAATTTTTCCTATTTCCTAATTTTTCCTACAGCAATAAAAAAACTCTCATGGAACCATGAAAAAACAGCATCGACTTTTTATTAATTAATAATATTCGACTAAATTATGAATTTAATAAGACATTGTTGTTTATTTTCTTTTTAATATATTATTTTAACCAATTAGAAATTATCGATTAAAAACATATTTTTGATCTATGTATTTAGTAGTCTAGTATTTAGAAATGATTTTTAATTAATTTAACTTAAATTAACATACATATATATATATATATATATATATATATATATATATATATATATATATATATATATATATATATATATATATATATATATATATATATATATATATATATATATATATATATGTAAAGAGAATATCATCTCTTTAATGTTATTGTATTATGGTTAGGTTGTGTAACCAGGACATAATCCCTTTTGATTTAACGCGCTTAATGTCATGTGTCATAGAAGTGTGACACATGACATTTGCCTACAAAAAAGTAAACAATATTTACGTTATTACGTTACAGATTTGATTTAAATAATTTAATTAATAGATAGAAAAGCAAGAGTTATGAGAGACGAGTAATCAACTTTAATTGTCGTTTCTGTTATTTTTACAGAAACAAATTTGTTTGATTTATTCGGACCATCCAGACTGAAACAAATAAATAATATTATAAAACGACAATTTTCGTCACAAAATGAAATTGCAATTCGAGTTCAGAGCTGTGGCTTCTCCAAAGGACTGTAAAACTACAGTAGTAGCTGTAACCTCAATTGTCACAGAACAAGGGGAAAAATATGTTATACCAGATGACCTCATGTATGCAGATTATCATGAAGAGTTGACAAAGACGGAGACTTTCAAAAAGGTAAAAAATTCATTAGGAAAAAGGCATGATGAGTTAAAAATATGGATAAAAATTTCAAAAGAATTAGAAAAGATATATTTAGATGATGAAGGAAATATCCAGTTTGGAGGGAAATATTTAAAACAAACACTTCAAGAGAATATTAAAGAAAACTCGAGCTTGGAAAAAATATTAGAAAAATTAATTGAAAAATCAGAAAAACACGAAGAAGAAAAAAACTTAAAACATATTGTAGATAAATTTGTATTAGAAAAATTTAATTATAAAACATCTAATGTTAGACAATGGTTACATATATTCGAAAAAGAGTGTGGAAGATTTAAAATAGAAAAAGATAAAACTAAAATAGAATTATTAAGAATATTTTTAGATGCAACTTGCCAAGATTGGTATACTTCTACTGTAATAAAAGGAGAACATGAAAACAATTGGAATACGTGGAAACAGATATTAATAGAAACCTTTTCAGGTAAGGGATGGAGTAGCAGGACATATGCTCATTATTTTAAATACAAAGAAGGTTCAATAGTACAATATGCAATAAAGAAAGAACGATTATTATTAGAAATAAATAAGGACATGGACGCTGATACAATGATAGATAGAATTGCATTTGGGTTGCCAGAATTTATTAGAGAGAAGATCGCCAGAGATGAAATAGAAAATACAAAAGATTTAATAAATGAATTACAGAAGCTTGAAGGGATAATAAATAAAAAGAAAACATTTAAAAAAGAAGGTAAACCAGAACATAAATTCAGAAATGAAGAAAAGAAACCATGTATGACATGTGAAAACATGGGTAAAGGTATAAGATATCATCCAGAAGAAAAATGCTGGTTTAAACTAGAGAAAAAAGAGAAACCTAAAGCTATAGGAAGCAATTCAGTAATAGAAGTAAATTTAAATACAGAGAAAAAAAACTAATAGTCACACCATTGATCAGACTTAAGCTACTAGTTGAGAATCAGATAGAGATAATGGGAACATATGATCCAGGTTCTCAAGTATCCTTGATAAACTCGAAATGGATAAAAATAAAAGAGAATAGAGAAGATTTAAACAAGATATTCTTGAGGTCTGTCAATGGTGTGAATCAGACAAATGGATTGGTAAGAATAAGAATAAAAATATTTGATATAGAAAAAATAGTAGATATATATGTAGTTGAAAGAGAGGATTTTGAAGATTTTATAATAGGATTAGACTTAATTCCTATGTTTAAGTTGAGGTTGAATGAAAATTTAGAAATCTCACAGAAAATAGAGAAAAAGTTAGAAAAACCAGAGATAACATTAAGTGAAGTTACAAATTGTTCAATTAATTTTAATGAACACGTGGAAACAGAAGAATTTCAAACAAATATAGAACATTTAGATAAAGATAAAAAAATGAAGATAGAAAAATTGATAGATAAAAACAAATCAGTGTTTGCGAAAGACAAGTATGATATTGGGACTGTTAACGAATATGAAGCTAGAATTGACTTAATAGTGGAGAAATACTGCAGTAAAAGACCCTATAGATGTAATATAAAAGACAAAAAAGAAATAGAGAAACAAATAGCCAACTTACTAGAGAAGAATTTAATCGAAGAATCTTATAGTCCTTTTGCTGCACCCGTCACACTAGCATATAAGAAAAATGAAGGAAAGACACGTCTGTGCATAGACTTTAGAGATTTAAATAAAAACATTGTCCCTCAGGCACAACCATTCCCTTTAATAGATGATATAATAATAAGAGCCAGAAATTGTAAATACTTTACGACACTGGACATTAACTCAGCTTTTTGGTCAATACCACTTAGAATTGAGGATAGGAGGAAGACGGGATTTGTAACACAAGATGGTCACTATCAATGGACATGTCTACCGTTTGGCTTAAAAACGTCTCCAGCTATATTTCAACGAATTCTGAGTAGCATATTAAGAAAATATGGACTAACTGAATTTTCAGTGAACTATATAGACGATATCTTAATACACTCACCGACGTTTGAAGAACATCTAAATCATATTGAAAAATTATTAAATGCAATAAAAAAAGAAGGACTCAGGTTAAAATTTAAAAAGTGTACATTCGCTGCTAGTTCGGTTAGATATTTAGGACATGTAATAGGAGAAAATACGGTTAAACCGTTGAAAGACAACATAACGTCAATAAAAAATTTCCCAATTCCTACTACACAAAAGCAAATTAGACAATTTCTGGGGAAAATAAATTTTTACCATGAATATATAGAAAAGAGCTCAATATTACTAGATCCATTACATCAACTATTAAAAAAAAATGTAAAATTTATATGGACAGAGGATTGTGAAAAATCTTTCAGAAAGATAAAAGAAATGCTATGTTCCCAACCAGTGTTGGAGATATTCGACAAAGACCTTCCAATCAAGATATATACAGATGCATCACTTGAAGGTATAGGCGCAATACTAAAACAAACACAAGAGGATGGAAAAGAAAAACCTGTGGCCTACTTCTCAAAGAAACTTAATGAAACGCAAAAAAGAAAAAAAGCTATTTATCTTGAATGCTTAGCTATAAAAGAGGCAATAAAGTACTGGCAACACTGGCTGATAGGGAGATACTTCGAAATATACTCTGACCACAAACCACTGGAAAATATGAATATAAAAGCACGAACAGACGAAGAATTGGGCGATCTAAGTCACTATCTATCTCAATACGATTTTAAAATTATATACGTCCCAGGTAAAGATAATAAAGAAGCGGACTGCTTGAGTAGAAACCCTGTTCTAGAATCAAATACAGAAGAAGAGGATTTATTAAAAACGGTAAATTTTATTGAAATAGATGAAATAAAATTAGATCAGATGAATAATATACTATTACAGAATAAAAAAGAAAAATTAATAGAGAAAAACGGAATATATTATAAAAAAGTGAAGAAAAGAGAGAAAATCATATTATCAGAAAAATTCAGTATTGATTTAATTAATAAAATACACAAGGAATGGTGTCACACAGGAATAACACAAACACAAATGAAAATATGTCCATATTATACTGCTAAAAATTTAGTGAAGAATATAAAAAAAATTTGTAAAGAATGTTATATATGTATTAAGAATAAGTCAAGAGGGCAACATAAATTCGGCTCAATGTCACAATTAGGACCAGCGACCAAAGCTTTCGAAATTATGTCCATAGATACAATTGGAGGATTTGGAAGCACTAGATCAACAAAAAAATATATTCATTTACTTGTTGATCATTTCACGAGATATGCGTTCATTTCAACATCAAGAACTCAAAACGCCGCTGATTTTATAAAACTAATTCAAACTGTGTTAGACATAGAAAACATCGGAACAATCTTAACGGACCAATATCCTGGAATAAATTCGAAAGAATTTAAAGATTATTTAAAAAATAAAGGAGTGCAATTAATTTTTACTGCAATAAATGCACCATTTTCTAATGGTCTGAATGAAAGACTGAATCAGACATTAGTAAATAAAATAAGATGTAAAATAAACGAAGAGAAAAAGAATAGAGCATGGACATCGATAGCGAGAGAATGTGTGAATAAGTATAATATACTAGAACATACAATAACGGGATTTACACCAGAGTATCTATTATATGGCACAGACACCAGTAACATACCAGAAGAGTTAAAAAGAAAGAAAAACGGAGAAGACTGGATAAGAGATAAGAAATTAGCATTAGAAAGAACACAGAGATCACATAAGTATAACGAAAGTTTATTTAATAGAAACAGAAGACACCATGAATTCAACGAAGGAGATATGGTATTCATAGAGAATGGAAACAAACTCAATAGGAAAAAGCTAGAAGAACTAAGAATCGGCCCATATATAATAGAAGAAAAAATTTAAAACTCAATTTATAAAATAAAAACTGGAAAAAGAAATCAAGACACGAGTCTATTCCACGTGACAAAACTAATTCCAATGTTTGAAGTTGAAGCTGATTGAAAAATTATGCAATTTTCATATCGTGGAGGGGAGATGTAAAGAGAATATCATCTCTTTAATGTTATTGTATTATGGTTAGGTTGTGTAACCAGGACATAATCCCTTTTGATTTAACGCGCTTAATGTCATGTGTCATAGAAGTGTGACACATGACATTTGCCTACAAAAAAGTAAACAATATTTACGTTATTACGTTACAGATTTGATTTAAATAATTTAATTAATAGATAGAAAAGCAAGAGTTATGAGAGACGAGTAATCAACTTTAATTGTCGTTTCTGTTATTTTTACAGAAACAAATTTGTTTGATTTATTCGGACCATCCAGACTGAAACAAATAAATAATATTATATATATATATATATATATATATATATATATATATATATATATATATATATATATATATATATATATATATATATATATATACATACATAGGTGTACCAGAAGGTCATTACCGGTTTTTCTAACAGATGTCGCTAGGCTTAAGTAGGTATGCAATGTTATGTGACATATGTGTCATTTTATTTAAGTGAAATCAAGCTTCAAAGCCATACATGTTATATTTTGCGAAAGTGACACCGTCATAGAATTATCCTCTTAAAAATATCAAGTTTTGTGCCTGAAAACGCATTAATTTTCTATTTTTTTTTTTTATTGCTGTAGAACAGCAGACAGGCATCAGCCTGTCTAAAGCTGCCTAAATTCTAAGTGGGCCATCAGGCCCACTTAGAATTTAGCAGTTACATCATCTGTGGGTCTATGGGTGTTTTGCAACGCCAGTGGCATCGCGAACACGCTGCTATCCCATAAGGGTACAGAAACTTGGGTCACTAATGCTGGACCACAACACAAAGTTACTATGGCGGCATACTTAAAACCAAAGGTGATCGCCATCCAGACGGATTAGGGCCCTACCACCTAGCTAGGGTGAGTTGTTTTGTCACCTTTTACGACATGCCGACCCCAGCCACAGACGTTAGTTTTATTTCTGTGCCCCTATACGGATAGAATTATTTATTATTACCTTATATAATCAATATATAACCAAATATAACCTTACTTTATCAAAAAAAAAGCCGCTGAAAGTAATTTTTTGTTGGTAGAAACTTATGGCAAACATGCTCTAACCTCAAAAACATGTGAAGCGTGGTTTCGAAATTTCGAAAGTAGTGATTTCGATGTGCAAGATAAAGAACGTTCTGGTAAACCAGTTGGAAGATCCGAAACTGCAGTTATTATTGGATGAAGACCCAAACCAAACTCAAACACAATTGGCAGTTGTGTTAAGCGTAACCCAAGAAACGATTAGAAACCAATTACGAGCAATGGAGAAAATCCAAAAGATGGAAAAATGGGTGCCACATCAATTGCTTGACAGATAAATGGAAAATCGAAAAATCATCTGTTAAATGCTGCTTCAAAAGTATGATTGGAGTCATTTCTGCATCGAATAATGACGAATGATGAAAAGTAGATTTATTTTGAATACCCTAACCGCAATAAATCATTGTTATCATCTGGCGAAGCTGACCCATCGACTCCAAGGCCAAATCCCCCTAGTCGCAAGACAATGCTCTGTGTTTGGTGGTACCAGAATGACATGGTGTATTACAAACTGTTGAAACCTGGTTAAACAGTTAATAGTGATTGATACCGACAACAAATTATCAATTTGAACCATATATTGATCGAAAAACATCTAGAATGGGCCCGAATACACGATAAAGTGATTTCACAGCACGTTAACGCGCCGTTTCACAAAGCAAAACCGGTCAAGAAAGCGTTGAAAGCACTTGCATAGGACATATTATCGCACCCGCCGTACTCTCCAGTCCTTGCCCCGTTTGACTATCAACTTTCCGCATCAATGGGACACGCGCTTGCAGAGCAGCACTTCGCTAATTTCGAAGAATTTAGAATGGCTCGATGAATGGTTTTGCTCAAAGGACAGTTTTTTTGGGATGGCATCCATAAATTCCCTGAAAGATGAGCAAGATGTATATAGAATCTGTTGAAATATGAACGCATCCACATGTTATATATCATTTATGGTTGGATATAGATATCGCTTACTCTGTTCTGTTGTACACTAATTTTATAATAAATAAGCTAACATCGTTCTATCTATTTTTTTTTTATATTTCATCTGATTAGGTCTAGCTAATTTATATAATAATCTATAAAATCAAATCTCAAATCGGCTTTGAATAAATAAATATTTCCATTTTCTTGAAAATTACGTAGATTATTTTTCGAAAAAACTGGTAATGACTTTCCGGTACACCTGGTGAGTGCTATCATTGACTTTCTGTTTAGTATTTATTCTGTGGTTACATCCTCACTTTTAATATAAAAGATCTCTCATCTCCGCTGAATTGTCCCAGGAATATGAAAGTCGTTATTTAAAAATATTGCCCTTACTTATTATTTCGGTATAAATTTTGGTTCTAGACTCGAAGAGGTTTGGGTGGCCAGCTTTTTGCGATCGATGCAGGAATTTAATGATTCATATTTGTATGATTGAACTTGATATTTTGTCGTCTCTCTCGTTAACTTCCTGGTAGAGAACCACTAAAAATATTCCGGATAGAGTAATTTTGGAAACAGTATTTTAGTATTACACTAGCTGCTCCTGCAAACGTTGTTATGCCATATATTTTTATCGTGCAGGGGCGGAGAAAGAATACTAACCTCTGCAGCCGGGATCGACCTGTCGTAAAAGGCGACAAAACAACCCACCCTAGCTACGTGGTAGGGCCTCAAAGCCCGTCTGGATGGCGACCACCTTTGGTTTTATGTATGCCGCCATATTAACCTTGTGTTGTGTTCCGGCATTAGTGACCCAAGTTCCTGTACTCTTATGGGACAGCAGCGTGTTCGCGATACCACTGACGTTGCAAACACCTATAAGCGACGGTAACTGCTAAATTCTAAGCGGGCCGTCAGCCTGTCTGCTGCCTACAGCAATAAAAAAAATTAAAATCAATGAAAAAAAAATAATAATTAATAAAATTAATCAAAATCGGTCCAACGTTTAGAAGATCATTTACATACACACGCACTCTAAGATTTTATGATTATTATATTTTCTAGGATCTGATATTCAGTAATAGCGGATTTATATTGAATTTTTGAGAATACTATTATATAATTATGTAGACAACATGGCTGGCTTAGTGGCAAAGCAACGGTACGGTAGCAACCAGACCATGGTACAGTGTTTGTGGATTCGAGCCTCACAAAGGGCAAAATATACGATTTAAATAACTTGTATGGTACTTTATATAGGTCATATATAAAAAACCCTACGACAAAGGTTTTATAGAGTTATAAAAGTTTAAAAGAAAAAGCTATCTATTATACATCGAACTGATTTAAAAAAAAAACAAATATAAGAGCTATTTATAGGTACCTATAAAATAAATATTATTAACTTATTATTGTTTTAAGCTACCTTTAGGGTGATTAAATGCCGATTATTATTATCATCTAATTTTCAATATGAAAGCATCAATTAAATGCACCGATGTAAAAGCTGTACGGAATAATAGCTCAACAATCAGCGAAACCCGAACTTCGAAGATTAGTTAGATTATTTGAGGAGATTATCCTACAAAAATTCGAAGGTAAGACTCCATGATGTCTTAAGAGCCCTTCAAGAAGTTGAACATCTCCCTAAAGTATCTACATTTTATTGCCCTCGAGGATTGTAAGGTTTTACATACAATTTATATTTCCACAAAAAGCCCGTTAGAATGTTAATTAAGAAAGATATTGCTTTAATAGAATTTTTTTATTGCCTGATTATTGCCTTTCTAAATATTTTTTATCTCTAAACATATATGTTGAAGTAAAATAAGCGTCTACTAAGTATTCAATCAATTGTGAAATTTTTAATCTATCCTACATATAGGTATACCTAAGGGAAATGGGACTTTGACGCACCATCACAACAAAACTACTAATATCTGGGACTACTACCATTCAACGCGGAATTTTTCGTATGTGGTTATAGGCTATTTATTTTTTGGATTCCATCGACCCTTTTTCATTTCTTTTCGATTTACTATTGCCTGTAATACGCCCAGCAGCGAAGTGGGCCTAATCGGCTAGTGATTAATATATTTTAAAATCCATCCTAATGTTATTGCTGTTTTACCTTTTTTTACTTGTACATATCTCAATCTAATATATAAAATTCTCGTGTCACAGTTTTCGTTGCCATACTCCTCCGAAACGGCTTGACCGATTCTCATGAAATTTTTTGTGCTTATCCGGTATCTATGAGAATCGGCCAACATCTATTTTTCATCCCCCTAAATGTTAGGGGTGACACACCCCCAAAATTTTTTTTTTTTCATTTTTTGACATTTTATTATTTATATGGCAGAACAACGTTTGCCGGGTCAGCTAGTATATCTATACTATCAGCATTTTGTATTTATATTTTATTTGTTTTCGCAATTTCTTTAGCATGCAGATTTTAAATGTCACTGAGTGATTGTCACAATATATTAAAAAAAAAGTATCTACGCCTGACTAATCTATGATTGTGTAACGTGTTATTTTGGTGACTTATTTAAATAAATAAATAACATTCGAAGCTTCTAGGCGTTACGGACTGCCTTTGAGTCAATATTGCCCTTAGCATCCCACTGCTTAACTCGGTTTCCCCTAGAGAGAATGAATAGGATACCCGCCACGCTTCTCTAGGTAATCATCATCATCTTAGCGTTACGACGTCAAACCAGCACTTTTTGGGTCTACCCCTCCTGCTGGGGCCCGGTGGCCAGATATTTGTTCCTTACTTAAGTAGCCGGTTGCCGTAAAACGTGGCCATACCAGCGAAAGCGACACTCCTGCAATTTATCCGCAATGTCACGGACATGAATGCTGTCGCGCTTCTCTAATACGCATTGATAATAAATAGTACAGTGACCATTCACACAGAGCCATTTGCTCAATAAGTAAGCCATAGAGAACATGTGTATAGGTATAAAACAGCTGATACTTATTTAGGTACTTTTATAAATAAATACATATTGTATATATTTGATTGATGGAAATTGAGCTCGTAAAGCAGCAGTTCAATTATCTACCCACAACCTGAATCTATCCTTACTAAAAACAGCCTTTCAGCCTCATGCAAATTGTTACTTTTTTTTTAAAAAGACCCAAAAAGAGATTGAATGAATTACCTTCAAAAGTTTATTAGTTGGCTAGCAGAAAAGAAAACGAAATTTATTGAACACACACACAGCGAAATATGTAACAATGATTAAAAATTACAATTTACGAAAAGGATGAAATATCTCGTAGCCTGCCAGACGGCACCAATTTGTAGTAAACTTGGACCTTAAGGTTTAGCCCTTAGACTTAACACATCTATATTAACTTATATCGTGAATGCAATCAAATCATGAGATACGTATAAAAGGGACAAACATTTTATATCATTACATTCTTTCAATTAAGCCAGTCAGTAATCTCACTGTACGATTAAATTACAATAATTGGCTAGGGGTGAATTTGTTAATAACACTCCAATATCCACTTAAACTTATTCTAATAAAGTTGATTTTTCAATAACAGAATGTTTGTTAAGATCATCCTTTGTTAATATTTGCGAATTGACAGCCATGTTGGACGATTATCAGTGAATTTTGTATCGTATCCAGTGTTTATAAGGTTAGTTTTTAAAGTGGGTGGTGTGAAGGAAATCTTTTTGGTAAATGGACAAAGAGATCACAGATAACGGTGTAATGCGATTAACTTTGTGTTAAGTGACATGGCGCTAATCATCTCATTTGAAATGGCCTTTTTGGATGCATGGATTCAACTTTGTTTGATTAATGTTTGTGTTAATTATTTCGCAAGTTTAATTTAATGGAGTCCTTTTCGGTGCGGTCTCGGCTATAAATAAGAATTAGCCCTACCGTTTTCCTAACGCGGAAAGGAAAAGATGAAAAGCGAATTACTTATTAATAATAATAATTCAAGTCTTGAAGTAAATTGCATCTCGGAAGAATAGGACGTCCTTCAAGCTTTGGAAGCCTGATGAGCGCAATATTGTTAGGGACTTGAGGAAGCCTACGTTTAAATTCAAATATTATTTATTTGCATAAACACGATGCATGCGCGATGTCATACAGGAATGGTGTACCTATTCGTGACATAACCTAAATGACATGCAAATATTGTGTTTAAAATGTCAACAATTTCAATATAATTCAGTGGTCAAAATATAGCTTAGTAGTGGAGAAAAGTGTTTATAGGGTACCATGTAGTTGTTTTTTGAGGCTCATCCCAGGGTCAGACGATAATAGCTCTCGTTAATTCCGGCTATGTTCTGTGGAAGAAATGGAAGTCACGGAAGAGAATCTTCAAAGATAGTTATGAATTTAAACCTGACAAGAGAGAGCTTGTAATCTGAAACGTGAATGTCAGATGCAATCTGGATTAAATTCGAAGCAAAAAATTCTTCTTTTTAAGATTGTTTTATTCTTTTTTATCCTCTCTTGCTACGACTTTCAGCTGGATTTTAAGTTATAACTAATTGTAAGATATGTTTGGTGTTTCCAATGATTTGCCCAATGCTAAGTCTATGAGATCTTGAACGCATGCCTTTAAAGATTTAAGAAATATTTTTAATGGTTTAATATTCTGATCAATTAATGTCTTTGTTACGTTCTGGCACAAACGTCTCTTTTGTTTTTAGTTTGTCGTTGTGTTATTCCAATAAATGACAAAGTCAGATAAAAGATGATGACATTATGAGATTAGAATGTTCCAGATAGACTATTAGGTTAGTTAATTATTAGCCGGAAAAATCACTGCAGAGTTTTTTCATTGTTTCTTTTGTAGCCAGTGTGTTGTGTTAAAAACGTCTTGACATTCAATAAGTAATCTGCACGAATTTACATTGAAATAAATAAATTTGATACTGAATATTCAATGTAAATTATTATCATTGTAGAGATTAATTGAAATGACACATCTAACAGCGTGTCTAACACTTCAATAAAGTGTTGCTTCCAAGTGTGCTAACCATAGCAGAAGGAAAAGGTTAAACGTTTAATTTGAAATTCAACCGAGCAGAGTTGTTTGAGGCAAATAAATTTAGCAGGGACCAACGACGTCCGGACGACGCTCACAATATCTCCGCTACGGAACTAAGCAACTGTTGCCAACAAATGTCGCGCGGAGCAAGCGCCAAGCACGCTCTCAACAATGTCATAAACAAATCAAACATGGCCGGCCCGCCCGAGATATTAATGAGACAATAAGACATTAGCCCGCTACAAAATGCCTCCGCATTCGCGAATAATTAAATCGTAAAGACCCCTCTACGCCTACAACGCCTGTCTATTTACTCCTTTTTCATTCAAACACAATAGCTACTGCAATCCGACTCGTTTGAACGTTACGTCACTGTAATAGCAACACCCGCTCTCCAATAACAACTTTATTGCACAACAAATAAAACTCAATTTGTGTGAATAGGATGCATTTTATAAGGCGTACTCCACGGTGAGTATTAATTTGAGCGCGACGGACCCGCCTACCTAATATCACGTTTACACACATGTCGGATTGTATCGGCGTCTCGTTCTGCCCGCGCCGCTTGTTAAAATTCCTCGCCGGGTATCTGCGTCTCTGTCGAGAGGAGAGGAGAGGCGGTCCGCGGCGCCCAATGCTAGCGCGATTTTCACTGCGCTTTCACGCGAATCGCACGCTGTTTTCGAACGTATTCGCCACTCGACAACGCGAGCTGTTTTCTAATACGGGTTTCGACATTCAAATAAGAAATTTCTGTGCGAATTTTGATAGTGATTGTACAATAGTGATATTCTAATTGACGCGGACAAGTTCCAACTGTGTGTTAAAATTAATTACTTGTATTGTAAAGGAATTTGAAAATTTTATTTAACAATTTGTAATTTTAACATAATATTACATTACAATATTCAATTCACGATCAATTTTTTTTAAACTATTAGTTTCAAAGATAGAAACCTAAACATAAAATTAAAGTTATGTGCATTTCCAATCAAACCGAATACATATTGAATCAAATTCCATTATACGATAATGTTATTATTGAATGATTGTGATTTGATTTGAGTGATTATTAACTGTGTAGTCAAATATATCTGATTTGAAGTTTACAAGAGGAAAGATGTTGTCGTGAATTCCGTCGGGTGTAAGAAAGCTGGGTGTAATATTGAAATGTCATCGAGTAGATGAAATGAAGACGTCGCTCGAATGCGAGCGGGCCGAAACCGCCGAAAGCGGCGGCAAAGGCCGGATATCGTTCAGTGTGGACTCGCTCTTACGAGGAAAAACTGATTCCACACAACGGGAATCTATCCCAGATACGAATAGCAACGATGCCGAAAGCTCCGTAGCAGCGGAATCGGATGACAGCGATGTCGACATCGAAGATGTGGAAGTAGAAGATGAAAGGGACAACACGAATGATGGGGACGACCTGGAGGGGAGGAGTGGAGTTGTGGTACCTCAGCCGCTGTTGCCGAGGTTGTACCAGGGACCGGCGCCACCGCCGACGTGGCCTTTTGGAGCATTTCCTTGGATGGCCCCAAATCCTATGTTCAGGACTGGATCACCTAACAGTAAGTTTCGTATGATTTATCACTGAAACGCAGTTTAAATCCATATCTACGATATTGCAAGAGTCATTACCCAAAGGCCCTATTGACGGCTATGAAAAATATCTAAAAAAATACGTGCAATAAGGTCACCGTAATATGTAACTCCGAAATCTAGACGGATAATATAATAAGATGTACAATATTATTATTTACTCACTACATATTTTATTTACTTCGTATATTATATATACAAGTCTACTAGAAGAATTATATCACGAAGTTAAAAGACAACATGCACATTTATCTTACAGCATTTACCATTCAGCTCATCGTGAGCTATGAAGTTAGGCAGTTACCGAGTAAAAACTGAATACATGACTGTATTATCTATTTTCATCAAAATGGTCACAGACGAACATTGACTTAAAAATTACACAGAATTTTTGAGAAACGCTGAAGTGATACGTATACAATTTTGCACACTTTTATAGAGTAATTATCAGTAGTAGCTTGATTCGGGAGTTATTTGATACATATATTTGAATTAAGAATTATTATCAAATACATACATTTGAATTTAGAAGCTATTATCAAATTCATACTATTTAGATGGGAAAATATTAATGAATTTGAACATTTTGTAATTCTGTCATCTCGTTGTCATAATGTTTTTATGTATTTATATTAACATATCAAATTACAGACTACACGCATATATGCCAATTCTAAAAAAATTACAGACATCATGAAACTATTTCAAATACAAACTCAATAACAAAATAAATAAAATGGGAGAAAACACACAGCGCCATCTAGTCCCAAACTAAGTAGCATATTACTTGTGTTATAGGTACTAAATAACTAATATACTACATATATACTTTTCTTTTGTAAATAAATACATATTATATGTTACATAATCACCCAGACGCGAGACGGGAATAGAATCCGTGACCTCTCTCCGCAAGCGCGTCATAGTAAGTTATTCGTTACGCGACGGGGGTTAACAAAAATGATAAAATACTAAAAGATATTAGATATAACTGTTTATATGTATATATCGTTCAAAATATTTATAATAATTTTCTAAATAAATATATTTTTCATTCATTTTCCTTCTTTCGTTTTTTCAATATCATTATCAAATATCAATAGAATTTTGTTTTGTATCTTATTACAAAAACAAAATTCTGGCATACCACAATTTTTTAATCAGACCAAAAAAATAACCCACCCTACGTGGTAGGGCCACAAGTCTGAATGTCGACCACCTTTGGTTTTAAGTATGCCGCCATCCTGTACTCTTATGGGACAGCAGCGTGTTCGCGGTACCACTGGCGTTGCAAACACTCATAGGCGACGGAAACTTATAAATTCTAAGTGGGCCGTCAGCCTACAGCCGCGAACACGCTTCTGTCTCATAGGGGTACAGGAACCTGAAGATAAAACAAGAGTATATTAGTTATCTAGTACCCTTAACACAAGTGCTATGCTACTTTGGGACTAGATGGCGATGTGTGAATTGTCCCAATATATGTATTTATTTATAATAATACTAGCTAACCCGGCAAACGTTGTTCTGCCATATAAATTACAAAAAGGCCTTCAAGTAATGTGGCCTCCAAGTTCCAAACTATCTCTATACCGAAATTCATCAAACTTGGTTCAATAGGGGTGAAACTGTAACAGACAGACAGAGTCACTGTGCCTCATAACAGAAACAGTAGCAAATGTTCATATAAACATTAAAAAATATACATAATTACTTAATAAGGCATCGCAAAATTTAAAACGGAGTGTATTCAAGTTACTTGATAGCTTAATGGTATTAGAAGATCAATTTCAAGGTCTTCAAGGTTATCTTTTAGGAGAAAATGAGCCCAACAGTGGGACGTTGAGGGCTGTTATTTATATATTGAAAATGGTATCGTTACCAAATTTCGTTCGTGAATCCCACCGGCTGGGGAATCGTCGCCAGAAGCATCTCGAAAGACAACACAGCGCCCCTGAGACAGTATTTTTAAAGATAGTTTCTATGTTATGTGAAAAACAATCAAGCAAGGTATTTTACAAACACAAATAAAAAAATCACATATACAAGAAGTATTTTGCCCTGTGTGACGATCGAACCCACAGTACGACGTACAAGACTACTAAACTAGCTAATGATATACATACATCCATAATTTTAATTGTTAACACACTAAATGATTATATTATTTATTAAAAATATATTTTATTTTTAATAAATAATATGCCAATACAAGATCTTGTTTATTTACTGTGGTTCAACCTTTATAAATATGTCGATAGTGTTCATAATGTTTTGTAATACCACTTTGAATTAACGAATTATTACATACCTATTTAGCACAATCAATTTACTGCGAATATTTCCTAGTATCCAGTTAATTGTATCTAAGCAATTTGCTATGCATTCATTGCCAACCGTTTTCTACGACAACGCTGCCATCTCGAGATTCTTTCATTCAAAATATATGCTGCGCACGCGTCGATTTCCGTTGTTCTGTTCTAATATTGCAAGAAACTACCTAGCTCATTCGAAAGTAGATCGTGTCAGTGCCGCCTACAACCATAATTGAAGAGCCCCAGCAGCACGAAGACCGAGGTAAGTGGTTGCGCATTTGTGTTCTTGAAGTTCTATTCCCGATACCGAACACGAATGTTAATGACATTAATTACTCTAATTAATTTGTGGAGGGGGAGGGGGGGATTACACACAATTAATTGTTACAAAGGTCAACTATAAATAAATATTTTTGATTGACATACCTACATACATTTCTTACCCGTGCAGGGGCGGAGAAAGAATCAGGATTCAGGTTTCATGATGTTTTTCTTTACTGCACATGGAAATTAACATTAAAGTAACATTCTTATTAAGAGAGAAACTACAAGAAGAAAATATCTAAAAAGCAAAATCAAATTAAAAATGATACATGGCTATAAATTTCAAGCCGTTAAAATCTTTAATAAATTACAAATAGATCTTATTTGAAAAGATCTTTTCTTATTAAAAATTGTTTTTACTCAGTTGATGAATACTTTTCCATATAATTTATATTGACTCGTTATGTACTTTTGACATTGTGAAACTATAATTAATTGGGAATATAAATAAGTGTATTTTTAAAAATGTAATAAAATAAATAAGTGTAACGTAGAAATATTATCCGAATATTTTCAGATACAAATATTGTATTTGTTTTATGAATATTTATTTCATTTCATTTATTTAAATGAAATGAAAAAAGAAACTAAAACTGTCTGTGTGTGAAAACGGTGTATGTCGCGTGGTATCCGAGCCCGGAACCTCTAGATTCGTCTGCGAATTTAATACCACTGAGGTACCGGTGCCTAGCAATAACTAATTCAAACAATAGAATGCGATAATTCTACAACATGAGAATTTCTCATTAACTCGCGTATTTGAAACAAGCGCACGCTTTAATACAATTATATCATAATTACAATAGTAAATTCAACGCATAAGAGAAATTACAAATACACTATAAATTTAATTCTCAGAACTTTTTGCGTGATTTCTTTTGTTTTGACGTCTTGTAAAGTTTTTATTGTTCACATTGCATCCAGACGTTCACTCTTTCTTTCTAATTCCTATCGGAAATCCATATTTTCTAGCCTTTAAGGATTTTCTTCATTAGACGGCAGCGTGTTGGTGGTGCCCCTGGCGTCGCAGACATCCATAAGCGATGGTAACAAGCAGTTACCGTGGATATAGATTTGGCTTGCTTGTGAGTGAGCGGCCGTCAGCTTATCTGCTGTTCCACACCAATAAAAAAATGATATAAAGAAATATTTGGTTCGAAAGACCTAAACCGAAAATAAGGACGTTCCGGTTTATTAATTATGAGAATGATTTATGATTGGCTGTCAACGGCATCTAGCTTTGGCTTAAATTAATGATTTGTGGATGTTGACTTTGTAGACACATTTCTCTATTTGACGTAAGTCCATTAGGTAATTGGTGACTGACTTTTCAATATGTGTTTGTTTGGTTTTTTTCATAGACAATCATTCTAGAAGGAAAAGAGTTTCAACATCTTTTTACGTCGCTGCAAACGCCCACTGTAGCTTCCTCTCCGTGACAATCGGTCTCAATTAGAAACTGTTTACGTTCTAAACCATTTTCTTATTGCTGAGGTACAGCAGACAGGCTAATAGCCCACTTTACAATAAGCAGTTACCGTGGCCTATGGATATTTGCGACGCTGCTGTCCCACAGGGGTACAGGAACCTAGGTCACTCATGCCGGAACACAATATAAGGTAAGGTACTATGGCGGCATACTATAGACCAAGGGTGGTTGCCATTCAGATGGACTAGGGGCCCTACCACGTTGTTATTTTGTTGTAGGGTTATTTTGTCGCCTTTTACGACAGGCCGATCCCAGCTAGCCACAGGGTGTTTTTATTTTTTTTTCTTTTTTTTATATACGGACGTCTTGTTTTAGCTAGCGTGGCTAGCTAAACGAGATAAACTTATTGATCTTTAATTCATTTTCCGCTTTTTATTTTTTATCCTGCAACAGTTATTTTCCGGGTCTAATAATTCTATCTTTCTATTATTTTCTTTTATATATCAATTACATTTTATTTATTTTTTATTATCTATAATTTACGTTTTATCCTAATCTATTATGTTTTGTCTTTTCTTCCATCTTGTTGTACAATAAACTTAAAACTACATTTTCATTTCTCCTTGTTTCTACTTATTTTCTAATTAATGTTGTATTTCCTTTATTATTGATGTTTTCTTTATTGATATTTCTTTATTGTTCATGTTTTTCTATTTTCTTTTTATTTTGATTTTTATTTTAATAATACATCTCTCTTTTTGTTATAATTTGGCTCATTGTTTATTTCTTTTATATTCTTTGCTTTCTTTTGTCCTAATGTTTGTTAATATTTTGTTACTTCTAATTATATACAATCTATTACTGTAATTGTATTATTAATCGTACATTAATTATCGAGCCAGATGGCGCCCTTGTTTGCATTCACCTTACATATTTACATTTTCGGTTTTACAATTCAAATTTTCTTATTTCTCTACATTTTCTTTCTACTACGTTTATTATTTTCTTAGTTACTTCTGCTTTTATTTCTTTTCATAAGTATTTTACAATATTCATGCAGTGCCGCATCAGGTGCGGCCGTGCGGCCTGGTTTGCTTATTTGCCATCAACTCACTAATAGTGATGTCGGTGAGCTTGGCTTTCGTCACTGTTTCCAGGTCACCACTGTCACGGTCATGCACAGAGCATTCCAGTAGTACGTGTTTAATGGTCTCGATAGCGAGGCCACACACACAGGTCGGATTGTCCTTCAACTTAAATCTATGCCCAGCCAGGGTTAGAATTCTTACTCCGCCCCTGCTCAGATAACATTTATACAATTCTCTTCTATATGTACGTATATAACATACTTAGTTACAAACGTAGTGTTAGTGTTACTAAATGTTACTTAGTTACAATTTCATATCGTCGTTGGCAAATGAATATCGACATACATACATATAATCACGCCTCTTTCCCGTAGGGGTAGGCAGAGACCACTTGCTACGATCCTTACATACTAGTTTCGCTTCGTCCACTTTCATTATTCCCTTCATACATGCCCTTCGGTTTAGGGTACTCTTGACCTGGCCTTTTTTCAAGACGTCCCTGATCTGGTCTCGACACGTCCGCCTAGGTCTACCCCTTCCAACACTTCCATTCACACTCGCCTTATACAGTTTTTTCGTCAATCGTTCTTCATTCATTCTATCTACTAGGTACAAAAAGTAAAAATCTGAGATATGGAGTAAAAACATTCTCATGTAAAATTGTATAAGAAACAATTTCATTTGCAGTTATTTATATAAAATTAATGTAATTGCTAACCATTACATTCTAAATAACATAGCGGTTTTATATATAAATTTTGGATGGCAAACTAGTCATAATAGTCAAAATATTGATATCTCAAAAAAGCGCACATAGCAGATATTGGTTTGACAACGACGATATGTCAAATAAAAAAATGATTTTTGAAAATCTTCGTACCGTAAAGGCTAACACATGTCAGATCGACTGTATCCTGCCTCTAGGTATTTATATATAATATATAATAATTCACAAAAATAGCCGACCCGGTAAACGTTGTTCTGCTATACAAATTAAAAAAATAGAACTGAATTACTTTCACCTCTATTTCAAGCTTCATTTTCGCAACAAAATATTCTCCAAGGTCCAATATATCTTTATACCGAAATACATCAAAACTAGTTCTACGGTTTAGGCGTGAAAACGTAACAGACAGACTTTTACATTTATAATATTAGTATGGTTAAGATAAGTAGTAAATCTGTTATCTAGTACGCATAACACAAGTGCTTTGCAGTTTAGTACAAAGCTTGTAGGATTAGGGTGAATTGTCATATAATTTTTTTTAATAGCCTTTATTGCTGATACTAAACACTAATTTTATACACAGTAGCAAATTGTTTTAACTTAAATCTTATACATCGGGTTTCCCGGTTCAGTAATCAGCGTGTCCAGTGACACATAGGCCTCTTCCAGCTGCTTCTATTCTTCTCTATTGGTAGCTTTTCTAGATCAGATTGTCCCTCTAGATTGTCCTCCTATAAATCATTTATTTATTTATAATTAAACGATATTTTATTATGAAATAAGACATAACAAAATTTCGCTCCACAAGCCGAGCAACTAATTGGTTGGTAATATTCAGTTAAAGTCTATGTCATGATTTTCTAATCACTAGATTATAGATCTTACTAATAAGATACCACAGACGGACTGTCCCTTAATGATCGGGGCTATAACATCCATGCTGTCAAACCAGCGACGTTTCTTATTATGTTTGAATTAATTAAAATTATCATAGTCAAATTATTTATTGCTAACTGATCCGGCAAACGTTGTTTTGCCATAAAAAGTAGTCTATGACCGTTCAAGTACCAATCTATCCTCTATACGGAATTTCATCAATTTTAAAATTTGTTCAGCGGATGAGGCGTGAAAACGTAACAAAAGTACAAAGTTACTTTCACATTAATCATAATATTAGTATGGATTTAATTAATTTAAAAATTATATTTAATTTAAAATTTTAAATACGACACGCATATTATATATTCATCATAAAATTATTATTAGTGACCAAAATTATAATGTGTTACGGTTTTCTTCGCGGCTATTATCAAAAGATAATTCGTTAATATGTAATGAATATATTAAGGTAATTTAAATTTATATAATATGTTATTTTTTATTATAATCGACATGTATAAATATTCATTCCTTTTTATGGTTTGTACGATTATAATAGGTAACTACATGAACTCCAACGTGAAAATGGCATATTTCCTTAATTTTATTATTATAAATCGAGTTCATGGTTTCGAACAGAAAAAACCTCTATCACTGTTTTTTTATTGCTGAAGAACAGCAGACAGGCTGCCGGTCCACTTAATAGTGAGAAGTTACCATCGCCTATAGATGTTTGCGACACTAGTGGCACCGCGAACATGCTGCTGTCCCATAAAGTTACAAGTACCTGGGTCACTAATGCCGGCACATAATACAAGGTGTTCCCATAAGGGAACATATTTAAAAACCAGGGGTTGCCATCCAGACTGGTTTGAAGCCCTATCACCTAGCTTGGGTTGCTTAGTGGCCTTTTACGACAGGTCGACCCCTGCCGCAGAGGAATCTGCCTTGGACTAGCATCGGGTATACTGTGTGCTCCCTCTACGGGAAGCCCATGCCCAGTGGAGCGCTATGGACTGTTATATTTTTATTTAATCCCAATCATGTTGTTATGTTATTATTATATATACTTATTATACAACATTTTTTGCAGTAGCCCAGTTCCGAATACCATACTTGGAAACTAACCCAAAAGTTACGGGTTATATTTATATTCATCCTTATGTACATATTGTAACATACCACGTACATGAGGAAGGAAAACATCGGAGTAATTGCCAATCCACCTTCGACAAGGCAAGTAGAGGCCGGATCTTCTTGGAGGCCCGTAATGGGGTCTCATCGGCTATTATCACATGTGGACTGCGTATTCCCGGCCAGAAGAATTTGGACGTCGTCGTGACTAACCTGGTTAGTCACATGTGTGCTACACCGGTCCAAGCAGTACTTCAGTCCAAGGCAACGGCTTGTGCTATACAAAGCACAGGTCAGACCGCATATGGAGTACTGCTCACATTTATGGGCTGGACCACCCGCCTGTCAGCTCAATCCCCTAGACTCGATCCAACGGCGCGCAGTTCGTGATGTCGGTGATCCCATACTCACAGACGGTCTAGATACGCTCGGACTTCGGATAGACTTTGCGTCTCTTAGCGTATTCTACCGTATGTACAACGGGGAGTGTTCTGTAGAACTATTCAGAATGGTTCCCTTTCGTCTTTCTATCACCGCACTGCCCGCCATCGGCTGGGTGTTCATCCCCATTTCTTGGAGCCTCTTCTTTCTTGTACGAAACGGTTCTCTAGAACATTCATACTACGTACTCTCAGGATCTGGAATGAGCTTCCGGCTGAGGGTTTTTTCTCAGCACGGTACGATATGGGGTTCTTCAAAAAAGGCGTTATAAAATTTCTTCGAGGCCGGCAACGCGTTGGTATTGCCTCTGGGGCTGCAAACGTCCATAGGCGACGGTGACTGCTTACTATCAAGGCGGGCCGTCAGCCTGTCTGCTGTTCCTCGTCTTTTTTCATCTTTACGAGTACGAACTAAAGAAGAACCGACAAGAAGACCTAACAAACTTACCAAAAGCCACCAAACCTTTCAAGCATATCATTTGTGATGTGTCAATTATTTGAATGAAGGCTACAATCAAACAGAAGAGTGCTATCGGCTGTTATTGTGTTGGACACAGACACGCTGAGTTACAATATTAACCATACCATTACGTAATTACATCCATAGTTTTTTTTTTTCTTTTAATGTGGCTCCAATGCTTTAGGCACTGATTTGCCAATGTCAAAGTATAGACGTTTATAGAAAAGGCAGGTGGCGAAAGAGCATAATTGCAAGGATCAGGAAATAATTTTGACAATCATTTTAATTAGTTAACTGCAAACCAAGAGGAAATGGTAGTTTAAAGTGAAATGAAATGAAAATGAAAAATATATGAATTCAAAAATAGAATGATACAATTTTATATGAATATTTACAGAAAGGTACATATTTATTTTACATATTATTTGAAACATCCATAGTTAATACGGTCGACTTGTAACGGAAATTTATACTTCATATGGCAGCCATTTTGAAGTGAATTCTTACTGTAACGACCTTCACATCCTTTTGTTTAATATTTCTCATTTGTCACAAACGTTTCATTCAAATTGTATCTGAGGTATGCTATTTAGAATTTTCATGGGGCAAACGCGCAAAAACGCCATCACGCTCAACACCCTGTCGAGGTAGAGGAGAGGTTCGGTTGTGAGATTTTGAATTAAGAGAGAGAAGAGCCATATTTAAGCACAAGAATATTTAGGAAAGATGAAACAATAAATATGCAGAGATGTGAATGCTAAGATGGAGCTACGAAAACAGATATCATTGGAAATGGGAAAAGAAAGAAATAAAGCAAAGAATCGCTATGGCGAAGGATCCGATGACTGAACAATATTTGGAAGAACCGAGGAATAACTCTAAGGACCACAATGAGACTTATTTATGCCTTAGTATTTCCGATATTTCTTTACAGTGTCATAACGTGGACTGACTGACTGACTAAATAACCCAAGATAAGTGGTAGGGCTCCAAGCCCGTCTAGGTGACCCACTGATTTTTGCCCTTATAATACTTGCCAGGGAAAGAATAGATGCATTTAAATGTTATGATAGAGGCGAATGATGCGTATTTCGTTGACCACCTTTACTTAAAATAAAACACCCACTGTCCACTCTCGATCATCGTCACACACTTTCTTACTTTAGCCATATTGTAAGACGAAGGGAACAACATCTTAGAAAAACTAATTATATTCAAAAATGTAGAGAGAAAAGAGCCAGAGGACGATCACATAAATCGCATTTTTACAATTCAATTGGGAATGACATTATGTATATTAAAAATGAAACTAAAGAATAAAATAACATTGAATCGAACGAATTAAGCTAGAGTTCTCTAATTAATAGATGTCTGAGATTTTTGTATCAGCAACTGAGGCTTAATGAGTGATATGCCTTATGGAATTCTATAATTAATACTTTTTAAGCTTGATCTATTGCTTACATTGATTCTCGTTGCTGCACCTTGAGATAAGATACACTGATATAGTATAAAGTTTACTTTATTGTTCTCCATTAAATACGTATAAGGTTATGTAAAATTAGTTCTTGCAATTAAGAATGATTTCCTATATATAGCCTCTTTTTATAGTAAATAGTATAGTTTTTATAGTAGACAGGTTTCAAGTGCCCACAACCTAAGATTTTGTATAATACAAAAGAAGTAAAATAAAATTAAAATATAACTGATCACTTGTTGACATTTGTTCCCCACGTAAGCAGCCGGCGGAGAAAGAATACTAACCTCTGCGGCCAAGGTTGGACTGTCGTAAAAGGCGACAAAACAACCCACCCTAGCTACGTGGTAGGGCCTCAATCCCGTCTGGATGGCGACCACCTTTAGTCCTAAGTAAGCCGCCATAATAACCTTGTGTTGTGTTCCGGCATTTGTGACCCAAGTTCCTGTACCCTTGTGGGAGGGACAACAGCATGTTCGCGATGCCAGTGGTGTTGCAAACACCCATAGGCAACCGTAACTGCTAAATTCTAAGCGGGTCGTCAGCCTATCTGCTGTCCTCCAGTAATAAGAAATGTAAAATAAAATGTAGCCCTACTGGCGAAGACACTACGGCAGTTTATCCGCAATGTCACAGACATAAGGCTACTACGAATGCGAGGGTTCCTATTGTAGTACTTCTACAGTTCACACATTCATCTCAACATATTCGTCTCCATAAATGTAGTGTGTTTCTTCAGCATGGGTTACGTTTCTCAGCCGTATAAAAGGACAGGTCTTATAGACCTGTACTTTTAACTTAACCAACATCTTGGGACCACAAATGACACCAGTCACTTCACGCCATTTGGCCCAGGCGGCAGAAATGCGTGCCTTGACGTCACAATCGAAGTAATCAGACCGGGAAATACAGATCCCAGGTATTTCACCTGGTCCATGAGCCTCAACCATGTCGCCGTCTATGAACACTATACTATATAAACTGGTAAAATACTAGAAGTAATTGAATAAAAATGTTTTTTTTTTTTATAATTTCAAACATTAAACTGTAATGTGAAATTTATTGAACAGCATTATTGGCCGAAGGACACCGTTTAAATTTATTATACTCTTGGAAGCTATTAAAATATAATTAAGTGTAAAATATTCAATATAATATAACAGTTTAAACACATCTGCAGTTTTAATTTATTAATAAAATTTTACGATACAAATATTAAGTACACAATTCTGCAATTAAATGGTCTTCTGGTGGTAAATTGAAACTTAGCAATTAAAATGGAAATAAATATAATTATGACCATATATATATGGCCAAGGACAAGATTAAGGCCCCCCTGATCCCTATTACAAAATGCGATTGGATTACTCCACTTCGTGTACATGACTACTAAGGAAGAATTTTGTAATGATGAAAGAAGATTTTGTTGACCACCATGCCTCAATGGCTTTCACATTTATGAACGGCGCTACGGGACAGACAGCCCCTGCGGCCAGGGGCGGCCTGTCGTAAAAGGCGACAAAACAATTCTAGCTGATTTTGTTATATACTTTTTTCTCATTAGTGTAGTTTTTAAGACACCAAGCTCGTTGGGATGGTCTCCACCCTGGTCTCTGAATATTTTCCAGTAACTGCTTACAATTAAGTAGGCCGTCAAACTGTCTGCTGTCCCTCAGCAACAAAAAAAATGTCCTCTTTGGAGATCGAATCCACAGACTCCGCCAACTTGCGTAGCCATCGAGCTATGTGATCAATAATTGCCATTAAAGCGTCGTTAGCACTCGCGGTAATGGCAACCCGAAAACGTTAACTGCGGTATGCGAATTGTGCCCGAATACGTCCCGTGGCTGACGATATTAAATAAATAATTACACATTTGTCAGATAGTCCTAAAAAGTGCTGTCTGAGTGGGCCAGGCTGCCGTATATGGCGTGTAATGCAGGCGACCGGCCAGGTGAACGCCAATTACTGGGGCCCGCAAAAAGCGCGCGGACAAATTGTGAAATTGTAAAGAGCTGGACGCCCGCTCGGCTCGTTTCGCCGTCAACACATTAGTAATGGAAGCTGTTTTGGCCAATTAGAAAATAGCTCTATGTCAACGCTGTAAGAACTAGTTCTTGCGACCCATTTCGGATGATGCATCTTTAGCGATTACGTAACTAAAGGAAGTAATTGACTTGCTACTTAACAAAATTTTCAATTTTATACTATTTAAAACAAACACACACATTGACAAACATTTTATATATGATTAGCTGTTTTATCGGTGTTAATTCTCCTTATTATAATAAGTCATCATCATTCACCCTAACGTTAAATCCCGGTTGCAACCCAAACTTCCAATTCGGTGTCTGGATTCTGCTTTCCGAATATTTCTTCTTCACTTCCCACGGTCTTCAGCATCTTTAGTAGTGAATCCATTTGTCCATTATAGTGATTTAATTTTGTAATAGTACCTTTCCCTGGCCATTTGAATCTAAGTAGTAGAGCGTAGATCCCCATTGAACTTACTACGGAAGTTCAGAAGAGACACTAATAAGGTCCAACTTTCCCCTGAAAAAATCCTGACAATATTGTGTATGACAAAAGTTTTAAGATAAAAGTCACTTTAATCATATACTTTTACAACGACATAGAATATTCATCACCATACGACTATATAATTTAAAATCACAGACAAATGTATATTAATGAATAAATATAATGTTTGTATTTCCACTGGTATAAAACACGTGTTTTTGAATATTTGAGATAATACTGTGAAATTAGTTACGGGTTTTCACGGAATCTCGAGAGTAACTGTCTCTCAGCTAACTTCATCATGTCATTTAAATTCATCATCACGTTTAAATTCAAGGCAAGAATTACTTTTTTCATTACCTTTAATAAAATAAAATCTTGCAAGAAACACTCTTTTACATAGATCTTGTCATATACTAGTGTTATTTTTGCTCTATTATTAAGAATTATAAATCAAAAATAATCGAATTATGCAAATAACTAAATTATTAAGTTTAAATCTCTCAATTTTTAATTTTAATGTATTTTATATTTTTAATTTATGACATTAGATGCTATTGGGTGATGCAATAATATGTATTAACTTTAAGTCGAAACTTTACTAATTTTATTATCTTTATATTGTGATTTATTGTATTCAAAAATAAATAAAATAAAAAAATGTCGCTTTTTGGTTGTCGGTATGTGCGCGCATAAAAATTTTACTCATATATTCTTTCCAAACGCGCCTAAAGAAGTATAACTTCAATAATCGTGTGATTTACAGTTTGTTCGGATTTGAATGTACGTGTCCATCATCTATATATTTATAAATAAAAGACTTGATTAGTAGTTGTACTATATGTACAAGAATCAAATCCCTCGAGGCTTTAGTTCAACGCTGTTTCTATTCGGAAAAATAAGTCGTTAAAAGATATTCATCACATCCAACTGGCGGCACCTTTATTTTTATTCCTCAAAGGGTACATTAAAAACAATCATTATTTTTTTAATTAACATACAAACCCTACTATGTGCCGTTCCTCATCCATGGCAATATCGCTTTAACGCGATTGACTACGTTAAGATAAACGCAAAATGCACATAAAACACTCAAAGGCAATATTATACCAATTTTACCACCATTAAAGCAGTTTTATATCCGACAATTATAAAAGTTCGAAGAAATGTTTTTATGTCTTATTTATCTAGATGAAATAAACTTAACCAACCGTGGCCTGCACTAATTCACAAATAAACCCACCGGACATTAATATTATTTCCACAGACTATTTCATGTGTTGTTTTAAAGTTTAAAAGCTTAAATATTATTTTGTTAAGTTTTACTTCCAACCGGTCTATATCGTTTGATTTAAAACTTCAAATAATTTTTAAAATACATGTATAAAATACCGTAGAGAGATCTATAGATAGTACCATACTCCTTACGTATTTTGATGATAAGAATATTTTAAATAGTAAAGAAGAATGACATTTCACACAATATCGTCGTTCCGTGGATAGAATACATTTAATTTGGAAAATGATTTGATGATTTTAATTTATCCTGATGATCCCAGACAGAATATTGGAACAATGTTACAAAATTATATTGCCATCGGTGCTTGATACGTGTGCTAATTTCCAAGTTAATAAGACTTGTGGATAATAGTGAAAAATTGGTTCAAAGATTGCGTTTCATTCATTATATGCCGGTCAAGTCAACTATAGGTACAATGATCTTGATAAATGATGATGATAACCGGACGGTAATAGTTGCCCATTCTAAGGGGTCGTTATTAGGTGCGCTTACATTTTAAAGCAAACAATATATGTACGATATCGTAAAATAATCAACTTAGAAAGTTATCTTTGTATATTATATTGCATAAATGACTATTATCTTTTTGCATTATTGAGTTTTTTTAATAAATACACACTCAATACAGCCGTATATTTGACCATTATTATATCACAATTGGATAATACAAATCCAAAGCAACACTACCCCAATGGTCCCCAATCTATACTGTGTCTGAAAAACATTTTCATCACGAAAAAGAAAACTTAGTCGACCACTCAGCTGGCTAACAGCGTAAGCTACTTGGTACTGGCCACACTAAAGTGGCGTATCAGACCCGGTGCACATGGAGCCGAATCGCAGGATAGGCTTTTGTTCATGCTCCACGTCAAAGACCTAGCTTATCAACTTGTACACTCTGTCAGAGAACGAGAGTCTGGCACCCTTCACAAGGTTTAATATTAGATCGCATTTGCTACTGCAGCCCAACTAAGGACAAAAAAGAACCACCAGAGACAGAAAACCATCATTGAACTGCACACAACACAGTCATAACCTGGTAGGTATTTTAATTTCATGCTCATCAGGCTGGATTTAAAAGAAATGCTTAAAGGAATGGAGGACAAAATTCACATGATGTACAGATGCTTAGTTCATCATCATCATCTTAGCGTTGAATCCCAAGCCCAAACTCTCGCTTCGGCGCCCGGGGTCCGCTTTCCGACTTATTCTTCTCCACTTCTACCCCTCCTGCCGAAGCCCGGCGGAGACGGCATGGCCAGACATTTGTTCCCCATGTAAGTAGCCGGTTGTCGTAAAACGTAGCCATATCAGCGAAGGTGACACTCCTGTAATTTATCCGCAATGTCACGGACATGAAGGCTGCCGCGAATGCGAGAGTTCTTAACGCTGTCCTTCCGCGTTAGTCCACACATTCACCGCAGCATATTCATCTACGTGACTCGCAGTGCCTGCGTACAGATACTTAGTTATAAGGAAATATATAGGAAAATATATCACTTGATCACTACTAGAAATGTGGGTATAATTTACTTTGCCAAAGAAAACTTACATACATATAATCACTTTCCCGTAAGGGTAGGCAGAGCCCACTTCTGTCCACTTACTACGATCCTTACATACTTGTTTCACTTCGTCCACTTTCATTATTCCCTTCATACATGCCCTTCGGTTTAGGGTACTCTTGACCTGGCCTTTATTCAAGACGTCCCTGATCTGGTCTCGAAACGTCCGCCTAGGTCTACCCCTTCCAACACTTCCATTCACACTTGCCTTATACACTTTTTTCGTCAATCGTTCTTCATTCATTCTCTCGACATGGCCAAACCATCTCAGCATACCTTTCTCAATTTTTGTCACTACATCTTCTTTCTGACCACAACGTTTACCACAAAGAAAACTTATTATTATCAATTCATGATAACAAACTACAGCTATGAAAGGAATTAGAAATAAAGAGAAATTTATTGAACAAGAAAGCAACATAAATTAAAACTATATAAAACAGTATATTCTGTACATGCACAATTATTGCTGCATTAGTGAGAAACGAAATCGACAACTCAGCATTATGCCGTGCTGGGATCACCAATACAGCGCTGGTTTAGTGTCAACCTCCCCGTTTGCCTATATCAAATAGACCGAAAACTTGAATACGTTACGTTTAACAACATAGATATTATCTATAAAATAATTGAATATCTATTATGTAGTATTACATCAGGAAATATAACGAAAAGTATCCCTTTAATTGCTTGATTTTAAAGTAAATCAATGCAACAGCAAATGGAATTTTTACTTTTGCAGTCGAAAGTAAAGACCGATTATACAACCTATGAAGCCCTTAGACAAGCATATGAGAGGATATTTTCGTAGACGGGAAACACGGCAACAACAAAGTCATATAAATGTATATATGTAATTGCTATATGTTAGTCTTGCGAAACAATAATATTAAAAAAACCTTTCAATACTTTAATCAGCACGTTTGCATAATAATTCTCTCAGAAACTGAGCGCAAAAAGCCTGCGATCCATCGATAATGGTTTATATTGGAAAATGGTTGGATATTGCAATTTTCTTGCTAATTAAACGCTTATATTGCTGATTTTTAATTGGATTTTTTAACGAAAATTCTTTTGATTGACTGTAATTATTACTTACACTTATTATTGGTATTTTAATTTCAATTATATATGTTTTTTATTGCTGAGGAACAGCAGTTACCGTCGCCCATGGATGTTTACGACGCTAGGGGCACCACAAACACGCTGCTGTCCCATAGGTTTCCAGGCTTGTAAAAAGAATACTGTTCTTTTCTTAATCAGTGTTTATACTTATTACCTATTAAATAAAAAAACTAATAAGGGTAAAACGATGCTTGCTTTTTGGTTGTTATAAAACGATTAAAAGTTATACCAGGTGTCTCAACCCTCGAGTTTATTTTTTTATTTTCTTAGTTTTTTAAAGCTTTTACTAATATATTATTAATTATTAAGAACATTTACGATTTTAACTGCGTGTAAATTTTAGTAAAGCTTCCATAGAGTGTCGTAGTCATAAATTAAAAAGTAAAATTTATATTCCTCCTATTCCTACGTGGTAGGGCCTCAAGCCCGTCTGGACGGCGACCACCTTTGGTCTTTAGTATGCCGCCATAATAACCTTGTGTTGTGTTCCGGCATTAGGGATCTAAGTTCCTGTACCTTTATGGGACAGCAGCGTGTTCGCAATGCCACTGGTGTTGCAAACATACATAGGCGATGGTAACTGCTAAATTTTAAGCGGGCCGTCAACCTGTCTGCTGTCCTACAGCAATAAAAAATTTTTCGGAAACAATAATCGCAATGATTTTCGCTCTTCCCAGCAAATGACAGGCTCATTCAATAAATCTAGTAACATGTTAAATTTGGCATAGTTAGCATAAAGCTCTAATTTAGTTTACGTAGTAGTAAACGAAGATGGATTCTATACAGTGCAAATAAGCAGAATATTTTCAAAATGAATTCATACAATAAAAACAGATAGTACAACAATCCAATTATATGGTGACATTGACAACTAAATCCTATTAAAGTAGCCCAAACAGCCCGCTTAATTGGCCGCCATTACATAAAATGCTCTATGGACTGTCATCGCACAAAATGGCGGGCGAAATGGCGCACGCGGGAAATAAATACGTTTAGAGATGGATATTATATCTTCATTAGCGTTCGGTAGCGCGCATTGATATGTCGGCAGGTGGGGGCCCATTGAAATTGTTGTATTTTATCACCGGCTCGCGAAAGGCATTCGTGGTACTCTCTTAGCTTTATTGGATTGTCTATTCCTATGAGTTGTACATGTTCATTTATATAAATAGATAGTGAATTAATTTCTATTTTATCGGCCTTCTAGTTTAAGTTACTAAACTTTTATTATGAGTAGGTAATAAATATTTTAATTTCGAGTAAGAAATAATAGGTGAAATTGTCGTTCTGCAGTACTGGCCATTTCAAATCAAAATAATTTTTGTTTGGAATAAAAATTCTCATTTTAAATTAATTTTATTTTAAAAACATGGAATTCTTTTTCCAAAAGTAGTCATTTGTTTATTGATTAGTGTTACATTTTCATCGCATTTCAATCTTTTTCGTCATCATGGATACGTTAAAAATCCGAGTAATTATGGAATATGAGTACCGTTGTGGTAGCAACGCGGCACAAGTGGCACGCAACATCAACGACGTTTACGGAGCTAACACTACAAACCAACGCACCACCTGTTATTGGTTTGCTCGCTTCCGTTCTGGGAATTTCGACCTGAAAAATGAACCTCGCGGTCGTCCGAAGACTGTGGCCGACAATGACGAATTAAAGGCGATTGTGGAAGCTGATGATACACAATCTACGGCTAAATTAGCAGCAGCTTTCGACGTTAGCGTCAAAACAATATTGATCCATTTGCGTCAAATTAGCAAGGTAAAAAAGCTTGACAAATGGGTGCCCCACGAACTCAATGATCGCCAGCGCGAAGTACGCGTCGAGACGTGCCTTGCACTGCTCAACAGACACACAAATGAAGGAATTTTGAACCACATTGTTACCTTCGATGAAAAATGGATTCTGTTTGATAACCGCAAGCGCTCAGCGAGTTGGTTGGATCCTGGTTCAGTACCTAAACAATGCCCTAAACGAAAACTTACCCCTAGAAAAGTGATGGTCACTGTTTGGTGGTCTAGCGCCGGTGTGATTCATCAGAGCTTCTTACCAAACGGGGTGAGCATTACTGCAGATGTGTACTGTGAAGAACTGAACACAATGATGGGGAAGCTGGCACATTTCCAACCAGCATTGGTCAATCGCTCGTCTCCGCTGCTCCTGCACGACAACGTGCGACCTCAAACTGCACAGCAGACGGTCTCCAAGTTGCAAGAACTGGGGATGGAAGTTCTCCGTCATCCGCCCTACTCACCAGACCTTGCGCCTACAGACTACTACTTTTTCCAGAATTTGGATAACTTCTTAGCGAGAAAAAAATTCAATACCCGAGAGGCAGTACAAAATGCCTTTGAATAATTTGTTGCCTCCCGTCCAGCTGATTTCTTTAAGAAGAGCATCAATAAACTGCCACTGCGTTGGCAAAGATGCATTGATTGCATAGGTGATTACTTCGATTAATACAAATAAAAAATACATGAAAAAAAATCGTTTAAATTTTTTCATACAAAACGGCAATTTTATAGGTAAAGACCTAATAATAGTGTCGCTCTATACCTGTAGCACATTGGAACAATGACAAGGCACCAAATCCCATACAAAAAGTATAATTTCGCAGCTTGGTATTTTAGATTCCGACAGAAGCTAATTTAAAATTTAGATTAAAGCGCCTATAGAAGGTCCATTTTAACGTACGTCAAGAAGACGTAGAAGTCATACATCTTTGTCCGCTACTTCCTTGGCAAATGTAAAACTAATTTTCCTTGAAACAAAAGTAATATTTTCGTAATTTGTATATAATTTATAATAAATAAATGTAAAATATTTTCGTTACACTTGCTTTAGGACAGCAGACAGGCTGACGGCCCATTTAGAATTTAGCACCGTCGCCTATGGATGTTTCCAACGCCAGAGCCATCGCTAGCACGCTGCTATCCACATAGTGGTACTGGAACGTGATCATTTATGCCGGCACACAACACAAAGTTATTATGGCGGCATATTCAAAAACCAGGTGTGGTTGCCATCCAGACTGGGTTAAAGCCCTACCACCTAGCAAAATTAACACTGAGAGTCACGTAGTTGACCGAGTTACGTAATACAACTACATTTGTGATACGATTTCACACTCAGTTTTAAATTTTAGAAAGACTCATTCTTGTATTTATTTGTAAAAATAGTCAAGGTCAGATTTGGTTGATAATCTATTTACAATAATTTGTACAGAAAAACAAGGTTTTTTACGTTTTTTCATTCAACTTATACATAAATGGTGCAATCAATGCAAAACAACAATATTTATCTGTTTGTCAACCAAAAATTTTTATAGTATAACATTTATCAAGCTTAGAGACGATCGTTTTTTATTTGGCTTCGAGCATGACGAGATGTGCGTCAAAAAGTACCATCCATGAAACACTTTCTAAACTCTACGTCTTTATTTCTATTGTACTTTATCTGATTATAATCAAACTAAATTGGCGAAAATGAAATTAATTATTAATGCCTCAATTTGGATAACTAAATAAACCTATTTAAATGGTTTTAGTTGTAATCAAATTTGAATTTCAAATCGCTTATTATTTTAAAACAATAGGGCGTCTAATAAAACGAGGTCAATAATGAATATCAAACACCTTAACGGAAATTAAAATATTAACATTTTAATTGATTTATGTTAATAAACCGCTTGAAATTAGATATATTTTAAATTAATTAAAGAATTTCAATCGATGGCCAAGTGATTATTAGAATAAACATTATGAATTTAAACAATATATTAAGGTAAGACCTATAAAATTGCCAACGCAGTGGCAGTTTAGTGATGCCCTTCTTAAAGAAATCAGCTGGACGGGAGGCAACAAATTCTTCAAAGGCATTTTGTACCTACTGCCTCTCGGGTATTGAATTTTTTTCCCGGCAAGAAGTTAATCAAATTCTGGAAAAAGTAGTAGTCTGTAGGCGCAAGGTCTGGTGAGTAGGGCGGATGACGGAGAACTTCCAACCCCAGTTTTTGCAACTTGGAGACCGTCTGCTGTGCAGTATGAGGTCGCGCGTTGTCGTGCAGGAGCAGCGGAGACGAGCGATTGACCAATGCTGGTTGGAGATGTGCCAGCTTCTCCATCATTTTGTTCAGTTCTTCACAGTACACATCTGCAGTAATGCTCACCCCGTTTGGTAAGAAGCTCTGATGAATCACACCGGCGCTAGACCACCAAACAGTGACCATCACTTTTCTAGGGGTAAGTTTTCGTTTAGGGCATTGTTTAGGTGCTGAACCAGGATCCAACCAACTTGCTGACCGCTTGCGGTTATCAAACATAATCCATTTATCGGATATGCGGTTCAAAATTCCTTCATTTGTGTGTATTTTGAGCAGTGCAAGGCAAGTCTCGACGCGTACTTCGCGCTAGCGATCATTGAGTTCGTGGGGCACCCATTCGTCAAGCTTTTTTACCTTGCCAGTTTGACGCAAATGCACCAATATTGTTTTGACGCTAACGTCGAAAGCTGCTACTAATTCAGCCGTAGATTGTGTATCATCAGCTTCCACAATCGCCTTTAATTCGTCATTGTCGACCAAAGTCTTCGGACGACCGCGAGGTTCACTTTTCAGGTCAAAATTCCCAGAACGGAAGCGAGCAAACCAATAACAGGTGGTGCGTTGGTTTGTAGTGTTAGCTCCGTAAACGTCGTTTGTGTTGCGTGCCGCTTGTGGCGCGTTGCTGCCACGACGGTACTCATATTACATAATTACTCGAATTTTAACGTATCCATGATGACGAAAATGATTGAAATGCGATGAAAATGTAACACTAATCAATAAACAAATTACTACTTTTGGAAAAAAAATTCTATGTTTTTAAAATAAAATTCATTTGAAATTAGAATTCTTAGCGAAACAAAAATTATTTTGATTTGAAATGACCAGTACTGCAGAATGGCAATTTCATAGGTAAAGACCTATTATACAGTTTTGATTTCTGTATTGCTAACACTTTGTACCGAATCTTTTAATTATTTTGTAATGTAAGAAAGAAAAAATATGTACCTATGTATTTAGGACGTTAAATATTTTGATACCAGCTCAGCATTTGCTGCGTAGCGCTGATCTTCCGGTGTGGCCATTAAGTGACGCCGCCACTATTTAAAAATCACTCATAACAAGCTTTAACTTACAATCATAGAAACAACGATAGTAAAAAGAAAAAAAATGAAAGCACAATTCACAATGTATCTTGCATACAAATGCAATGAATAATTAGTGAGACCCACCCAATAGGAAGCAGTTACAGTCACCTATGGATGCTCGCGACGCAAGGAGTACCACGAACCCGCTGCTGTCCAATAGGGGTAAGGAAGCTGGTTCAGTAATTGTCTTGTAAATAGTCAACTAAACTACACGTTACATTGAAACTAAATGCAAGTATAGTTTCAATAAGAATACTTCTTATCTGAACCTCGATTCTTGACTTATTATACGGAGATTATATTATGGTTGTTCAATATAATCAAATCGTTGTGGGAACAATTAAATAATTATCACTAAAACCACAATTTAAAACTAATTTATTACATTTTTAATTATAATCAATAATTTCATCAAATATGAAATTATTACTAAATAGCTGACCCGTTAAACGTTGTTCAATTACATAAATATTAAAAAACCAGTTACTAGTAGACCGAATTGTGAGTCTAAACCATTCTCAAACCACATGAACTCACAAAAATTTCATTTAAAATTAATCCAGCCGCTTAGGAGTCGTAACATACACACGCACAGAAGAATTATATATATATATATATATATATATATATATATATATATATATATATATATATATATATATATATATATATATATATATATATATATATATATATATATATATATATATATATATATATTATTTATTTGGGAAACATACAATTACAATACATCATAATGTAAAGAAAACATAAAAATTAACAAATCAGTAAAGTTTCCACTTACATAAAGATACATATTATACATAAAGATAATAATTTATGGTATATACGTGAGAAACAAATGTCTGGCTATGCCGCCTCCGCCAGGCCCCGGGGTAGACCCAAAAAGTGCTGGCTTGACGTCGAAATAATGAAAGTGGACGAAGCCAAACAAGTATGTAAGGATCGTAGCAAGTGTAAAGAAGTGGTCTCTGCCTACCCCTACTAGAAAGAGGCGTAATTATATGTATGTATGTATGTATGTTGACGTCGTAAGGGGTGATATGCGTGCCAATTGGCTCACTACCAGGGATGCTGAAGATCGCGCGAAGTGGAGTGGAAAAAATCGGAAAGCGGACCCCGGGCACCGAAACGAAAGCTTGGGTTGCAACCGGGACATAACACTTGGATGATGATGAATAATTTATGGTATATTTGCCAATTAGTGGTCATCTATCAGTTCAAGAAAGCATAACCAACTAGACTATCCTTAGTTAAATCATCTTTATTCATCACAAGTAATAAGATATATTATTTTTTGAAATGAAATGCTATTTAAGGAAGTATTACATAATTACAGAGATGTAAAAGGCTCGTAGTTAGTTCCCCTTTGAGAATATATAGTAGACTCCCTAAAAAAATCTAATGACGCAAGCTTATAAGAAGTAATAAGATAAAGAATTTGGATAAAAATATGTAATGGTTATACCAGTGAACTGGTAAGGTATTAACAATGATACAAATTACTTATTGTATGTACAATTTTTATTAAAGCAATCAGAAGGATGTTAATATTTAAATATATAATGTCACATAGATATAACATCAGACTTGTGCAAATTACAAGGGCTCGTAAATAAATCCAATAACTTGAATGCAACCACCATAACCTAGTGCTGAATATTGTCACAACGACCACCAGATAATGATTACAATTATTATAACGACAACAACGACCTCTGAAAATATTACCAAAACGAGCACACGACACACGACCACAACGACCCACGACTTCAACGACCACTTGCGTTAAATTTCCATATGGGTTTATAATACGTTGTTGGGGACCTAAGACCGTATATATAAGTTTTGGCCGTGCAGAGGTGGACTAAGAATACAGAGCCCTGCGACCAGGGGCTGGCTGTCGTAAAAGGCGAATAAATAATCCTAGCTGAGCGGTACGGCTCCAAACCCCACCGGATAGCAATCACCCCAGGTTTTAAAATATACCGTGATATTGACCTTGTGTACCAGCAGTAGTAAACATAGTTCCAGTTCCTCTTTGAAGCCACTAGTTGGCATCTGGTGTTGCAGATGCCTATAAGCAACGGTGATTATCTACTATCGGGTAGATCGTATGCCTGTCGGCTGATATCAGCTATAAAAAAGTAATTCATAAATTCGCTAACAAAAGAATACTAGATACAATAGGTATCTCATTATATTGTACACGAAGGTTTAACAAGGAGAGGCGCATCGGGTTATAGCTTTATTAGCACGCGTTTATTTTCCCCTGAAAATACGTGACTGCTTAGCCATACGACTCAAAGTGTGGTGGTAATTTGGGAAAAAGATACTAAAGTTATGTTTGATATATACCGAAAAACATCATAATTTCCTACCTCCATTTATTTATTTATTAAAAAGGCACACCAACGGCTAGGTTTACTTTACATAAATTTCTAGAATGTCCAGGATATTGGCTTATGTAAACAGTGTTTATTATATTATATGAATTACTATCTGAATTTTGAATTTTATAAAAAATTATGTTAAAATGAACAATTAAATTAATTCATCAACCACATGTGTGGAACTAGAATTGAAACTTATAACTTCCGGCAATGGATATTTTATCCGAGGTACATGCATTGCGTACATCCCTTCTATCCGTGCAGGGGCGGAGAAAGAATACTGACCTCTGCGGCCGGTATCGACCTGTCGTAAAAGGCGACAAAACAGCCCACCCTAGCTTCCGCGATAGGGCCCCAAGCCCGTCTGGATGGCGACCACCTTTGGTCTTAAATATGCCTCCATAATAACCTTGTGTTGTGTTCCGGCATTAGTGACCCAAGTTCCTGTACCCTTATGGGACAGTAGCGTGTTCGCGATGCTACTGGTGCTGCAAAACACCCATAGGCGACGGTAATTGCTAAATTCTAAGCGGGCCGTCAGCCTGCCTTCTGTCCTACAGCAATAAAAAAAAATCGTCGCGAGGGAACGTGCAAAATAGCAGGACTCCCCGTGCAAAGTGCCTCTGTTTAGGAAGCGCACGTCACTGGTATACCTACTAAAACCATTCGAACTGGAATCAGTGTTCTTTCGTTCCTTGAACGCTGGGCTTCAGGATGCGACGACGAGTCTCTTCACCCGAGCCCGTAAGAATGCCGATCTTTCCTCTCACACGAGTTGAATACAAGGCAGTAAGCCTTTTCCAAGAGCCGCGTCTGCGACCAATCACAATGGCGGAGGTCAGGCGCTGACCTCCAACGAAGAGTGGCCCTCCATGATTGGGAGCCTAATACGCTCTCGCTCCGTCTCCACCGTCTCCTTCACGTAACTGTCTCACAAAAGGAAGTGATGCCATCCTGTCTGGGTCTCGCCCATCGCTATGATGGCTGGTAAACCTAACCTAGGTCAACACTATTGTCTAAACCTATAAATAAACAAGTCATTACCCTTGTTACATCTATACCTATTTGAATATTAAAATATCGATTCATTGGACTGTATAATGACATCCACCCGACAACCCATTGTGTAGCTTCCGGACACCAAATAGCCTATTAACGGTTCAGCCGATCGATTAATAATGAGTTTAATTATCTGTGATCACTATGCAGGCGTCAAAGTTTAATAAATTCAAAAGCTGATAAGTATATGAGGTATAACTGAATAAATCGTGTAGAAAATGAGATTTGTAACTCGATTCGAATAAAATAAATATTCTGTGATGAATCACACAACTAAATCTAGTTTTATATGACGCTAATTATATACTACTAACATAATTTTCTTTTTTAAATAAATACATATTATATATACATAAGCACCCAGGCGCCAGATAGGAATCGGCACTGTGGTTTCCGCAGGTATTTCGACGTGTGGAAACCATTGCGCAACGGAGGCCTTCATGAAATGAGTTAAAAGCTGCCTAATCATCTAAGCCAGTGGTCAGTGCGCTCTTTGACTCCTCGGCTCTTACGCGAAATGTTTAGTCCAAGAACGAAATATTACTTATTAATAATCTATAATTAATTCCATAATAATGTATCCTCCTTTTTTTTTTTTTTTTTTTTAATAATAATGTATAATAATGTATCCTCATGTATAATATCCTAATGTATAATAATGTAGTAATAATGTATCCTCCTAAACCAAAGCTTAAGTTTAAAAAATGGCTGAATAAGATTCCAAGGCATTAACAAGGCCAATTGATAAGGTTGACTACTATTGATATAGGGTGTCGAAAATTAACGTAGTAACTATTTTTTTCAAATTCAAAGGGTAAAGGAGGAACCTACACTTGACAAAATTTTAACTATTTTGTTGTTTATTACATATGTTATTGGTATGTTTATATTTATTATTCTTAGTTTGTAGTGCAGTATTAAGTCATAATGAATACTGTAGTTACTTTTGCACCAAATTGTTTGAATTTGTCAAGAGCCTCCTAGTGAGCCGAGTTTAGTTCAGGTATTCAGTTCCGTATTAATTTTAATAGTTCGATTTTACACACCGGTTAGTAAATCATCAAAATAGCAAATAATAAGTATTTGGTTGGTATGGTAGGGTTTTCGGTTCGTATATTTATATTTCACAACTATCATTCATCCGTGCTTTTATTTATATCATCTTAGGGATAAAGCTCAGTTGCAACCTAAACTCCTATAAATAGACGGCTATAATTTCCCACATTCTTCGGCACGATCCTTTTTTTTTCGAGGAAAACTATTATAATTGACGTGTCCCCTCGACCCGAGAGGATCGAGGAGTGTGTGAGCATCCCGGAAAGATAGTCGACATCCGACCCAATAAAAAACCTCGCTGTTCTTGCACTGCTCGGGCCGACGGTTAAACTGACTAAAGTGGCTCGCCCATTGCAGGCGAGCCTCTTCCACGGTTTGTTCCGAAGATCAGGGTTTCGACCCCGGCGCTCTTCCGCGTCAATCCAAAATTAAGGAGAGCACGTGGAACAGCACGCTTGACCTCACACTTGCAGCCCTTGACATCCCTGATAGTGTCTATTATGACGTTAAATACGCGTTATATATAGCTTAGTTGTATTACCTCCGTAGCAGCTAACGCACTTCAGTAAGCTTGCGGAGGTCACAGGTTCGATTCCTGTCTCGTGTCTATGTGTTTTTGTATAATATGTATTTATTTGCATAAGATAAATGCTATGCTACTTACTTTGGGACTAGATGGCGCTATATGAATTGTGCACAATATATATGCATATACTGAACGTAGAATTTGATAGGAAATTAAGAAACATCTTAAGCACTTCACGCTTATATTTTATTGCTAGAACGTTTAGCTTAGTAACGTTTCCTAATGAGTATGAATGGATGTAAAATTAATCCGTTACTAGTTTACCGGACCACCCAGTAATATCCGCAATACTATTATTCTATTTATGTAAGCCCTACGAAATCCGCATATACTGACTCAAAGTGCAAAGAAATTCGCACTGATCTTGATTCCACCCCTTTGCACGGCACTAGCTAATAAGATTGTTATATTCAAAAGTAACAGACTAGTGTGGTTTGGCCATGTAATACAAAGGGAAGGATGTCATATAACATGGAAAATTATAGAAATGAGAGTGCATCCACTATACATGACGAGAGGTAGACCAAATAAAAGATGGATTGCGTAAAAGATTATAAGGTGAAAAAGGGTGTGAATATTAAGATGACGGCTAACAGCGGATAGTGGAAGAAGAGAACATGTTGGACCGAACCCAGATAATGTGGGATAAGGGCAGGAAGAAGATGACACACGTACTGACCGGAAATAAATCAGATTTTAATAATATCTCAAGTGCCGTTTGTTTAAAAAGAAAATTCCTAATATTTTTTAATCATACGGTAGTGCACGAACAAATATTCTAATTATATTTGATATTCCAGCAGGCTCCCCGAGTGGTCCTCCAGTTGTCCGATGCCAGCTAAGAAAGCATAAACCGAACCGAAAACCCAGAACGCCTTTCACCACGCAACAACTCCTTGCGTTGGAGAAGAAGTTCAGAGACAAGCAGTACTTGAGCATCGCAGAGCGGGCAGAGTTTTCATCCTCTTTACGGCTAACTGAAACTCAGGTATGTTTAATGTTTTCAACGCAAATACGTGATAGCCAAATAGTGTCACATCTGGAAAGGGGTCGTTCATAAAATACGTCACGCTAAAATCTGCGTTTTTTGACCCCCCCCCCCCCCTATTATCACGCTATGTCATACTTACTGTGACCCCCCCAGAAATATTTCGTCACAAATCTAAGAAATAGATAGATAGATAGATAAGAATTGGAAAAACAAAGAAACCAGTTGTGACGGATCGCAACGCCGCTAGAGCCGAGCCACAGTCACAGAGCTAGCACTCATGTCGAAGAATAATGAACAGCGAAGCGAACGTCACGTTACCGTAGACCCCCCGTCCCCTTTTGTCACATCTTGTCATATTCAGCAAGACCCCCCCCCCCCCCCATGTATGCGAACGTATTTTATGAACGGCCCCAAACCAACCTAGAAGTCACAGGTTCGATTTCACGATGACATGCACCGCTAAGTCAGTTTAAAGGTATTCGCACATTACACCGACTCAACGCCGACCCAACTCAAACTCAACTCACAGTATGGCATTGAAATTTGTATGTATGTTATGTTAATTAAGAGTGAATTTGTCAACTTGTAAGTTAAAGTCGTACACCTTAGTAAGGTATTCAACTCACTCTTAATTAACATAACATAGAGCTTACATTTCAATGCCATACTGTGAGTTGAGTTGGAGTTGAGTCCGTGTAATATGCGAATACCTTTACTCTCCTAAAATGCATATTAAAACATAATTACCACGAATAGTCAGTTAAGGAAAACGTTATGAGGAAACCGGCATATCGAGATCACTAGCAATCCGCTAATCTGCCTTGGACACGGCATACTGCGCGATTAGTCCCGTAGTGGGATTGTATAGGCTGCTATTACTTTATGCTACTATGTGTAACACTGCGCTGCGCCGCGCAATTGCGCCAACTCAGTTCACTGCGCTAATGTGTTAACTCACTTCTTTAAAATGCATTGGCGCACAGCGTAGGACCGGAAAATTGGAATACCTAGGTAATCTTTATTTTCTAGATTTCACATTACTTACTGGTCTTAGGGCGCCTTCAAATTAGCCACAAAGTGTCGCGCCGCTGCAGCCATATAAATCAAAAACGCGCGACTGTAGCGCTGCAGGCGCGCGGCGGCCGCGCATCAATTCATTGATCGACTAGTGACGGTACACACGTAATTTTTGTAACATGAACGAAAATCAGGTTGAAGAATTTTGTATTTTGTAATGTTGTATTTTGTTTTCCAATATATTGTTCTAAACAGAGAAGTAATTCGTATAATTGTTTTCTTGATAATCTTAAGTAATTCTGAAACTTTTTGTCACAGTAGTTCTTTACTTTATCAAATTCAGTTCGTTGACTTAAACAAAATAACGGCAAGATTAGGCTTAGGTTTTCTTTTCTTTGTTGAACCTCCTTTTTCGTTTTAATAGTAACACTAAGAGCAGTGTTTCTTCGTCAGAGTCCATCGTGAAAATAAATATAGGTACAACACTATGATACTCGAATCAAGCGACAGCAGTGCGACATTTTGCGTCTAATTTGAAGACGCCTTATATTTTATTTTGACAATTGGCTGAGTTGACAGCTGTGTGCAAAAAAATTACGGAATACGTTCGAAAATCAAAACGAATGAACTATAGTCGATTCAGTGGGGAGTAGTTGAAAGAAAAGCATAGTTAATTTATTTTAATTTGTTATTAAGTGTGTTTTAGTGTGCAAAAGTGTTGTTATTTTGTATTCTAAAGTTTTCATTTTGTTGCGCCATGGTGCAATTTTGAGTTAACGCAATAATCCGGCGCAGTTAACTGCGCCTGAGTTACTGAGTTAACGCAAGGATTTTCGCTGAGTTACCCATGTCTAATTTTAACCACGTATTTTCTTATGGTTTTTCATATTAACTACAGTTTTGATCTTTGGGGATTTCATTTTCCACTTCTTCTTACAAATATCTTCTTCATCACGATTGTATTTGAATCGAGCATTTCGAACTTCGAAGTTTTCTGTTGAGTAACGCTACTGGATTAAACTTCTGCCTATGTCGCTGTCCTTCCATGTCAATCTCTTTTCTGTCAATCTACGGAAGTAACTTTTCCGAATTAAATATTTAAATAGATGTCGCTTAATTTGTTTCTAGAGGTGCGACTCCGCAGTTACAATAAACACTTGTACAAAATGTATTTTTATATTATATTTTCTATACACGATATTAAATAAGATTTTGATATAGACGTCGTTGGGACTTGATGGAATGGCTATGGAGACCTCTTAGAGTAAAATAATTCAGCTAAATTTAGTAAACCTACGTTGAAAAAAAAGCCTTAAATATTGGTCATTTGGTTGCGAACTCGAATTTGATAAAATTAGACCACCACGACTTTAAAAGTTGCCTCTACTCGTTTAAATATATTTTTTCTTTTTTTTTATTGTTGTAATCCTGCAGACAGGCTGACGGCCCGCTTAGAATTTAGCAGTTACCGTCGCCTATGAGTATTTGCAACATCAGTGGCATCGCGAACACGCTGCTGTCCCATAAGAGTACAGGATATTCACAAGGTTATTATGGCGACATACTTAAGACCAAAGGTGGTCGCCATCCAGACGGGCTTGGGGCTCTACCACTTAGCTAGGGGTTGTTTTGTCGCCTTTTACGACACGCTGACTCCGACCGCAGAGGTCAGTATTATTTCTCCACCCCTGCATGGATAGCTAATTTGAAAGACGAACTTATACTATACCTGTATAAGTTGCTGATTAATGTAAGTTACCGATTGTTTTAAAATTGCTAAATGCTATATCAGGGGTACAAATTAAATTTTAACATTTGCAGGTCAAAATATGGTTTCAAAATCGGCGCGCAAAAGCGAAACGACTCCAAGAAGCAGAAATAGAAAAGTTGAGACTCTCCGCCCGACCGTTACTTCCCCCCTCTTTCGCTTTGTTTGGCGGAGGTGGTGCTCCTCCGTTGTTTGCAGCGATGGCCGCAGCCACGAGACCCCAACTCAGCTTCCTCGGTGGGCCCCCAAGTCATCAGCATGCAATAAATATGAATATACTAAACTCCTTACAACCCCATTGACATTTGGATCACGCGGAAACGCGTGACCCTGGCCCGCCATCTTGAAATTTAACAATAGGTAATGTCAAATTTATTTAACACAAAAAGTACGTTTATAAGTATTGTTAAATACATACATATATACTAACATTTACAAACATTCACCATTTAGGCGCGATTACCGTGGCATCATAGGTGTTAATGAAGGACTAAAATAAAAAAATAAAAAACACAAACATATTGTTTATAAACGAAGTGTGTCTGACAGTTGTATGATGTATTTTTTTAATCATTTAAGCCAGCATTGTAATTTCTGCAACGTGTTAACACACGATACTACTTCTAAACAAGCTCGAAATTAGAAAAATAAATTTTAGTGTGAATGACATAAACATCCAGTTTCAGACATCTAGCAATGAATGGAATCGATAAATTAGCTAACATCTTAGTAAAATGAAATAAATAGTATTTATTAAATTCATCATATAGAGTGGGTATATATAATATAGAGCAGGATAGTAGTAAGTTACAAAATCAACAATAACGGATCCTAAAATTCTGCCGACTACCATTGACTCACTCTAAGAAAGTCTGAAAAGTGAAAGACTGTAAAAATGTATAATTGTCATGAAGACAATCTGGAATATTCTTGCATTTTGAAATAAAAACTATTTAATGTCTTACTGGTTTTACTAGGACTTTAGAGCAATTTTGTTTAAATTCAGAGTTCACCACTTGAACCTTATTTATTATGTATTTATAAAAATACCATAAGCTATATTAAGTTTAAGCAGATATCACGTACTTAAGATAAGAGACTTTGGTGAAAATAAGTGCAATTTTCAAAATAATCTTAACTAGCCTAATATTTAGAAGTTCATAAAAAATAAGATTGTAAATATTAAACGTAAGTTTTTATATGATCGATTTTTACGAATTTGAACACATCTTTCGATTTGAAAGGTCACAAAATATTAAAAGTACAGGAGTAAAGGTAATGTATAAACAATTATTAACCAATTCTAAAGACGAGTTTTTGCTAGATGTATTCTCTGATGTTTTCAAATTTGTCTGCTCCCAGGGACTCAAATTGTAATTCATCCAAGTTTATAAAAATATGTCCCAAATTAAATCTATGATAATGCATTCCAACAAAAGTATCTTATGGAAATAATATATGAAAAAGTGTTTCATTTCGTGCAGAAATAAGACAAAAATGACGAGGCATACAAATTATTAGAGAAATTTTAAAGTACTATAAAAAAATTAGTATGATTTTTATCAAAGTCATTGTGTATAATATGCAAAATATATTTTAGTTCAAAATCATTTTTATACAACTACCAATATATATAGGTATAATATTTATAAAATAAAGTTAAATAATCAGAACTTTAAAGCAACAAAAACTTCAAATAAATATACTATTTCAGGTTTTTTTATTCTGAGTATTAATACTCGTGATTACATATCGAATATGCATTTATAGAGATTACTTTCTGTACTCTTAGTATTTTGTGCACTTAAATAAGCCCACAAAGCACCATTGTGTAATTTTAACTATAACTTAAAGCTGATTTGAGCTGATGGTAGCTTATAAGATAAAAGGATGTACATAAATATTTATAATTTTAGTATCATACTATATTAGACAAAGTGAGCGGTAGTAAAGTGAATCAAGTGAACAGTAAAAATTAATGATAAAAAAAATTATCACTAAATTAATTACTTATATCACAAATATAAATTATGTGTTTTATTAAGATTGTTATAATATTCTTCCTGCCCGTACCCTTTGTTATTAGGGCTACATGCTCATTTTCCACTCCAAATTATTCTAGCCATATATTTTACAAGTACCAAATCTATCCGTTCTTTGGTATCCTTCTGCATCTAACTTCCATTCCAAACATTTTTCTCCTCACATCACATTCTCATTACATATGTTGTTATCTATATAAATATAATAGTCTCAGTCTGTTTGTCACAATGGTTCATACAATAACGCCACGTGGCATGAACGGTTCAATTTGATTGAAATTATGCTTGAATTGTTTCAAAGTATTACGAGTTTTCATACATATTACTAATGATACTTCTATACTCGATCGCCACATATTCTCTTTAAATTAGTTTTGAAAATGCCTTTTTATCCTCATCCGTATTAACTAACATAGCACGAATAAGAAACACACTTGCCGATCATAAAAATCCGAGCAAGCCGTTTCGCCTTAACTAGTTAATTAGTTCACATGAATCAGTTTTTTCACGCTGGAATTTCCTAAAACAATAGATATATATGTATTTTAGGTAATGTACAACAGTATTAATATTAAGACTAACTTACAATGCTTTTGTGTCTTATTTATTATAGGGGATTAATTGTGAAACAAAAAAATCTCTCAGACCTGGATTACTAACAATAATTTCTGTTCTACAACTTTTTTTGGATTTGAATAAATAGTCTACACTAAGTAAAATTTTGTATCATCTTTACTAGGACTTTAAATATACGAAGACCCACAGACCAGAAAAAATTTGTATCATAAAGACATTTTGTCTTCCGTTGGGATGAAACTAATAGAAAAACTAATGGACGAGTTGGATAGCCACTAATTCAGTTGGTCATTCGCATCCTTCATCAGAGTTCATCTCCTTTCATAGTACAATCAACTTTAACTTTTACAACACAATACTCGTACAAATCACAATTCCAAACGTAGCAAAAAAAATCTACTTAAATTGACGTAGCGATTCGTAGTCGCTAAATTTGAATTACTACGAGCAATAAGCCTACTACAAAAAACATTAATGTATTAGAATTTTTTATTTTGGAAATCGCTATTTGGAATATGTATTATATAAAAAGTCGTGGGACTAAAGTTATTGTTTTTGTTGCTAACGGTCCTGTAACATTTAGGTTTTATCTATATAATCCATGGTTATTTATTTCCTATCAAACAAACAAATGCTGTGTTTAAATTATTCAATTCTATAAAAAATCTAAGTAATATTAACGAGTACACTTTTAAGTCTGTCAACTAAATGGGATATTGATGAAGTTCAAGAAAGGCATATTAGCTGGTACTTTTCTTAGAACAGAAAAGCTTATTTGTACCGTATATATATACAACTGTATGTATATACAACTGCTATCTAAAAGTATTATTTATGTGAATTAATTTAAATGGAACATTTAAAACACAAAACTTATATGTTTACGTAAAAACAATGTTATACACAAACTGTACAAATTTACATAACTTATAATTTACAATAGTTTTAAAATTGGGCAAGCCTAATATTTTTGATTTAATGATAACGCTCCCGAATATATCAAAGGCATCCGCACAGTATTCTATAACACTTCTGATAATAACAAAATAGTTGTTACACTGACGTTGCCATTTGAACGCTATTTTGAATTCCGGACCGACTTGTTCCATATGATTTATGTAATCTTTTAATGCTGAGCGTTTTCAATGAGTCAAAAGATTTGTCTAGCCCCAATTCGTTAAGAACTTTTATTTTACTTGTGTTAAATTAAATTCATTATAAAGCAACGCTGACAGTGTAAAATATATTGATTAAATTATAAATTCGTTATTAGTAAACTATTTTGTTTTATTTCTAATAAATAAAATAATTAAATCTTTACTCGGTTAAATTTTTCTATATAAATAAATATATTGGCACTATTCACACAACGCCATCATGTCCCAAAGGAAGTAGCATAGTTCATATGTTATGGGTACTTTTTTTTTATACCGAGGAAAACTGTTACAGTTTCCACCGGCCTCCGGGGGAAGGCCGGTGGGGTATGTGGGATTACCTCCCGAGGGGGCTGCCTACTCCCCTCGGGCGGACCGGGGGCCAAGGCCGCCGGTCCTACCCACTAAAAACCCCGGTCGTCACTCTTGGCCTTAGAGGGGGCTTTGCAGGATCGCCTTTTGGCATTACTCTGCTAATATGTTATGGGTACTAGGACAATCAATATACTACATGCATACTATTTTTTGTATATGTTTTTGTAAATAAGTACTATAAATAACACCCAGACGCAAGACGGGAATCAAACCCGTGACCTCCGCAAGCGTACCGACATGCATTGGCCGTCACGGCCACAGAGGACGATTTAGTGGTTTTTGAATATAAGAATATGCAACAAAAAAAATCTTTTTCTTTATAGTATACATAATATTTTTCTTCGTACAGGGGCGGAGTAAGGATACTAACCCCTGTGGCCGGGGTCGGCATGTCGTAAAAGGGGACAAAACAACCCAAGCTACGTGGTAGGGCCTCAAGCCCGTCTAGATGTCAACCACCCTTGGTCTTGAGTATGCCGTCATAATAACCTTGTATTGTGTTCCGGCATAAGTGACCCAGATTTTAGCTTCCCTAACCCGAAGTTCTGGAGTGCCCACGAAATTTGGAACCCTTTTGGATTACTGCCTTTAATTTTGCTCTTGCCCATCGTTTCACTCAAGTAGTTGAAGGGTTCACTCGCATACCGGATAGAGTAGACCATGCGCCGTCTTTGTTGGACCTTCTGCTGACCCACATCCGGAAGATTATCGGGTCTCGATAGGGGCTCCAATAGGAACTTCTGATCATTGTAGATGTCGGTACTAAATATCAACCAATTGTAGGTAGATATAGAATAAATAAGTTATGCTGTACACAGTGGTTTGCTTTGTGTGTCTCCCTAATTAATAATACTTTTACAATTATTGCCTGATATCTTCCGTGAGGCGCCCTCCGATTCCCGAACGGGCTCACCCCACCACGAACCGGAGAGTGAAGCGCTATCGGTCAGCAGATTGGGATGGATTGCGCAAGTTCTATACGTCCTACCCATGAGAGCCGCTGTGTTTTTCGTCGGGCGATCCTGACACCTGTGCAAACTCGATTGTTGACGTGGTGCTGTATGGAATAGAATGTTTTATTCCTAACTCTGTAGTGCCCGTTTATAGTTCCAGAAAACCTTGATTCGATAGGCTTAGTGCTGAAGTTTTTAAGCTAAAGCAAAAGGCCTATCGAGCCTGGACTACAGCAAGGGCTTGTCAGGATCCTAACACTTCTGACCTGAAGAAAAAATATAACGTTGCCTCCAGGACCCTCAAAAAACGGATTGCGAGAGCAAAATTTGAGCACATCGGCAGGATTGGCAAGCGTCTTCAAGGCCCTTTCCAAAGCTTTCGAAGGAAACTTTTGTCGGGCATCCATACCTCCATTACGTACAGCTGATGACCGCCTGGCTCATGCTGCCAAAGATAGAACCGATCTTCTGGGCGAAATCTTTGCAGCCAATTCGACTCTTGATGACGGGGGACAATCTCCACCTTCTATTAAAAGGTGTGGAGACTCTACAATGTCGGAGGTACGGTTTACACAAAAAGTCTTGCGACGTGTCCTTCGATCCCTCGACGTCAATAAGCCCACCGGGCCAGACAGTATCCCCGCTATTATGCTGCGGACGTGTTCGGCTGAGTTGTCTCCAGTCCTTTCCCGACTTTTTACCTTAACCTACCGCAAAGGTTGTGTCCCGGCTTCGTGGAAGGTGGCCCATGTTCACCCGATTCCCAAAAAGGGTGACCGGCTGGACCCGTCCAACTATAGACCTATAATGATAACTTCTTTGCTCTCAAAGATGATGGAGCGAGTTATCAACGCACAACTCTTGGGTTACCTGGAGGATTCCTAGCTGCTAAATGATCGTCAATACAGTTTTCAGAATGGCCATCGGCTTGGTGTTCATACCCATTTCTTGGAGCCTCTTCTTTCTTATTGGAAACGGTTCTCAAGAACGTTCATGTTGCGTACTCTCAGGATTTAGAATGATCTTCCAGCTGAGATTTTCTGAACGCAGTACGATATGGGATTCTTCAAAAAAGGCGTTATAAAATTTCTTCGAGGCCGGCAGCGCGTTGGTAATGCCTCTGGTGTTGCAAACGTTCATAGGCGACGGTGACCACCTGCCGTTTACCTGTCTGCTGAATTCTAGATATAAAAAAAATATAATAAGCTACGTATTAGCCAAGAAACTCTCACTCAAAGACCAACCCGGTGGCCATGAGTTCCAATCCCACGGTATACATCGCTAAGGCAGTTCTTGTCTAATGTGCATATAACACAATATGCACGAACCGACTGTGATCACCGATATGTGCTACCCTCCTTGACAGGAAAAACGTGGTAGATACTGTCCCTCTATGGAAAGATCCAGGCCTAGCGTATTATATTTATATTGGTTTTAAATAAAATGAAGGGCAGATCATCTTACATTCAACTTCAAAAATTTATCGTAACTCTAATTTTTCCATATTTCATCAATCGTATTTGAAATATATAAAAAAATTTTAATAATGGTATTCGTAAATAATCATTAAAGGAGAAGGAAGAGGTCTTTACCCGATCAGGGATCCGCACACTCACAACTAACCAAACTAACAAATAATTACTAAGTTCCTATACTAGTAACACTATAAACATTAGAAGATACAACAAACAAGGTATGAGTTGGAAAAATAAAGGATTTATTTATTTATTTAACGGTACTCGAAAAAATAACTATTTTTCTCTTTGTTACTCGTAATAAGAATTTAAAACCAACAAAAAAATGCCAATATACCAGTTAAATGAATTTCAGAATCGGACATGTTGAGTGTCATACGCCATATACCTATATTTATCCGGTTTCAAAAAAAGCTGAATACAACATACATAAAGGCCAAGTCATAAAGCAAAAGAAAACTTTAATAGCATAAAACTTTTTAAGTGTCCAATTACGCAATAACTTCCTCACAAAAGCACAGTTATCCTGCAACTGGCACATGATCGGGAGTCCCCACTAATTGGCATCGAAGGTATTAAATAAAAACTAGCATTACCGCAAATCCGTTTCTGTTTAGCGTGGTATTAGACGTATTGTCAAACAGCATCAGAAACTCACATGAGCAGCCCCCGTGGCTGCTCATGTATGCTGATGATATCGCGCTGGCAGATTCAGACAGGGGTAGGCTGGTGCGACGTGTGAAGGTGTGGAAGGAGTCGCTTGAGAACGGTGGTCTGAAGCTCAATGTGGCGAAGACCGAGTACTTGGCCTGTAACTCCACAGATCTCACACCCGTACGCATAGACGGCAACACGGTCGAGCGCACGGACCATGTGAAATACCTGGGATCTGTGTTTCATGCGTCTGGTGACATCGATTACGACGTCAAGGCACGCATTGCTGCCGCGTGGGCCAAATGGCGTGAGGTAACTGGTGTCATTTGTGACCCCAAGATGCCGGTAAAGTTGAAGGGACAGGTCTATAAGACCATCATTAGGCCTGTCCTTTTATACGGCTGTGAAGCGTGGCCGGTGTTAGAGCGACACAAGCAAGAACTGCGTGTCACGGAGATGAATATGCTGCGGTGGATGTGTGGAGTGACGCGGAAGGACCGCGTTAGGAACTCCCGCATTCGCGGTAGTCTTCATGTCCGTGACATTGCAGATAAATTGCAGGAGTGTCGGCTCCGTTGGTATGGCCATGTTTTACGGCAACCGGATGCTTACGTGGGAAACAAATGTCTGGCCATGCCGCCTCCGCCGGGCCCCGGCAGGAGGGGTAGACCCAAAAAGTGCTGGCTTGACGTCGTAAAGGGTGATATGCGTGCCAATGGGCTAACTACCAGGGATGCTGAAGATCGCGCGAAGTGGAGTAGAAAAAGTCGGAAAGAGGACCCCGGGCACCGAAACGAAAGTTTTGGTGGCAACCGGGACTAACGCTAGGATGATGATGATGATGATGAGCATTACCGCAAATGTTATTCTGCTCGATAATAATAAGATTTGTATGCCTTTAAGACGCCATTATTGAACGCCTGTACGATCATTGATTACTTATTTACTTGAAAACTTAAAACCATCAATTGTTGCTTTCAGTATTTTGCTATGGAGACGTTAAGCAATTGGTAAATAATGAATTTCATCAGAAAGAGCAGCTACAAGTTAGATTTGTATGTTATGCACAGGGGATAGTCCAAACAAAGAAAGGAATGTTACGAGGTTCCAGGATGTGGTAAGGATGGCCACTGACAGGAACTGCTGGAGAGATGTCGTTCGTTCCCGTTTGATGCCATCAAGTAGCGATTACGATCTTCAGTCATGAAGGACCAACCAAAGAGAGCACAGGGAATAATGAAAATGAATATATCAAAAGAAGTCAAGTAGAGCCAGGGATTGAGAAGTTGAAAAGTAAGAGAATATAATGCGTATAAAAAATGCCATTTGACAAGGAAAGTGCTAGAAAGTGAAAGAAAGACGGATATATTGCGTAAAAGATGATATGCCAAAAAAGTTTGAATGTTAAGATGACGACAAAAAGAGTAGTGGAAGAAGAGAACATGTGCCGACCCCACATAGTTTGGGATAAGAGGAGGAAAAAAAAGCATGGGAAGGAGGCTTATTAAATGTTTTTTTAAAGACGATTTCTAAAATACCTGTAAATTGAAGTTCTAATATTTTGGCCGGTGTAGATTGTACACACAGATCGTATAAAACTTACATAACCACTGAATTAGTCGTATTTTTGACAACCATATGGCTAAATTCATCTAAACTTTTCTATTCAAAGTGGCCTCTAAAATAGAATTATTACGTTTATCCTTTAGAAAATCGTAACAAGCTAAAATAGATTACTATTTCTTTTAGTTCACTGTTAGCAAAACAAGTTAATCAATTTCCCTTTTATGATCAGATGACAGTCGTTTTAGTTAATACTAAAATTAACCACACATATTTTAACTATTCTAGCTGCTGTTGAACCAGGAAAAGGAAGCGTGAAAAGTTGGCATGACTATTTCCGGTAGTTTTGCAGTCTAAACTTCCAAAGTATATTTAAATGTTATCATAATTATATGTTGACGGTCTTATTTGATCATGCGCTTAGCCAGTTTTGTAAGTTTTCACGTCTCCTTACCGTAATACTCAAAGTATATAAATGTCCGTCAATTTATTGTAATTGGTCTCTTCAAACGTAATGATGTCCAGTTGACTGACTTATTGCATCTGAAGCCAATATAATATGATCTGAAGTAACCTTAATTTTGTAATGACTACGAGTTTTTTAACCCTCGACTGTAAACGAAGGGTGTTATGCAGGTAGGGTGTGTATCTATCTCTGGTATTGTAGCTCGGAAATAATAGATAAATTTTTTGAAGGCGATGAAAAGCTGTTCTTCTGGACATATCAGTTTGATATGTCTAGTACTGTTAGTCAGCTAATGCTGCTAATGTAACTTCTTGACTAATTTCTCTGATTTAGCGTAAGTAAAACCACCAAAGTCCACGGACATACTAGGTATCGATGGGTAGGTTGGATAGGTTTGAAAACAATTTTCTTTAATAGAAACCTAAAGTTAGCTAGCTTTTCAGTTTGATGAAGATTTGAGATGCAAGGTACTTTGGCACAAGATCCTTTTCGAGATTGATGGTTAAACTTCCATTGATAGTTAATATTAAATCCATTTCTCTGTAGATATTGTCTGAACAGAAAATGTCACAGAAGGACCCCAAGCAGTAAAGTAGAAGCTTTTTATTATGACAGTTGTTTACAAATAATTTTCGTTGGACCAAATGCTAATTGTGATAAGTGACTTTAAATGTTTTTAGTGTTTTATATAATTTTAGATTGCATTATGCAAATTCTCATTAGTATAATTTTAATAAAATAAATTAACAAAGAAACAGTATTATTATACAGTTTAGTTTAAGTGTTACTTGTCATAAATTATATATTATATTGTAGTCATGAATTTAGTTTAAATAAAATTGTTACTTATATATGATATTTGGTCAATAAATGAAATAAAAAATAAATAATTCAAACGTTATATCAAAACAAGTTGTATTCTCATATATATTATTTTTCTTTGCCATTATGTTATTAAATTATTAGTAAATTTGCATGTTGTTGACTTATGTATTTGTTACTATCTATATGTGTCATTTTTTTTTTTTGAGAAAATAATAGCTGATATTATCGCCTTCTCTCCTATTTGTCTTGCACAAGCGTCACATAACTACTTTTTATTCCGCTTTTTAAAACGGAAGTACTTCCTACCTACTCCCAAAGATGGTGTAGGCATATTCAGGTAATATTAGGCTATTAATCCTTAACGCAGAAAACATTGGCCCTTGGACAAAAGTATCCGTCAAACGTGAACTTATACCTCTTAAGGTATGCCACATACCAGAGTAACCCTTTACTAATTTAGATTCTTTGAATTTTCAACGATCTAGCGATAAGAGTTTTTGACCACCGAAGTAGTGTTTCACAGATCATTATCAAGATTGTGTCAGCGTAGGTAGTGATGTGGGTAGAAAATAATTTGTACGATTAAATTTGAATATTTATGTAATTAAATTTTAATTTTTATAACGGTCTTCCAACCCATCCCGTTTGGTCGTGTGGTGTCAAATGAGAAAAATTGTTGGTAGGGAGATTAATAAAATTATCTCATTATATACATATATATATACATTGATTAGCAAGTATTTAAAATTTCACACAAAAAAATTAGACATATATCTGTTAAAATATCAAAGAGTAAAAAACTATATTTTATTTCTAAACATTAGGGATGCATTTACTTCCAACAAATGTACAACCAAATTTTATTACTTGGCTGTGGTAAAAAGTTCAAAATGAACTCCCGCTAGCTCACCGGTGAAGACATCTTTTGGTATTTAATTCGTAGACTGATAGACGACCAACATCATAACCATCAAATTTATAGTGTTTCTATGAGTACCTCACTGGCTCGCTAATGTCTACATATATCACTCTATTCGAGTACCCCTATGTATCGGTCACACAGATGGCTCAATGTTATGATTATGACATTGACATACATAGACACACAAGACAACGTAGGCAAATGCGTACCATCGACTTAATCGTATACACTGTCTACTTATTTCATGTGCCTTTATATGCACGCCTCTCGACTATTTGTCTGCAGATAATACTCTCTTAATCTATCGGCCAAATAGTGACTAAGGGAAATAACAGTCTAGAAAAACTAATTGTAGTTGGAAACACGCAGGGTAAACCAGATGCTGCGATTAAGTAAAGGCCCTAACCTAAACCAAATTTTGCTCAGTCGTTATGGATAGGCACTGGATAGATGCAGATCATTAAATCAAGATGCACCACAGCATCGATATACACAACCAATGATGACTATGAGATATAAACAATAAAATAAACGGAATAGGTATGAACATAAATACTACAGATTCAATTTCTGTTTTTATATTATATCATAGATATAGTGCAATAACTCATACAGTGCCACCTAGTACCTTGTATTACGAGTACTAATGAAGCGATATATAATTTTTTTTGTAAATAAATACATTTTCTACATAAACACCGAGACTGTAAACTGGTAGACTTGATTTCATCCAGAGTGACTGCTATCTGTCTACCAATATCTTCCGTCAGACATATTTAATGGTGCGCTTAGTAGGTATAGTTGACTTAGCCCGAACATTCTTCTTCGTCGTGTTCTTCATTCCTGAAGGTCGTGACCGTCTTGATAAGCCTTTACGGAGACGTTGACGAACTGCTTCCACACCACTCTGTCCTCGGCCTGTATCAGAGCTGCAGGCAGTGATCCCCGTGATTGCCTTAATTTGATCCAACCATCGGGTTGGTGACCGTCCTCTGGCCCTTTTCCCCTCTATTTTGCCTAGCACTATCAGTTTCTCGAGGTTGTCTGACTCCCTTCGAGCGATATGGCCAAAATAGCTGAGTACTCTCTGGTAGCAGGTCGTGGATAATCTGGTTCTGACATTCAGCTGGTCAAGAATGGATGTGTTGGTTCTTTTTGCTGTTCACGGTATGCGTAGCATTCTCCTCCAACACCCGCCCGAACATATACCCCTTTATCTTTCATATCCTTTTATAACCAGTTATAAACACTGGATGCTATTATTATTTTACCATTTATACAAAGCAATAATCACACTATTAACCCAAGCGCAATATTAAAATCTAAATTATCTTTCGGGCGTAGTATGTTCGATTAATTCCTTTAATTTTGCTCCTACCAATGTTCCAAGTCGAACTTATTTTTTTATCGCTGTATATCACCTAATAGTTAGCAGTTACCGTCACTTTTGCAAGTGTGCGCCGTCACGTTACCGTTCCCATAGTGGAACTGGAACCAGGGTCTTTTGCTGGAACACAACATGAGGTTATTATGAGGATATACTTAGAGACTTTGGCTTGAAGCCTTACCACCTAGCTAGAGCTGTTTGGTCGCCTTTTACAACAGTCCACCCCAAGCCGGAGAAAACTAAAAGATATCATAATTCTTAAAACAGATACCATTTAGTTTTCTAATCAGTGTTATGGAACCTGGTGGTGTGCATTATCTGTCGGCCAAGAGAAGTGTAACAGCAGGACGTCGGCTATGGTGTTGTAAACGTTAAACATTGTGGATGGTGATCATTTGCTATCAGGTAAGTTGGTTGGTTGTCTGCTGAACTATAGCAATAATGTAGCCCTATGTTGAGTGTGAATTTAGAACGAAATATCAACATGGCTTTCATTAGAAAGCCTTACATTCTATCGATATGGAAGAAATATTGTATTTTTATTTCTATTAAAATGTTCTTTAACGACATGAAACAGTGTTTAAACTATAATTCAAATCAAACAGCACTCGAAACAATTTCTATCGAGAACAAATAGTAAAACACAATTTGATTTCAGTTGTGAGTAGGCGCGGTTATGCGAGGGCCCAGAATCTATATAACTAATATGCACACGCCCTCCAAAGAACCACCAATTTGCCATATCCTGGAAAAGACAATTAATTCAGATCTTTATTTTTTAATTACTCTTATACCTCACCTCTTATATATCTCATTTCTCCGTGCAGGGGTGGAGTAAGAATACTAACACCTGCCGCCGGGGTTGCTACCACCCCTGATGTAATTACCCCCCTGATAAGTATATTATGGCGGATAACCTTGTGTTGTGTTCCGGAATTAGTGATCCAGGTACCCTGTACCTCAATGGGATAGCAACGTGTTCGCGGTGCCGCTAGTGTCGCAAACATCCTTAAGCTACATTAACTGCTTACTATGACTTATTAACTGGGCCGCCAGCCTGTCTGCTGTGCTTCATCAATAAAAAAAGATAACATGTCTTAAGCTATATGATGACATATATTTAATATTAAAATTAATCAAAATTAAATCGTGTTGCTGCGAACACATAACGAGTATACGTTAATATCAGATTTTTACCTGGAAAATAGTGCGCTCCTTAAACTTTTATCCTCTTTTATCATATAGTAAAAATCGTCGCCTGAAAAAAAAGATAATAAGAGCTCTGCTTAAATTATGAGGGAGTCTAAAAAACCAGCTAACGATATCCAATTTTCAGAAATTCCTTTTGGGTACCTCGTCCAACAGATCTGTCTAAATGTGATAGGATAGGATAGTGATAGGTAGCAGAACGTCTGAACTGAATTAGATTATATGGGTATTGGGCGCAGAGGTAGATTATAGTTTAAATTAGGACATCAGCTACCATTGTTTTTGTTTTTAATTTTCCATGCGTACAAAGTGGCCGGTAATATTTAGTATAGAGTTATTTTACCCGTGCAGGGGCTGAGAAAGAATACTAGCCCTTGCGGCTGGGGTCGGCCTGTCGTAAAAGGCGACAAAACAACCAACCCTAGCTACGTGGTAGGGCCCCAAGCCCGTCTGGATGGCGACCACCTTTGGTCTTAAGTATGCCACCATAATAACCTTGTGTTGTGTTCCGGCATTAGTGACCCAAGTTCCTGTACCCTTATGGGACAGCAGCGTGTTCGCGATGTCACTGGCGTTGCAAGCACCTATAGGCGACAGTAACTGCTAAATCCTAAGCAGGCCGTTAGCCTGTCTGCTGTCCTACAGCAAAAAAAAATTTATTAACAACCATTTTAAAATCCATAAAAAAATACCAAATCATTAACAAAATTTTCATTTCACTTAAATTTTTATTTGAACAAAATTAACATCTCACGGATACTAAATTGAATGCGCCAAAGGCTTTATTTCTGTCCAATGTCGATTAAGTCAAAATATGAGTGCATATCTGTCGGGAGCAAAATGACCGCCGTCTGGCTTGATGTTTTAATTAGCCCACGGGCTATACAATAAGGAAACAAGTTCAGTTTAGGGTTATCATGCGCAAAAGTCTTTTCTTAATTTCCTTGTTTTAAGTTTCTTAGAGTCTATTTTTCATAAACTGTTGAAGGAATACAACGGTGCGGCTCTGTTGCATAATTTTCCTTTTAGAATTGGAGAGAATGCAACAATTTCTTTGGAATAGCTATTAATCTAATACTATTTTCATGTGACTCATTGAAAAGAAAGAAGAAAAAGAAATAAGCAAAAATATATAGCAAGGACAACGTGCGTCTTTTGCCTCGTGACAGCAGCCAACAATGAACAACTTTTAATGTTACACTAATCCACTCCCATTGAGATGATTGTCAACAGTCAAGCTATTTTAGGCCTTTCCATGGAAATTATAATAAAAGGAAAATAATAATAATAAATTACGTGTATGTACTAAAGAGTCTAAATATCGTCTTTATTTTTTTCAAAGCTGAAAAAAGTTTAGATAAAATTAGATCTTCTTACCATCATTAGCTCTCATTATCTGGGACGGCTCAACGTGTTCTCTCCTTCCACTTACACGGCTAGCCATCATCTCAAAATTTACACCTCTTGTTCGCCATATCATCTTTTACGCAATCCACTTTTATTGTATCTACCCCACTTACTGTACTCATTTACTTAAATTTTTAGAATTTTCCTTGTTACATGATATTCTTCCGTTCGCATTAAGTATATGTTCATACCACGCTAGTCATTTACTTTTTAGTTTGTCAATCATTAGCACTCCTTTCAAACTTCCCCTAATATACTAATTTTTATTTTTATTTATTTTCGTAATTCCAAACATCCATTTCAGTATTCTCATCTCTGTAGCAAATAATCCTTTCCTTTTGCGGCCCAGCGTTCTTTTCCATACAATACAACAGGCCTTATTTTAGAATAACATTTGATAATATTGAAGATAAGAATATGATGATAGGAAAAGAAGCAAGAATAAGATGTTTTCTAAATACTCTTTTGAAACCTATCAGCAACCCTATGATGGTGACGATATTAATGTCAAAGGCCCGTGGTAAGTGTTTTACGCCTTTATGATTATCTACCAATATACGTTTAATTGAAAGTGTGTACAATAAACCTCGTTTGAGATTTTAATTACGAGGATTCAATAAACAAATAGTATATCTAGTAATTTTGATTTTCCACATTTGACTTTTATCTGCCTGATATTTAGAGGGCAAACTTTATTTATTATTATTAAAAGTATACTCATAGCATAGGTGGCTTGTTTAAATTCTTCCCGTGGTGCATGAATAGCCCATTTTCTAAAGATGAAAGTAACAATTATTTTCTATTATAAGTAAATTTTAAATATTTAAAAGTCTATTACAGATAATAATCTTGTGATCCATCACTTTTTAAAGAAGAAGAACAGCCAGAATTCTACCTATAGTAACAAAATTTCACAAACTTGCTAGAAACTGAAGACAGGCAAACGGATCACCTGAATATTTGGAGAAACCATCAAAATTTGCAACGCCTGGGGCATTGCCTTGGTGTGAGCAGAAGCTGATAAGTATTTTACAATCAAAAGACCTCCGGGTGCCGTAGACAGCAGCCGTGGGCGGCCCTTGGAGAAAGGTTTCGCCGCCCGAACCTATTGCTCAAGGGGAAAGGCGCGTATGTTGTTCAACGTTGTCGCACTCGAACACATATTGGAAGAGGTCCTGCCCGTCATAACACATAGGTCACCTGGGCCACGTTATTGAGCAAGCCACCTGTTCCAGCCGATAAAAGAACTGTGGAATTTTTATTAGGTAGGTCCAAAGAGTTACATACCCCTCATTATCATACAGTCCCTCATATTCATTTTTTTACTATAATTCCTCCATGTAGGGGCGGCGTGACCCTGCGGCTGGGGTCAGTCGGTTACAAAAGTTAACAAAACTACCCTATCCAGCTGATAAGGTCTCAAACCCGTCTGGTGGCAACCGCATCTGGTCTATAAGTATGCCACCATAATAACCATAGGAGGTATTGCGGTATTAATGAGTTCCAGTACTCTTATGCTGACAGCAGCGTGTTAATGGTGCGTCGCAAATATCTATAGACGATGGTAACGGGGTAAGTGGGCCGTCAGCCTGTCTGCTGTTCGTCAGCCATAAAAAATACATTACCTTCCATAATGAGTTATTGATGCTAATATTTCTTTAGTTGTTCATTTCAATATCAAATTAGGTTCGATAAGAATAAGTCCGAGCAAACCAATTAACCGTCTGCCGCGCACTTTATTATCTCCACAGATTAATCGAGTACACAGTTTTAATATCGATTTCAATCGTGGATAAGTTAATTTTGTTTGTTTATCGATGGAGAAATCGATGGAGTTTCGGTATATTTTATTTTTATCGATTATTAACGATAATCGATTTTGCATTTATATAGATCCCTTTTTAATCTTAGTAAGGATAGATTATAAATGTGAAATTATCTCTGTCTGTTATGTTTTCACGCCTAAACCGCTGAACCAATTTTGATGTTTAGTCTTATAGAGATAAACTGAACCATGGAGAAGGATAGAGATAACTTTTTTTAAATTTATATTGTAAAACAACGTTTGCGGGATCAGCTAGTTAGGAAACAATTATGCCTGTTCTTATTTAATTCGTTTGGTGGCTACGTTATTGGCCTTACCAGATTGTTAGAGCGGGTTTGACGTTTATGGATGACAAATTTGCAAATAATTTATTCTGGTCTGGACGCACGTATCCGTCAATAGTATATTTTTAGTGCGATACTGGTTTAAACGGACCACTATCCTTTTCTGCGAGCCAGGACAAAAATAATTTTAATACATTCTTTACACTTTAAAACTCCTTAAGGATAAAATTAATATCCGATTCCTTTTTTTAATTTTCTATCCTCATTACATGAGGTTTACTTTACAATGATCAGATGACACTAACCGTAGCTTCACATATGCTAGGATTTAACTCAAATTTTATTCATAATTGCACCATTCAAGGAGACTTGGCTGCTGTAGCGCTTAACGTTACTTTATACTTTCTAAAATATGATTAATGAGAGTTTGGTAGTCTAATTTCTTATCTTCCTTTCCTTCAATACTTGACATCGGGTAATACTTCCTAATAGACGAGAGTAAGTTGTTACTTATCTAGCTATCTAGTTTAATGTATAACTATACAAAAGATAATTCGAAAACAGTCGACTTTATTGTTTTCCTTCGACATATCACATGATCTTCTATAACAAAGAAGCTTATGCTTAATTAGCATAGAAACTAATTATACAAACATGATGATAAACCAATGGAGAATTAGTAATTACCTTCCTCGCCTCGGTTTCTATTACATAAAAGGGCACAACATCGCTTTCGCAATGAGCTGAGCAGAGGCCTTTTGGCGAGGTGGCGATTACAAAAAGGCAGATTGTCTACTTTTACTATTATAACACTCGAAGGCCCGATTGCGACTTTCCACGTAGCACCACGCCGGGCGAATTGCGAACAACTTTACAGAATGTACTGATAGCAAAATCTAACTAAATTACAATTTAATATTTTTTATTTTACTTTTTCTTATTGCTGTAGGACAGCAGACAGGCTGAAGGCACGCTTAGAATTTAGCAGTTACCGTCGCCTATGGGTGTTTGCAACGCCAGTGGCATCGCGAAAACGTTGCTATTCACACTGTAAGGGTACAGGAACTAGGGTCACTAATGCCGAAACACAACACAAGGTTATTATGGCGACATACTTAAGACCAAAGGTGGTCACCATCCAGACGGGCTTGGGGCTCTACCACGTAGCTAGGGTTTTGTTGCCTTTTACGACAGGCTGACCCCGGCTGCAGAGGTCAGTATTCTTTCTCCGCCCCTGTACGGATAACACAATCATCCAAACTTTACGTGAGATGGGTGCTACGATTGTTCACACTCGTCCATAAGCGCAACCGTGTGACTACTTCAAAGGAGTGTTTGGCGATGTTCAATCGCAATCCGAACGAGTTTTTACGCCATTATATAACCGTACACGAAACATGGATCTATCACAATACTCCAGAGATCAAGAAACAATCAAAACAGTGGCAGTGTGGACGTGCACCAAAGAAGGTCAAGGTGGGTCTGTCAGCCAACAAGGTTATATCCACAGTTTTTTGGGATGCACGCGGTGATATTCATATAGATAACCTAGAGAAGGACAGAACGATCCCCGGTAAATATTATTCAGAGCTTTTAGACAGATTCGATATTGATTTAAAGTAAAATCGACCACATTTGGCGAAAAAAAAAGTGCTGTTCCATCAAGACACGAGTGCACACGTGTGTAGTCACTATGGTAAAAATCCATAAATTGGACTACGAATTGTTACCCCATCCAGGATGTTCTCCAGATTTAGCCCCTGCGACTATTTTATTTTTTTAAACCTGAAGAAAGAGATTTGGGTCGAATGATGAGGTCATAACAGAAACAAACGCCTAAAAATCGGAAAAACGCTGGACTAAATGTATTGATTAAAAGGAGATTATGTTGAAAAATAAAACGCTTATTTGCCGAAAAATAATTTTTTTATTCAAATAGTCACGGAGTTATCAAACAGCCATCGTATTCTGCTGACTATACAACTCGGTGTACAAGTGTCGCTGCCTAACTGTTCGGTCTGCATTCACTAATTAGTTTTATTAAATTCTCAGTACGGCTACACCGGTTCCATTTATAATTTTATCCAATAAAAAATCATTATCATAACACAATTACCCCTTTTATAATTACGAATGCTTTTACATGAATACTAATAATTTTAGTATTTGCTATAGTGTGTTCTTATATTGAAGACGGATTATTGTGCGTGTGCAAATACGTGCGTACCTATTCTATGTTTAGTCAAATAAAAAAATGGTTTATATTGTAACCAATGTCGATGTTGATCGATGGTCTTCAACTCAGTACTACAGAATATACTATTTATAAATTGTTTTAATAGATGTGGCTTTTTTGACAAATATATTTTCATTCTTTCACTCTTATAGTGTTTTTAAAATATTGACTGTAACTTTAATTTCTCCAAGTAATCAGTATAAAGTTTTTTTTCTAAATAAAAATATGGGAACCACGCTTATTTATAAAAATCCCACTGATTTTCTTCATAAAAGTACTGAGACTGCAAACTCATACCGCCTTTAATTTACGGGTGTCATTGTAATGTCATAAAATTAAAAAAAAAAAACATAAAATCATGCATATTGAAATGCCAAATGAATTTACTATTTACTAATTTATCCGGCAAACGTTGTTCTGCCATATGAATTTTAAAAAAAAGTAGCCTTCTCCAAGGTTCAATCTATGACTAGGTATACCGAAATTCATCAAAATTGGTTCAACGGTTTACGCGTGAAAGCGTAACAAACAAACTCATTTTCAAATTTATAATATTCGTTAAGATTGCTAAATCAATTAACGATCTATAACTACTTAAACTAAATAATATATTTAATTTCAGAAATTATTCAAAATACAAAAACAATTTAGATAAAATCTTTCAACCAGCGGTCGTACAAGATTTTTAATTGCACACGATTCCAAGAAAGCAATTTCACAAATTGCTTTTAACTACCGGATTTAAAATCGACTGACAGCTGAATCTTTGTGGATATAAAAACTAGTGTCTCAATTATGTTGTAAACAAAAATAGTATGTATTTAGCGGGAATTCTTCTTTTCACGATAGAGTTATAAGTAATTTATAAAAAAAAAGTATTCTACATATCAGGTTTAAAATTAGTTGTCAAAAAAAAGAAAAAATATTTATTTAGGACTACTAAATAAAAAAATACCAAAAAAATATATAACTAAACTTAAAACTCGCCCTAAAAGGGTTCTCTAGTTATATTATATTATATATATATATATATATATATATATATATATATATATATATATATATATATATATATATATATATATATATATATATGTATATATATTATATATATATATATATATATATACCTATATATATATATATATATATATATATATATATATATATATATATATATATATATATATATATATATATATATATATATATTAACAAAAACATTAATGGTAAATAGACACTCCCTAACCAGGTGTTAGGATTCCAAGCAGCCTTGTGTTGTGCTCTGGCATAAGCGACCTATGTTCAAAGTCCCAGCGTGTTAGCCTTTGGCGTCGCAAACATCCATAGACGATAGTAAGTGCTTACTTAAGTAGGTCGTCATCCTGTCTGCTGTTCTACAGCAATAAAAAGGCTCGTTCATACAAAACGTTTTAAAATATTGTAGGCGTACGAAACACTCCCATAAAGAAAATGTTATTTATTATAAAAATGCTATCAAAACCAGATATAAATTATATTATTGTAAACGAATTGTGACAGGTTACGTATAAATGTTTGTATTTTGTTAAGTTTTCCAGGGTAAAATATTCTTCTTTTTACTTAAATTACGTTTTACGATCTACTTCTCATAGCTAGCGATTTTATTATTTTGGGGAATAAGTTCGTAGCGTTATTGTATTCTTTAACCGGCGGACTTCCATTTTTTTGTCGCTCCCTGAGCGACAATGAAAATAACCTTAAAGCGGGCTCAACAACTTCTTCGATACCAGATTTGGTTATTTGGAATTACATCGATAAATTGATCCAGAGGTGTGAGGAGGTCGAAAATAGCAACGACAATTACATAATTGATTAATTTTCTGTTATAACTTTTGTTATAAAAAAGTATTTTTTTATACATTAATGTGCACCGCATCACCATTATATATTCCTTAATGCGATCTTAGTCAGGTTGTCTGGAAAATATTGCTTATTAGCGATAAGACCGCCAATTGCTCCATTTTTTTGTAAATTTAGATGTTAAGTCGTTTTTATTTTAATATTTGGTGGACAATAAAGAGTTTTCTATCTATCTGTATCCGATGAATGAATGAAAATTATTAATGCACATAAGCCAATTACTACACCAAAATACTAAAACAAATCAATGTGCGGTCTTATCGCTAAAAACAATTAGTCAATTTATTCAGTGAAATGCAATCAAACTTCTTTGTTGCTCTATCAAAAGAACGATCGCTCGTGAGACAATTTAAAACGTATTGGACTCAATGTAAAAGCCTGAAAGATATGTAACAGATTCTATCTATTCCTTAATAGATTAAAATTTCCAGCATGCTAGCGGTGCCCTTGGCATTGCAAACGTTCATATGCGGTCTGAAGCTCAATGTAGCGAAGATCAAGTACCTGGCCTGCAACTCTACAAATAGCACACCCATGCGCATAGGCGGCGAGACGGTCGTGCGCACGAATCAGGAGAAATACTAGTATTTTGCGCGTCTGGTGACATTAAATAAGACCTCAAGACACGCGTTGCTGCCGCGTGGTCCAAACGGCGTGGGTGACTAGTGTCATTTGTAAACCCAAGATGCCGGTTAAGTTGAAGAGACAGGTTTACAAAACAATCATTAGGCCTGTCCTTAGATACGGATGTGAAACGTGGCTGGTGCTAGACCACAAGCAGAAACTGCGTGTTACGGAGATGAATATGCTGCAGTGGATGTGTGGAGTGACGCGGAAGGACCGCATTAGAAACTCCCGCATTCGCGACAGCTTTCATGTCCGTGACATTGGAGGAGTGTCGCTTTCGCTGGCCACTTACATGGAGTAACCAACAACCAACTACTTACATGGAGAACAAATGCTGCTGTGCTTAATGTAAAAGGTAATATGCGTGGCAATGGACTAACTTCCAGGGATACCGAAAACGTTGCGAAGTGGAGAAGAAAAAATCTGAAAGCGGACCTCAGGTACCGAAGCGAAGGTTAGGGTTGCAACCGCGATTTAACGCTGGGATGATGACGATTTTTAATAACTTTTTTTTTATAGCTGAGGAACAGCAGACAGGCTGACGGCCCACTTAGTAGTAAGCAGTTACCGTCGCCTATAGATTTTTGCGACGCTAGGTGCACCGCGAACGCGCTGCTGTCCCATAGGAGTACAGGAACCTAGGTCGCTCATGCCGAAACAATATAAGGTTACTATGGCGGCATACTTATAGACCAAGGATGGTTGCCATCCAAACGGGCTTGGGGCCCTACCACGTAGGATAACTGAAATATACGAATATAACTTGTAATGACAGTAAGAATTGTAATTAATTTGTTTTTTCATCACCAAGTAAATAGTAGGTATCACGCATTACGCACTGGATTACATAAAACACAGCAAGGAATACCCAATTAACATACATACCGTTTTAATTAGTTAAACTTATAATTGTAAGCAAATTGACGGCGAATAAACCGCCATTTTTAATCAGTTTACCGGCCGCCATATTTGTAGCCGGTCATTTAATTACCATAGTTGTTATCAATATTTTTATGGCTTCGCACTGCTATTATACATTATATATTTTCTTTAGAATTAACCTTTTTTGTTTCTCTACTTAAAGGAGGTTCCTGTACCCTTATGGGACAGCAGCGTGTTTGCGATGCCAATAGCGTTGTAAACACCCATAGGCGACGGTAACTGCTAAATTCTAAACGGGCCGTCAGCCTGTCTGCTGTCCTGCAACAAAAAAAGGGGGACTAGCTGAACCGGCAAACGTTGTTCTGCCATATAAATTGAAACAGAACTTAATTAAGTTCATCCTTATTTCACCCCCTTCAAGTCTCATTTTCGCAACAAAAAGCCTGTGTCCTTCTCCAAGTTTCAATCTATCTCTATACCGAAATTCATTAAAATTTGATCAGTGGTTTAGGCGTGAAAACGTAACAGACACAGTTACTTTTACATTTATAATATTAGTATGGATTATATCGTGATATATCTCCGTGACAGAAAGTATGAAGTGTCATTGATGGTCAAAATACTTATTTAATTTATAGGTCGTATATTTCTGAATGAAGTGATTAATTGAAATTAACTTGAAATACACAATTATCGTATCATTATGCTCCTGTTTCTCTTAAATGGGGTAGAACCGTAGAGCCTACATCTCTTTCCTCGACGGTTCAGAGCATCTCTTTTGATAGTCTTTCTAATAGTCATAATTACCTCAGCGAAACGGCCGCCAGATTCGTCAAAAAACTAACTTGAAGCACGAGCTCTCTTTTTAACCGACGAAAAAAGCGGAGGAGGTTCTCAAGTCGACGCGTATATTTTTTTTTATGTATGACCACGCATAACTTTTTACAAAGTTCTTTTTTATTCGCCGCGCATCACGCTTTACGTATTAATTAATTTGCTCGTTTGGCGCCGACTCAAAATTGCTTAGATATACTTACATTAGTTTAGGAACTTAGTTATTAAGGTTAATAAAAAGAAGGTTTATTATTTTTTGCTTTTCAGTTTTTTCGGCGGTTTAATTTTTTTGTTAATAAGTTTTTTAAATCTACAAATTCGGTACTAACACAGTGCCAAACTCGTACACATCTATTTCCGTCTCAACATATAAAAATAAAAGAAAACAATTTAAAATGTTAAGTAGCTTATATGCGGTGCCTACAGCTCTATCGGAGAAATTCTAGCTTTAAAATTAGTTACCAAAAACTAATGTTTTTATGATCATAGACATTCATTATTGTTAAAGCGATCCAGGTTGTCAAACTTGCGGGTTGTTAAAACGTTACTCACGCTATTGATCGAATTTAACGCAATTGCATGAGTGACCATCGCCAAAAAATAAAGGATCACGTCAAAGTACAATGTTGCAAATAAATGATTTGACATAGCAATATTTCTTGTAAAATTTTGCAGAAAATTAACTCTGTACATTTGAATAAATATAGTAGACTAAGAAATAATAACATTTAAACGTACTTGATACTTGTTTAAGTGAAACTTCTTTCACACCATTGGATTTAGCCTACGAGAGAATTAGTATACAGTTTATTGTTTCATGTTTTATTCGTATCCTCTTTGTTCGGCCATTCCTAACTTTTATACACTAATATATGATATGTTTAGGATGATTTTGGAGAAACCTTGTAGATATTTGACAGCAGACTTATTGATCTGTAGTTTCCTATGTCTTCTTTTGATTTGAGAGTTAAGCATGTCAATGAAAAGAACCACACACACCTGTGTACTCCCAGTTATTACGAATAGATGCGAAACGTGGGCCCTAACCAAACTCCACAGAGAAAAATTGGCAAGATGTCAAAGGGCCATGCAGAGAAGCATGACAGGGATAAGGAAACAAGAAAAAGTAAGAAGCAATGTAATAAGGCAAAAAACCAAAGTGGCTGATATTCTAAATCGAATAGACCAATTGAAGTGGAGATTGACCGGACACATGAATCGAGACAAACATGAAAAATGGAGAACAACTGTGTCGAACTGGTATGGCACTGGTAGGTATGGCAAACAAAACAGAGGACGCCAACAAACGAGATGGAAACACGATCTGAAACTCACGGCTGGTGTCCACTGGAGAAGAGCAGCACGCGATAGAACTCAATGGAAAATGTTAGAGACCTATGCCAAGAGGCACTCTGAAAAAACTATAATGTATGCGAAATCACAGAACTCAGAATAAAAAGGCTTATTATTATTATATGATATGTAATCTACTTTTCTGAAGCTGTACTTCTAACTTATGTGAATTGCACACTCACACTTTTTTTAATAGATGAAATGTTGTTGTAGATGGTTGCAATTTGCGAGCTTTTATATTATATATAAGTGAAATACCACTCATCATGATATCTCTAAAACTATACACTCGATTGACTCGAAAATTACCATGGTTTATTCATTTTGTTATCTAGACTATAAAGACGACTAGACTAATAACGGATTTTACGGTAATCAACTCCAAAAAATGTTAAAAAGATGAAGTAAACAAATGATCAAGATTCTTTGTCCCGTGTACAATTTATCGATTCAATGGGAGATGTGAATGAACGACTATTACAATGCCACAGCAGGCGCCATTTTGCAGAAGCTTCCTGTTAAAAGTAGAATAGGTCAACGATATAGTGATAAAATATTAATTTTTGTCAATAAAATTCTCGTCAATAATATTTTACGGGAGAATAATGAACTGTTTTTTTAATTGCTGAAAAACAGCTGACAGGTTGTCGGCCCATTTAATAATAAGCAGTTACCGTCGCCAATAGATGTTTGCGACGCTAGGGGCACCGCGAACATGCTGCTGTCCCATAGGGGTATAGTAACATGGGTCACTAATGCCGGAAACACGAGGTTATTAAAGCGGCATACTTATAGACCAAGGGTGGTTACCATCAAGATGGGCTTGGGCCCCCAAACGTAGCTATGGTTGTTTTGACCCGGCCGCAGGGGTAGTATATTCTTACTCAGCCTATGTTCTTAATTCAGCTTTTCCTCAAACTTTTATCAATTCTTTATCAAATTAGTGCTTTAACGGTCAATCCAGACGCCATCTTGGAAACAATTCTAAATACGAATGTGGACATTTCACCGCATTGTCCCACAATCGATGTCGGCTGTCGCGGCACCTCATCGATTTTATTGGATACAATTGACGTTCCTTTGTTTGCAAATGTCTTCGCTTCTGTAAATGTTTATTATCCAGCTTTTATATAAACAATTATAGATAAATATCAAGCCAATTTTGTGTTGATATTTAAGTTTCTAGCACCTACAGCTCAAGCGCTCTGAGGCTCACTTGGGGACGAAATGGCGTTGTATAAATTGTCATTTTATATTTATTTATTATTTATATAAATGATACAAATAATACATACTTTTGTAATCTTCCCAATGCCTATCTTAGAAACTCCTACACTCGAGCCTCATGAGATAATGAGCAGGCTGCTATCAAATGGTTGACACTTGAACCCCAAGGGCTTTGATGAAGTCTGTGTTTTGTTCTTAATCAAAGAACCTAATTAATTAACTTTCTTATATTAAGCCGTAAGGTGGATTATATTAACTAACAAAGACATAATCATGGGAGATTTGAAAAGTATAGAAAAGATAAGGAAAAAGTTCCAGTCTTTATTAGTTTTTATAAAACAGGTGTATACAAAACGTAGGTATTTGACTTTCCCAAGATCATTAAATTTGTGAAATGAATAATGTTTTTATTCGAGTCAAAACAAAGCATCTTTTGATACTTTTTCTGTTGGTCCATATGCAAAACAGTGCATTTGCATCCTCCAAAACCAAATCGGCCTAATTTGGATGCTCCCGATATCTACAGCGAAATCATTAAAATGCACGCACGGTAGCAAGAAGTGCACAAAACAAGAAAAAAAAAAATAAAGAGAACAATAAATATAATTAAAAACGACAAAAAACTGCTGTCTGCATGACGCGGGTACGAACGGTTGCGCGAAGACTGCATTTTCAATATAACTGGTATTTAAGAAACAAAAACCTGCTGTATTAAAGTAAATTAAGATTCAGAATTCCCTGCCGAAAAACGATATCCGTCGAACATTTTGTCAACTGCACATCACGTTTCCGAACGCTCCTCATTAGAGATTTTTATTTTTTAAACTGGTCATTGGGGTTTTATAGCGTTCTAGAGTAGAAATGGGAGTTCTAATAAATTTGTGTAAGGTTCGACTGTCTTATGTTTATGAATGTCTGGAAAATGCCTATTTAAAAAACCTAAGCCTTGTTCTTAGTGTCCAGAAATTCGGAAGAAATGTAAGACATACACCTTGCAATAATTACTAAACGAAATAGATCGTTCTAAGGGTGTCGTAAAAGACAACAAGCTGATCTCTCCTTCTCTAGTTTTCTAGAGCAAAGCAAAGAACAGTTTTTCATGTCATGATTGTGAGTTTTTTTTTATTGCTGTAGGCAGGCTGACGGCCCACTTAGAATTTAGCAGTTACCGTCGGCTATGGGTGTTTGCAACGCTGCTGTCCCATAAGGATACAGGAACTTGGGTCATTAATGCCGAAACACAACACAAAGTTATTATGGTGGCATACTTATAACCAAAGGTGGCCATCCAGACGGGCTTGAGGCCCTACCACGTAGCTAGAGTGGGTTGTTTTTTCGCCTTTTACGACAGGCCGACCCCGGCCGCCGTCAGTATTCTTTCTCCGCCCCTGCACGGATAAAAAGTATTGCAGCAATTCTATAAATACCACGTTTAACAATAAGTATTATTCTTATATTTTCTATTGCTCTTTAGTCAACGCATTATTAAATATATAAAAATATTAACAAAAGAAAACAAATTAAAAGATACAAGAAATCACACATAATTATGTAAAAACAATATACTAATTTAAAAAATAATATAATAGTAAACAATCAAATATTGTTTAAGTACAAAAGAAAAAATTAAAAGAACTTAAATTTAAAAACGGTAAGTAAGGACATCAAGTATAATATGTATAACAAACCCATATGAAATAACAGAGTAAAACATAAACATCTAAACTTTATGAAAAATTTGAGATATGTATTTCATAAATATAACCTAAAAATTTACACTGATGCTATTGAGGCGCCACCTTTAACGCATTTCGACGGATAATTTCAAATACAAAGTTCTCCTTTTACCCTCCATTCTCTGAAATAAAAAAGACACTAAATGACTGACGGACGGCTTTCTTTGTCATGATACCTAAAGAATTATGTCCCGGTTACAACCCAAACTTTGGTTTCGGTGTCCAAGGTCCGCTTTCCGACTTTTTCTACTAAGTTAATTAAACATTATCCGTAGTTATTATAAATGTGAAAGAATGTCAGTCTGTCTGTTACGTTTTCACGTTTAAGCCGCTAATTTTGATGAACTACGGTATAGAGATATACTGGACCTTGGAGAAGGGCATAGGGTACCTTTAGTCGCGAAAATAAAACTTGAAGGGGGTGAAGTAGAGGTGAACGTGATTAAGTTCTATTATATTTAAAATTTATTTGGCAGAATAACGTTTGCCGGGTCATCTAGTTAATGATAAAGTTGATTGCAAAACGGAATATTTAATATTAGCATATATAATACTACAAAATTTTTTTTTTTGCCACGACTACTCTAGAAGCAGTTTGATACTCAATATTAGCCAAAACAGGGTCGACTTTCGAGTATCCTGTACGATTCGGACAACTTTTTTAAAATTCAGTAATGGAATTTAAACAAGCTGACATTTCTTGAGCGTACACCTTGCTGAAGCAATTCCGGACGTGACCTTTCATTAATTGGGGAAACAGAGGTGAGAATCGTTTGAACAAATTTGACTAAATTAAAGTGTTATTCACTGTTTACGACCAGGGATGTCACTCAAATTTAGTTCGCCATCATTATTAAAAATGCGTGTTAACTAATTGGTATTAAGCTTGATTCCTACAATATACCGCTATAGTATTTTTCGCTGCCTTATGTGTATATCATAAGTATAACACTAGCTGATACCCGCGACTTCCTACGAATGCGCGCTACACCGCTTGCCCCTTTCTCCACGGCTAGAAAATTAGTGTCCGACCGAAACTGGTTTTCTGGCCGAAACCGAAACAGAATATTCGGCCATGGGTTCAGTTTCGACCGAAACCTAAACCGAAATTCACGTAGTCAAGTATAAAATTCCTTAAAATACTGAAATTTGGTGCATTTTACCCATTATTATTTAAAATTAGGACATGAAATGGAAACACAGTATATTAATTTTGTTGTAATCATTTATTTAATATAATATAAAAAAATATTAATAATATTTTTTATTATTTTTTCAAATTACTACCTGTTAAATCACTAACTGTTACTGTTTCATTAAATACTTTGGTTTGTATTTGTACTTAGAAGAATCATCAATCTCTTTTAGGTACTTATTATACCTCTTATATAAAAATAATAATTACTAAAATTATTATTACACTCTTAGTTCCAGTCTCAACAAAGATAATCAAATCGCACATTTAGAATTAACAAAGATACCTAGATCACAATTAGTAGGACAGTCATACTTACATTTATTTAGTGTAGTAAATGTAAGTAAAATTGAAAACAGTTATAAAATCAAATAAAAAAAACTTCTAAATATCTTATGTTTAGAGTTACTTTTCTGGTTTTTCGTATTATTAATATTTATAATTAAAAAGTCTTATATTGTACGCCAAGAAAAGCAGTTTGTCTACGTTTCCGCCACGTAAATTATTGTGACGATCCGAGTATATTTGGCCAGCAGCACTGAACAGCTGTTCACTCGGGACACTGGTAGGTGGAGCTGAAAGGTATTTTAAACCTGCACTTCTCAATATAGGATATTAACTGCTTTTCCAATAACTGTATATGTCAGTATTGCGTTGTAATAATGGCTCCGACAGGTAAGACTGAGTCTTGCGTCGGGCGATAACGCACTGACTAAGTTGTGTTGCTACTTCCGAAATCAGTTTCGGTTTCAGCAAAAGTTTCGGCAAACTGAAACTGCCACCGAAACTTGATTTTTGGCCGAAACTCGGCCGAAACCGAAACCGAACTTTCGGTCGGATACTATAGAAAATACATATCTCTGAATACATAGTGCTTATAAAAATCGATGTTTCTTAAAACTTTAATAACTTTATATTAAATAAAGATATCGCAATATTCTTTGTTTTAGCTAAGGGCCAAGTGTCTAGGAAATAAAACTTAAAACGCACAACTGCATACCTCTTTCATTTTATTTATATCGATACTAATTGACCCTGCACACATTGTTCTGCTATATAAATTTAAAAAAAATCATTTTAGATAGGATTTCCGTATAATCCGTTCTTAGTGAGCGTCTACATCGCGAAATGAGTAAATAAGCTAAATTTCAAGTCAATCGAATGTATAGTTTTAAAAATCCCGTGATTAGTATTTCGCTTACCTACATGTATAAATTTATCACGTACCCAGGATGAAGACAAACCTCGTGAGCAAACCTGCGAATCGAGATCATCGGTGTATAACCCACCTTGCATGTCTATTTTCTCAAGGGGGACCTTTTATTATTATTATTATAATCAAATGTTAATCATTGCCTATTTTTCTGTGTTCTAGATTAGTTTTCTTTTGTTTTTTGTAATGAATATTTTAACAAAGGTTTTTTGGAACGAAGTTCTTTTATGTCGCTTACAGTAGAGTGAACTGGTAGAAATCGTCACGTAACGAAAAGCATTAAACCTCCTCCAAGCGACCATCCCTTCCTTTCTCTTTCTTACTGTCTCTATTTTCTATAGTTGTATGTGTGTGTATGCTTTTAAAGAATGGAAAAGTGCAGAACAAGAGAATGTTATGATAAAGGAAAGCAGAGGAAAGAATATATGGAATGTAAAAAGAGAGCAAAGAGAGCTGTTACTGTCTCCAAGATCAGGGAACAAGCCAAGCTATATTTTTAGAAAGCCCTGGGGGTGAGAAACATCTTTATAGAATGGTGAATGATAGAACAAAGAATGCAAGGGATATAACCCATATGAATTGAATAAAAGATGATTGTGGAAGAGTCTTAACAGATGATGTAGAAATAAAGAGCAGATGGAAATATTATTTCTGTGAATTGATGAATAAAGAGAATGTCTGGGGTGGTATGTTAGAGAACGCACCCGTTAATATGGGTTTTGTGGAAGAAGTGAGTACGGCTGAGGTTAATATGCTTAGATTGGCTGTGGATAATATGCTAAATGGCAAGTCTGTAGGACCGGATAAAATACCAGTGGAAGTATGGAAGTTCTTGAAAGCAGATGGATGGAAGTGGCTGACTTTGTTCTTCAGTAAGCTGTTGCAAGACGAGGCGATTCCCGATGAATGGTACGCTAGTGCCCATTTTTAAGAACAAGGGTGACGTACAGTTCTGTAACAATTATAGAGGAATAAAGCTCATGTCGCACAGCATGAAGATTTGGGAGAAAGTAATTGCAAGGCGACTACGAGAGGAGAACGAAATAGGTCAGAACCAATTGGGTTTCATGTCCGGACGGGGGACAACGAACGTCATACTCGCACTTCGCCAACTGAACGAGAAATACAGAAGTGCACATAACAACAGTAATAAAATACCGGACAATTTTTTATTTCATATTTCAATAAATATTTTCTTTCAGAATTTCACTGTATTGTGAGCAAGTGAAACCCGAACTAGCAAGATTCATTTTTCATTTCGTTTTCATTAGACTTAGATACGAGATGGTATCACAGTAGATCCGCTGACACAGTGGACACCCTGTTTGATGAGAATACAATGTCTATAATTACTATAAAAGAACTAAGATTTAATAGATTTTACTACTAAGCAAATGAGAAGCGTTTGGCTATGTTTGACTATTACAGAAGATAGTTCCAACTAAACTGGAGAAATCTAGAACTATTTTAAATAAAGAATAAGTTAAGGTTAATACTGATTTTTCTATTCTTTCCATTTCTGCGGTACGAGGCCTTTTACACCTGCTAATAAAACTAGCACTGCGGCCATACACGGCTTATTAAAATAATTTTTTTTGTCTTCACGTAAAAAATATAAGATTCTTTTGCCATGAATGCTGATAATAATGATTTTTGTATTGCAATTATTTATTTCGCGCCGTAAGCAACACGTGGAAAAGATGTATCAAACCTGATTTTGCACTGAACACGTTAATAAATATTGAGATAATTTAAAAAAGATCTTATACATATGCTATGAAATAAAATATTGTTTTATTATTTTACTTCTATTTTAAAAATCTTTTCGCTCACAGTAAAAAGGCCGCCCTTTGTACTTTAAATTTTATTAGCAATATTGCTGTTATATTACCGATTTCTTGAGTGCAATAAAGTCTTCTCATCTCAACATTCACACCTTTTTTCGCCATATCACCTTTTACGCAACCCGTCCATGTTTTCTTTGGTCTACCTACCTCTCCTCTTTTATCTATCTGCGCTCTCATTTCTATTGAATGCAATAAAGCATACAATTATTATTATCGTTTATCAAACAAGTTTAATAAATACTATATTTATTTACTTATAAGATATCCTACTAACCGCAGGCGGCCTAAATTAAAAGTGGCACTTACTTGTCACGTTATATTTGAATTTATATCACCAATTAGTAGAGTCCACATGAAGGGGTTTATCTCGAAATCCAATCTTCCTATTTGAGCGGTAACGGTCGATAATGGTCGGATTTCGGGGAACGTGCTCGGTTTTTTATTCCTACTAGCTTTTGCCCCTGGACGGATTTAGTATTTGTCATATTAATACAACTTTTGCTCTTCGACAATGCGTGAAACAGGGAGCCAATGTATACATGTAACTAAATCAATGAAACACTTGATATAAATCCCATGAATAAAAATAACTGTAAAATTAAAGTATTAAATTGTTTAAAAAATAAAACATACGATGAAATAGAAGAAGTCTTTATAAGACAAACTTAGAATCGGTAACTGGTGCAATTACAGGAATACTTTAATTATTTATACACACACACGCGTAAACCTATCATTCCTTTATTATTTTTAAATCATACCTTTGTTATTTGTAAAGTCTAGTGAAGAGCGGAACCTTTTGACACAGGTATATAAATACAGTATATAAATACTTACTAAAAGGTTTCCACCACCCATGTATTCTTAAAGTTTAAGAAAGATTTATTATTTATTATTATTATACATTTACAGCTATATCTGGGTCCAACTTGGCAAAGTTATTTTTCCACGTAGTAGCTTAATCAAGAAATCATATTAGTGGTCTGTATGTCACAACCCCCCATTATATATGTGGAAGTGAGGCATACATTTTCAGAAGCGAGAATGTAACAAGTTAATTGGATATTCGAAGGCCGACACACGGCGGGCAATTATAAAGATCATTACGAGCACAGATTAATTAGGCTGCTACTGGATTTTTGATCTCATAACTAGTCCGAGATAACTATGTACCTGTGTGTGTAATTATTTTTAAAATATATAACATTTCCCGTCATTTTGGGTTATAATTTATCTATTTCTATTCTATCTATAGTTAAACATAAAAAGAAAATCAGGACAGAATTTTTCGTAGATGGTTCTAAACTATTTAGTTTTTGAACTCTCTTGACCCTTTCTTACTTTTTTCCGATTTACTTTTTTCTGTTACTAATAACTAATCTGAATCTGAATGGACTAATCCAGCGAAGCGGGCGACAGCAGCTATTACCTATAATTAACAGTAATAAGGTTTTATACACAGTTTAAGAAATACGAATAAAATAATACGTCTTCTGACGATAGTAAAATATAGAAGATAGAAGAATACATTGTATGAAAAGAAGCATACATGTATTATAAATTACCCGAAGATATAAAGAAATGTGAAACGACCTACAATACATTTAACAAATTGAGCCAGTTTTACTCGCTTATTAATTATAATCGCAGTTTTATTTTTGATCATTAACATAATCGTCGTATATCTTATTATGAAATTATACTATTATTTTAGAAAAATATATTTTTAACTCATTAAATACCAATGTCCTGTTTGGAACTCATGTTATTCTTGTCTGCTTTAGTTTCGCTGTTGACAATGCGGTCGTTGTAACGTTGAGGCATCCACGTTGGTGGCAGAGGCGGACACAGCTCTCCACAAGATCTCACGCCGTCGCTCCCTATTGGCAGTCTGTCTGGCGCAGTCAGACACACAATTTCCCACTGCGGACTTCATTTGATCAGTCCGGCGCATAGGTACCTGGCGTGGTTCCTTCTACTTTTCCCTGCACTACCAGCCGCTCTATGGAGTCGCTATCTCACCTAGAGACATGCCCAAAGTACTGTAGAATGCGCGATTGTACTACGGCTGACAGATGCTGCGTGATGCCGAGCTCCTGGTGTATGGGCACGTTGGTGCGGCACTCCGTCCACGATATCTCAAGCATCTGCCTCTAGCACCACATCAAGCATATATCTTCCGCTTTTCCGATTGCCGTACTAACCACGTCTCCGGCGCGTAAAGAAAAATGGGGAATACCAGTGTCCGCACAAACCTGAATTTAGTGGCTTTGGTAATGTGACGATTTTACCACACTTTCCGTAGCTTCTCCATCGCGGCACTCATATTATGTTTCTCACTTATTATTTTCTTTGACGACTCACTTTCTTATTGAGTGTGTTCTGTAAAAAAATTGTCTAACAACATAGATAAAATTTGGTACTTAATGGGTTAATATCAAGTAAAATAATTTTGTCAAACCTTTTGGTTTGTTAAAAGATGTGCTTAATCACGAAATCTCGGTTCTTATGTATCGGCATAGACTTTTGTCAAATGCATTACTAACTAAAAGGGAGAACAAAAAAGGAACAAGATAATTACACAATAATTAGGTCATAAAAGGCCAAAACGACTAGGAAGTAGATAAAGGATCATAACCCTTATTTACCGTATATACATGGTTAATTCAGGTCTATTTCCTTTTATCAAGCTCCAGCCAGTGCCAGAGGTTCCACCACCCACACCTACAACTCAACTATTTCACTAGCGCCCACCAACTAAGAGACCGACGCGCGACGTCGGCTTGGGCCACATTATCGGGAGGTTAGTTCTCCATCGGCCTGGACACTAATTGATAACAAATCAAATGATAAATACTAAGCTATTAATTGAAGCCTATTTTAACTAACTCTTCTTCTTCCTGCTCTTATCCCAAACTATGTGGTGTCAGCACAACATGTTCTCTCCTTCCACTCTCCTTTATAAGTCGTCAACTCAACATTCACACCTTTCTTTGCTCTACACCTCCTTTTGTATGGATGGATACACTCTCGTTCCTATCATTTTTCTATTTTAACTAACTACACATCATAAATATAGTTACCTAAGTTATTCATGCAATTTGTATAGGCGTTGAGCACAGTTTATTTTTATTAGACACAGATAATAAAAGCATAAGAATGAATGAATGAATGAGGGAGTAACAAAAAATTCAAACGTCCAAATCACTGCTTTATTGACCGTGATATAATAAATCGATATGCATCGTCACATTTAAATCCCACGGGCATAAATGAGGTCGTAATAGATTAACTTCTAACAATATTATTGAGTTCACAAATATTTTTTGCATTTTATGAATGAATGACTCTTTTAGTGAATGATTTTTTTGTTCACCTGTGCTACAGCGCTTTTGGGCGATAAAAATTTGTATTGTTAGATTATTATTTATCATCTTGACACTTTTGTAAGGTGTGTGGTACGTTTGATAAGAAAACTTGAAAAATGTGAGGTGGCTCAATTAATTAAATTCCAGTGTCATTCATAATTTGATCATTTCAAGCCCCGATAAATAAATTGTATCATAATTTAGGTAAGATGCATTTTTGTCTGCCGTAAACATTTACTAACCCTACACAGATGGACACGTTGACTTGATTTTCATCTAACGTTACTGTCTATTCAGGTGAACCTATTATCTAGAAAGATAATAGGACAGATTTTAAAGGGCTTTCTAAATAGAAGTTCTCTATAGGCAGTAACGTCCGATGAAAATTAAGTCAACTAGTTTGAAGTTTTGAGAGCTTTTTGAAGAATTAAGGTGGATTTATATTTGTCTGACATGTCGTGACGCGTCAGAAGCATATCGGTCCATACATTTAGGACAGACGACAGAACGCGTCACGACATACAAAAATGTGTCCCTAACCATATTAAATGTATGAAACCGATATGCTTCTGACGCGTCATGACACGACACGTCAGACAAATATAAATCCATTTTTATACTTTTTTATTGCTATGGAACAACAGACAGGCTGACGGCGCACTTCTGCTCCGCCGACTCTCGCCCGCTGATCAGTGGGTATTTATTGTCTATATAATCGATATTGTAAAATAAAGATATAACTTAAAATGAACAACAATATAATTCTAATCTAATTTTTTGCTGGCACGACGCTGAGCTTGGATCCAAGTTTGGGACATATTAAATGTATTATGTATATAAGTGTTGTTGTGCCCCAAATAAAAGAAGAGAAGAAGAAAAAGACTTTCTTTATTTCTTTTTTTCTTTCTAATCGACCGGTAGATGTTTAAAATATTGACTGACAAAATTAATGATTAAAAAATTAATGATTGAACCATGATTAATCAAGAGGCCATACTGACAGTAAAAGAAAACATTGTGAGGAACACTGATGCCACCGAAAAAACCTGTGTTTAATCTATTTTTTTATTGCTGTAGGCCAGCAGACAGGTTGACGGCCCGCTTAGAATTTAGCAGTTACCGTCGCCTATGGGTGTTTGCAACGCCAGTGGCATCACGAACACGCTGTTGTCCCATAAGAGTACAGGAACTTGGGTCACTAATGCCGGAACAAAACACAAGGTTATTATGGCGGCATACTTAAGACCAAAGGTGGTCGCCATCCAGACGGGCTGAGGCCCTGCCACTTAGCTAGGGTGGGTTATTTTGTCGCCTTTTACGACAGGCCGACCCTGGCCGCAGAGGTTAGTTTTCTTTCTCTGCCCCTGCACGGATTTAAAGTCAGTCAGTAAGTATCAGTAAGTTATCTGCTATTACCTTGAGCAAACTTACTGAGGAAACTGTCCATTTCTTCTAAGGAAACCTTAAACCTAACAGTAGGTCATAGGTTATTATTATTGTTTTTATAGTAGTTCATCATGAACCTTGTCCCAATCATTTGGGGTCATCACAATATGTCTTTTGTCTTCCATTTTATTCTATCCTAGTATTCTTCATCTGTCACTTCACCAACCTTCATATCACATAACGCATTACACATTATTTCTATTGCTTTTTAGCTCTACCTTTGCCCTTGTACCTATCTACTTTCAAGTTCAACATTCTTCTAGAAATATTATAATTTTTACAGTACCTATTAATTTCAATTCGAAAATAGGACTTTCTAGGGTGAATATTATGTTCTGCGTCCCATCGTAAATTACGAAATAAATTCAACCACATCGAAGTCGACGACAGCCTAAACTATAAAGCAAATGGCGCGAATGATCACGTAAAGGTCCGTACGTCTTCCCACGCACTTAACAAAACAGTCGGCTCTTTTTATTATCACCTGACTGATTCAGATACTGGTGTTATTAACAAAAAGTTTGGTGGATTAAAAAAAATTATATTTTTATGATCATTACAAATTTTGATGCCCGTGAGAAAACTAAAAAAAATATAAAAGTAATTTAAAAACCAATGTAGCATTGAAACAGATTTTATTAATATTTTATATATTCAGAGGTTGTAAGATCAATTAATTGATTTAAATTTTTTTTCTAAAGAAAAAAACGCTATAAAAAAGAAAAAGCGGTGAAAATTTTTCCAGCGATGCATTTATTAGTTTTTTATTAATTAAACTTCATACTATATGCCTGAAATATTTAATTAAATCTGTATATAACAAGTCCAAATACCTTATTATGGCATATATACAAACTATAACAATTAAAATACCAGAAATGAATACACATTATTAAAGGTTGGTCATTCCATTTTCGAAAATGTATTTTTTTAAGAAAATTAAAATAACAGTAATAATCCGGTCTAAATTGCAATTTGATTGTGATCTGTACGCCACACACCCTCGTAAATAAAACTAGCTGGTGTATAAATTCAAATTTCCTCTCCTCCACACGCTCATTTCCATATCTCGACCGCTCTCCCCCTATGCTTTATTATTAAAACTCCTGTGCAAAAACCGACACCCAAGTTATTCGCTATCTACATTCGGAAATGGCATTATCGGCCGAGCGGGCCGAAGCGCACACGTCTCACCCAATAGGGCATTCTTATCAGAAAATGACTCATTTCAAATGACAGAGTGTTCTAAAATGTTCACAGATAAAAAAGTCACAAAACATTCGTTCAATTTTCAAATTTCGAATCTGCATCAAAGACAAGTAGAGCTATTTTCCCGCGTACTATGACAGGCGACATTGGAGTTATAAAATGGCACGCACATTGTGAGAGGAAATTGGAATAAGAAAATTTGGGGTGTAAAATGAAAGATAGACGAGTGCTAATTTCCGGCTATTACTGTGTCTCTTTCTTTCCCGCACATTTATTGCAGAGAACGTGTTTTCGTGTGGTATATCACTGTCTTTTTCTAACGTGTGGACTTAATGCTATTATAGACCGTGCTGTAAAAGCAGTTGTGAAGGGTCGTGTTTAGCTTTATTTACAATAACTTTTTAAGACATTGTATTAGGTGACCTCTTGAAATTTTAACAAAAGCTAATTTATTATTGCAATTCACTTCCCTTTTCCACTGAAGAGGTTTTCAAAACTGTAATGATTAGAAAAATTTTAAAATTGGTTTAGAAATATAATTTTATAATTTGTGCAGAGGCAGAGAAAGATTACTAAGGAACCTCTGTGGCTGGGGTCGGACTGTCGTAAAAGGCGACAAAACAACCCACCCTAACTACATGGTAGGGCCTCAAGCCAGTCTGGATGGCGACCACCTTTAGTCTTAAGTATGCCGCCATAATAACCTTGTGTTGTGTTCCGGTATTAGTGACCCAAGTTCCTGTACCCTTATGGAACAGCAGCGTGTTCGCGATGCCACTGGCGTTGCAAACATCCATAGGCGATGGTAACTGCTAAATTCTAAACAGACCGTCAGCCTATCTGCTGTCCTACAGCAATAACAAAAAATATTAAAGATTAGGCTCGGGTTTACCCTAAAGGGAACATGCAGTATACAACCAAAATAGATCAATGTTAAGTTCTCGACCATGGCTTATATAAAAATTTATTATTATTATCATCATCATCATTTCAGCCGGAAGACGCCCACTGCTGGACAAAGACCTCCCCCAAAGATCTCCACGAAGATCGGTCGGAGCTGCCCTCATCCAACCTATTCCGGCGATCTTGACCAGATCATCGGTCCATCTTGTAGGGGGCCTACCAACATTGCGTCTTCCATTACGCGGTTGCCATTCGAGGACTTTATTACTTATTATTTAGGTACTATTATTATTATATTTTATTATTTTTTATTTTATTGCTGAGTAACAGCGCTCAGGCGGACGGCCAACTTATTAGTAAGCAGTTACCGTCGTCTATGAATATTTGCGAAAGAACTGGAACTTGGGTCGCTAACACCAGAAGCACTCCAAACTAGCTAGGGTTGTTTTGTCACCTTTTACGTCCAGTCAGTATTCTTACTCCGCCACTGCACAGATAAAAAATGCCTTAAAAATAAACAATTATTTGTCCTTTCTTAAAAAAGTTCTAGACCACAGACAACACAAAATATGGCTGCCGTGCATGTATGTTCATATTTTGATCCTGAAATAGTTCAATAATTTCGCGTTTATTTAATTACCTCATTAAAATGAATGATGCGCTTTGCAAAATTTAAAATTAATAGCTTACGCAAACACTTCCTTTACCATGCATGACAGCGCTCCTTTGTTCCATATTTATATTTTAGTAGAAACGGATATGAAATCAATAAATGACACGTAAACTGTGTGTTGAACATTTAATATAAGTTACAAGGCGTTTATATAAGGAAATTAGTTATATGTTTATTGCAAACGAGAGTCATTTCCTTGAAAATCATTACATCACCATTACATGGATTACTGTTTTTCTGTTAAATTCCTTTGTTTTGCAGTTTTAACTTCAATGAAATTGAAAGTCAAAATATATCGACAGTATTAAAGCAAAGAAAATGGTACTCTTTATAACATTATATTAAAAAAAACATAAGTTTTTAAAATTAATTTAGACAAAAATAGGAATAGATAATAGGAATAGGACCACGCGATCGGCGAGGCGTGTTTATCCATGCACCCAGGTATAGGTGATTGAAGGACAGCGAGGTTTTTAGTGGGTAGTCGGATGTCAGCCATCTTTTCCGGAGTCCCACATACCCTCGTTCCCCCCGGGTTGAGTGAACTCGTCAAGTGCAGCTTTTCCTCGAAAAGAGGCACCAGTTTTAAAACTCGAACAAAAACTTTATCTTGGAAAACTGTTGTTATGTTATTCTATTATAATGGGTGCGTGTGCGTGAATTACTTCTTTGGGTCTAAATAAACATCATGCTAATTCTTCAAGTGAAGAAAACGCTACAAATATCTGTATTTGTTAAATCACTGCTTTTCTTCATTTGTTTCTATCCGTACAGGGGCGGAGTAAGTAATACTAAGCCCTGCAGTCTTGATCATCCTGTCGTAAAAGACAAGAATACAATCCTAGCTAGGTCATAAACCAGGTCTGGATAACAACCAGACAACAACGCGTTCGCGGTTACCCTAGCAACGCAAACATCCATAGGCGTAACTGCTTACTTACGGGCACAAACCAGGTCTGGATAACAACTACAACCAGACATCGCAAATATCCATAGGTGTAACTGCTTACTATTAAATGGTCCGTCAGCCTGTCTGCTGTCAGCAATAAAAATAACACATGTACTTATCCAAAAAAAGTATGCAATAATTCAACATAAAGACCACGTAATTCTCACCGAAAGTTCAAACATTATATTAATCTTACGCAAACAAATTACACGACATGCTATCTGAGAAGCATCGTTTATCGTTAATTAGGGACAGCGGGCAAACATTCGCACGTACTCCCCAACATGGTGTGGTGTCGTGATTTCATTTACTCATTTAACGGCAGTGTTGATAGCTTTTCGATAGCGATATCGCATTGCGGAGGGAACGGCCATGGCGACACCACCAACCCATAAGCGGATAGAAAATTAGTAAACAACGTTTATATCAACACATTAATTACAGTGAATTATGGCTGTGTTGAGTAAAACATTGTAGATAAGTTAGTGTAAAATTGTAGTACATAATAATATGTTGTATTATTATTAGTGTTTCAAAATTTAAATATTTATTTTTTAATTTTTAGACCCTCATAGTCCCAAGACTTTTGGAGCCATAGTTAACCTTAACTGCTACCTGGGGTAGCTACAACTCGACAGTCCCCGAAAATATATTATCGCCATTTGGGCGAAGTGGCCATGTGAACCAAATTTATAAAACTATAGATATTTGTATAACAAGGACTAAATCTTTTTTTTTCCGAGTAACAGCAGACAGTCTGACGGCTTACTTAATAGTAGATAATGTTTGCGACGCTAGAGGCACCGCAAACACGTTGCTGTCTGCATAGAGTACTGGAACCTGGGTCATTAATGGCAGAACACAAAGTTATTATGGCAGCATCTTAAGACCAAGAGTGGTTGCCATACAGACGGGCTTGGGGCCCTACCACGTAGCTAGGATAATCATTATTTTATCGCCTTTTACGACAGACCGACCCCGGCCGCAGGGGTTAGTATTCTTACTTCGCCCCTGCCTGGAAAAATAATCTAAGAAATATAACATTGAAATATTAACTGAAATCAATACATCAACAGCATGAACGTATTGAATATAATCTTCGATTAATATATAATGTATGTGTTACTTCGTATAATATAATGCCGCCAAAACAAATCCTATCAAATTAAAGTTCTTTGGCGATAAAAAGGCAGACACCGCAATTAATTCAAATCGATTTCCACTTAAGCAAACGTTCCCGGCGTACGATCAGAATTTCAAATTCCCCTTCCAGAAAACGCGACCAGCATGGTGTAAAGGTTCTTTTTTGATTCCAATATGCCATTTAAAATGGACGCGCCAAAAGAAATAGTAGCAACCGAGTTAGGTTGGCCAGCCTGATGCTATCTTGGCAGTTGGCACACCTGACCGACGCTAATTGGACAATAAATCAATTCTTCCTCGGTTCTTATTGGCGAATCGTGGCATTCCAATATTGAAAATTTGGCCGCGCGATATTGACAACATGATAAAAAACAATAGGCGGTTATCTTTTTCTTTTGTGTTCATCTCAGAACCCCGGTTCTTATTAAGGCTGAATCGGTTTGTTTTGTTTGTACTGGACCCAATGTCTTATCAGTTAGACAATTTGTTTTTGGGGTCTCGTTATTGAATTATTAATATTGATATTCTGTACATCTCCGCTTTGTGGTGACACTCAAAATATTATTGTCTCGCGGGGATTGACTTGATCTATTGGGATTGTTTTAATAAAATCGACGGAAGGTTATAAAAAGGATATATCATTAATGCAGCAAAGTGCGCGGGCGTCATCCGTTATTAGAGTTATTAACAAAACGGAGCGCGCGGCCGGCTAATCTGGGCGCGCTCTGGCCATAATTAAATTCTCAGAACAAGCGAGCTATTAAAGCAAAACGGTAGCGCGACGCCCATTACGAAACGGAACGTGCATAATTATTTCGTTCCCGCCTTTTTTTATTACCAGTTCGATTTTCGAAAGCTCGCGCTAATGTACCGTCGCTACCCTCTGGCACGACTCCTTGTAAACAATGTTCTCGTAAAATCGTATTCAATTACTATCCACTTTGAATTGCTTACAGTCTTCGAGTTGTTAGGTGCTACTTTATTTCTCGCACTTTTTTATAAAAATTTTATACTGTGCTACTTTTTTTAAAATCTTTATTTTTTTAATTCTGACAACACACAATACGTTATTGTATATTAAGACCTTAGCACTCTTCCAAACAATTGGTGAGACTCTGGCCTGTGTCAAACGGTAATTCTTGTATTTTAAATACCTGTAATCAAATCTAATCTATTTTGTGATGATCATACAGGCACCCATAAAAAAAGTGTCAGACAGCCAGAGACGCAAACGAAGTTTCTATTTTCACCGAGTGGCAGTATTGGAGAGTGAACAGGATTTTTGCATGCTGTAAAATTGCGAGGTTGAAGGTATTAATTATACTTTAAGAATTTCTCACCAAAGAAGTTATGTGCTATTTACATTTTCTAGTAAAGTAAAAAACATTTTAGATGCGTCTGCCAATTCAATGAAGAGCTTTATAGAGTTCTTACGGGTGATACACTGGCTACGCAATGTCCACATACAAAACTAGGATTGCAATTATATATCGGAATACCGATAAATATTGATATGTCGACGCCTAAAAATATCAATATCTATCGATATCAATACGCCGATATGGATCGATATTTTTGAATTTTTACCATCCCTAAACATAAACGCTAAACGTTTGATATAATTAAAATCACACTGGATTTTAAAAAAGAAGAAATATTGATAAAATATTGCCTAAATATCAGTCTACTAGACTGACATATCGATGTCGACCTATTTCAATATGTATCAATATTTTTTAAAATTGTGTGTCCCTAAACATAATCCTTAATTAAACATTTGATATAACTAAAATTACATTGGATTTCTACAAGCTTTTAAAAAATGAGGAAATATTGATAAATACCGATATATCGCTTTACTAGACGAATATATCGATATATCAATATCGACACCTAGTTCGATATATATATAGATATTTAAAAAAAAATTGCATCTCTATAAAACACTCGCCGATGTATATCTAGATGTCGCCCGAATTCGAGTGTGGCATTCGTATCTTGACACTGACATTAAAACTATACATGGACACGCGAAACAATGTAAGTATATTTGAAAAAGTGTTCGTTGAAATGCATTAAGGTGGCTCCACAAAAACATCAGTGTAATTTTTAGGTGATATTTACCATTAATTTTGAACTACGCTTTTTAATACAGTAGGTACAGTTACTAACCTCTCTAATCGACAAAAATATGAAATTAAACTCGACATATTCCACTCCATCTACTACTATAGTTATGTATGAATGTTCATATCATAATCTGTATCTGCATTAGCGCCATTCTTACAGCATACAACTGGGGATACTTTTTCAACTTCTCTATATGAGATGGTTCTCCTTACCCTCTACCCTCCATATGTATACCATAAATGCATACTGCCTTGTCTGTCCGTGCAGGGGCGGAGAAAGAATACTGACCCCTGTGGCTGCAGTCGGCCTGCCGTATAAGGCGACTAAGCAACCCTAGGTGTTGTGTTTCGGCATAAGTGACCAGGTTCCAGTACCACTACGTAAATAGCAATGTATTGACGATACCTCTGGCGTTACAAGTACCCATAGGCGACGGTAACTGCTAAATTCTAAGTGGGCCGTCTGTCTAACTGCTGTCTTACAGCAATAAAGAAATACCATAGACTAAATCGCACACACTACAAAAACAAGACATTCCAAAACTTTATTATGATCCTGATTGTATATTCAAACAATTGTACAACATCTCAAACAAAAACAGTTACTTTTTCTATCATAACAGACCACCGTGATATTCAAATGAGGTATATCATTAGCTTACCATAATACAATGTCGTAAAATGACAGGTAGCACCGGCTGTCACAATCGTCGTATATTAATAATCACGTTTGTTTCATCGGAACCTGTAAGATGTAGTAGCGTAAGCGAGAATTTAGTAAATTTACATATTGAACTGAGACATGGACACTTACGGCAGGGCTGGTCCACCAATTTAAAGTCGCTCAGTGAGCTATGGAGAGAGCCTTGCTGAGAGTTTCCCTTATAGATCGCATTTGTAACTAAGTGATCCGACAGAGAACGAAGTCATCGAGATCGCTTCTCGAATCAGCCAGCTGAAGTGGCAGTCGGCCGTCCATATCCGTGTTTGTTATCATATATTATCTATACATTATACCTACTATATAGAGAAAAGTCGTTTTTATTGCTTCCACTGCGTGCCTCCTTCTTCACACCTTCTAACATTATTGTTTATGTTGTTTTTGTTAAAGCCATAATTTAATGAAAATCTTTGGATTTTAATATAAGTACATATTATAAAGCGTAGGTCATAAATTTTTGCACATTTGAAACATGAATAGAAATAAAACTACAAACATTATTTTGTTGATCATTTATTTAACGTAATAAACGTTTATTGAAGAATTTTCAAATAATGACATCGTCGAGATGTGCCCCGTCTCGTCGTTGGCACTCCTGCAATCGACTACGCAAACTTTGGAAAACTGGCTCGCGAGGGATCGAGGACATCTCGTCGTTGATGTTTTCGTTTAATTGGGATATGGTCATCGGTTTATTAAGGTACACTCGACTTTTCAGGTATCCCCACAAGAAAATATAGCAAGGTGTAGGTAAGGTCCGGGCTTCTTGGAGGCCATGGAATATCGCATTTGCGAGAAATAACTTTGTTAGAAAATATCTCTTTGACCACCAGTAAAGTAATATTTGACGTATGACATGTTGCTCCATATTGTGGCATCGGAGCCCTACTGCTATATCCTTCAAACTCATGTACCTAACTGTGGTGTCAAAAGCTCTCGCAATATCTTCACGTATGAGTTCACACATTATTTCCTTGATTATTTAACAAATTTTAATAATATACAATATTTTGACTTACACCGTTTGACTTCATCCGTATATCAGAACGTCTCATCAGCCGTTCACAACGTCCCGTTTACTGTTAACATGTATTTTGACAGATGACATAAGTTTGGCACCGTATCGCTCGCTCGTCATCTCTTACGTTGAAATACAATTCGGATGTTATAATAAGCTCCCGTCTTACGTTTTGGAGATAAAGGGGCTCTTGTAAATCAAATTTTGTTCTCTTTAATCATTTGTATTCTTTCAATTTCGACTATTGTTTTATTGTTATGGGACAAAGTGAATAAATTTGTTTCATAAGGCCAATAACTATAGTAAGCTTTTATAGCTTGTTCGCCATATAGGTATAAAGGTTTGAAGGATGCGAATTTTAATTAATTAATATTTAGTCACTATACAATTAATTACAAGGAAACCGTTGCTAAGCAACAGTAAGAATATACTGTGCTATAGTAGCAACGTTGTTAGACATTTGTAGCTCTTTTTTGGTCAACAATAAGAAAATTTCAACACAACTAAGTATTTATCATTGTTTTAATTATTATAAAATTGTTTTTTTAAATATACGAATATTTTTATACCAAGAGTCATTATAAAGTCATCAAATAGAAAAAAATTATAGAACCTATTAAAAAAATACGAGCAACTATATTACTTCGGCCCCTACTTTAAAATGATAGCAAGATATATTATATATCTTGCTATATTGAGAGGAGAAATTATAACAATATAATTATAAGAATCAAATCAATACTCGTCTTTTATCGTCCCACTTTGATAATTTTTGTTCTTTATTTTAAAATGTGTATAAAATTGTTATAAAGCTTTCCGTTAATTTAACTTCTTTCTGTATGCATCTCTCCTAACCGCTTTGATAAAGATCGCAGCATATCTGGAACATCTAAACTTTTTTATAAAACTCTTAAATATTTTATCTAAACTTCTAAATACTTTAAAATTAAAATGTTTATCGTCCCTCGTGACCAGCGTTCCAGCCTTCCAGCGTCAATTTCCGAGTACTCCAAATAATCGATTTTATACACAGCGGCGCCCACAAGCGATTCTTATCTATCGATTCAAGTCTACCAATGGGTGCCATACGACATGGCACTATCTGTTATTGAGACTACATGGTCAACATGTTTGATTGGAATGCGCCTTTGACAAATACGTATATGTGATACGCAGTGACATCTGTCATTGGGTACTTTCTAAACAATTAATCTAATTAATTTTGTTTACAAATGCGACGTTACGAAATTCTGATGTACTTTTGAGATTGTTTTAACAATGTTGGCTATACTGTTAGATGTCATAAGTGGGTTTTCTAAAATAATTAATGCACATTATATTTCACAGCAATGAAAATAACACAAAAGGAAGACTACTGCAATTTAAATGAAGACAGAAATCAAATGAAGACAATACCTAATATTGATTATGTTTAAAAATATATTTAATGAATGAAAATGAATTACAGAACCACTCACCGCTCATGCCGTGGATCTGGATATTCAATTCCAGGCGTCGCTGGGTGACTCCGTGGCCCGGAGCTCTCATCCTGAGCCTCGAGAAATTGAGGCAAAGCGGGTGGAGCTACGGCACAATTACGGCAATATAATTTAAAAATCTTGCGCGGCCAAATACCAAAACACCGTCGCAAGCAACAATATAGCCAAAGTCTATCCCTTCTTCGTCAACAAATCAAAACTTAACAATGGAAAGCTAAATTTAACACTTATGATTTAAAAAATCAGTGCAACGGCATATGTATGGCATCCGCAGTAAAAATAAATACAGTAACAATTAATTTAACATACAAAGCGAGTTACCTGTAATGTATATTAATATAATACGTGAAGCTGAAACTTTGTATCCCTTTTTACAAAAATTGCGCGGACGGATGAGTATGAAATTTGGCACAGTTAAAGTTTATATGGAGAAGTGCGGAAATCTATATTTTTATGCCTAAATCCATTAGAAATACATTAAATTAAAAAATAATATATGCAGGTTTCGCAATAGATGATTAGAAGAATACTAACCTTTGCGGCTGGGGTCGGCCTGGCGTAAAAGGCGACAAAAACCCACCCTAACTACGTGGTAGGGCCCCAAGCACGTCTGGATGTCCACCTTTGGTCTTATGTATGCCGCCATATTATCCTTGTGTTGTGTTCCGGCATTAATGATCCAAGTTTCTGTACCCTTATGTGACACCAGCGCGTTGCAAAAACCCATAGACGACGGTAACTGCTAAATTCTAAGCGGGCCGCCAGCCTGTCTGCTGTTCTACAGCATTATAAGAAATGTTGTTCAAACTGATGAAGAAATATGGCAAATTAACTGAGTAGCTATTGTGAAACCTAGGATTATAGAGGTAGCCTTTGACAAAAAAAAACCCTAATCAAGTTCAAACTTTTTTATAATATGTAAATGCAACTGGTCATAATAAACACCAAGCCACAAACCGTAAAGTTCTTTCATAGTTACAGTAGTTTCCTTGCGATGCGATATAATGCTAAATTGGATAAACATTGACTACTGATTTAGATTATGAATCCACATAGCTACCGAACCGGTAACCGTATCTAAATAAAATAAACTTCTTTTAAACCTGTAACTTTTATATCCCACTTGGACATTGGCAAAATCATTGCCAAAAGTTTTCAAGCCACAATCGCAAAAATTGAATAAATTAGAATTTTAGAAACTTTAACCACAAAAAAATGAATTAATACAAAAGTAAAAGCCATATTAACGCTTAAAATTTAAATACAAGTAAACTCCTATGACATGATGAATTTTGCTGGAAACATACAAATACTTGTATTTAATAAATGTCAAATAATTATAAAAATTAAAATATTACCAAGCGTTCTAGAATAATTATAAAAAATAAATATTAATATCGATAATAATTTTATTAGTACCTTCTTTTATTCATTCTTACATCATTGTTTGGCCTAAAGGTCCTCGTGACCACGAGGCCTTAGGATAAATAAAAAACATGGTTGTTGTTTAATTTGACCTTTTATTTAGTTATTTTAGTTGTATACTTGTTTAAAATAAGTTTACAAAAAAATAGTTTCTCAGTTACAAATTCTATATTAATGATTAGTCTAATTTAATTTAGTTCCAACGAAAACTATATTAAAAATGGCTGACGACGAAAGTAATATCTACATAACCTCCTAATGATTATTTTTAAGTAATATTTGGTAATAATAAAGTGTACACCTTTCAGCGCCTTCTGATAGCAGCATATTGGTGATAGTTGTGGATACAAACCCAAATCAAAGATATATCACAGAAGATCCAAAAGTTTTGACACATTGTTTAGACGCTGTGATAGCCTTCGCAAATTCACATTTAATGCAAAAATCCAGGAACCAACTTGCTGTTATTGGATGTCATTTTCATAAGAGGTAGGTAAATTACTGATTAAATTGTTATTAAGTACTAGTTACATGGATATTTTGTTACTCTTAAAACATAGATGATAGTTACTCTTAAAACATTCACTTTTAAAGAAGCAATATAAAGAAGATGTTTTAAGCAATAGATTCCATTTGAAGTTTTAAGTATATGTCATTAACAATGTATAATAACTGTCCATGGGGTCCCACTGCTGCGCTCAGACTTCCCTCTAAAGTTTTGCTATAGTCAATTTTAAGTGTCTCTATTTTCATCATTTCATTCATTATTTTTATCCATGCAAGGGCAAAGAAAGAATACTGACCGCTGCGGCCGGGGTCGGTCTGTCATAAAGGCGACAAAACAACCCACCCTAGCTATGTGGTAGGCCCTAAGCCCATCTGGATGGCAACTACCTTTGGTCTTAAGTATGCCGCCATAATTACCTTGTGTTGTGTTCCGGTATTAGTAACCCAAGTTTTTGTACCCTTATGGGACAGTAGTGTGTTGAAGATGCCACTGGCGTTGCAAACACCCATATGTGACAGTAACTGCTAAATTCTAAGTGGGCTGTTAGCATGTCTGCTGTCCTACAGCAATTAAAAAAGTCATGATATCTAATACCTAGTCAGGTCATAAATTCTGTCACATGTTTAATGTAAAATAATTGTAACAAGTTTATTCATTATGTAACCATTTATATACCAAAATGAACTTAACAAAACATAGATTCTTATGACATTAAAGTTTATTCAAAATGACCTCCGTGATTTTGAATACAAGCCTTCAATCTGCGCGGCCAGTCCTCTATCGCAGCACGAACGAGGTCCATGTCAATATCGGCGGCTGCCTTAATCAAGGATGTCTTGAGTGACTCCAAATTGGGATGAGGCTTTGAACACGCCTTTTCCTCCAAGTGTTGCCATATCTTGTAATCTAACGGATTCAAATCTGGACTGGAGGAGGGCCAGTCTTCGTGCCGGATGAAGTCGATTTCACGCGCCGCCAGCCAGTCTTGTGTGCTCTTCGCTCTATGAGCTGGCGCCGAATCTTGTTGGAATACCCAGTGCCTGTTATTGAACATGGTATGAGAAACAGGTTCCACAAGGTTCGTCAGGACTGTATTTTGATACACAACAGCATTCGTTTTTACACCTTTCTCACAAAAATGTACCTCTGTTAAGCCCCAATAAGAAACTCCCAACCATACCATGAGCGAGGATGGAAAATGACCTCGTTGGACACGCGGAATAAGGTTGCTCGCTTCTTCACTACTGTGTGCGTACACCTTATCATTTTGTTTGTTGTAGCTCTCTTCTACGGTAAACATTTTTTCATCCGAAAAAAGAATTTCCCGATATTTTTTTCCCGCGTACCGCTTCAACAAAGCGCGGCATCTCTTCAGTCTCAGGTCCATTAGACGAGCATTCAAACGATGTCCTGTTTTTCTTCGATATGCCCGAAGCCCTAAGTCTTCATTTAACACCCTTTTTACCGTGGTTCTGCTTAACCCCATCTGAAGGGCCAACAATTTCTGCTTACGTTTGGGATTTCTTTGAATTCGTGCCTTCACAGCTTTTATCACTGCTGGAGTCCTAACAGACCGAGGGCGACCACTTCTTGACCTGTCATCTACACTAGAGTCTTCATTGTATCGTTTGATGGTACGATAAATGAATCTTATGGCTATATTCAAATTTTTTCAGTATATTAAAAATTTGAATTGGCGCGTAACCGCAACGATGCAACGCAATAACTGCAACACAGTCTTCTTTAAGCGTCCACTCCATATTTAAAAAATGAGTAAAATTCTAAAAGTATACATTTTTATTTTCATGAACAATTCGAGATTCGAATTCAATAAACTTTTTTGTGGCCAGCATTCTAAAAGAAAAGTTTTTACTGTGTGACAATACTTATGACCTGACTAGGTATATAAAATTCTCGTGTCACAGTTTTCGTTGCCATACTCCTCCGAAACGGCTTGACCGATTTTGATGAAATTTTTTGTGCTTATCCGGTATCTATGAGAATCGGCCAACATCTATTTTTCATCCCCCTAAATGTTAGGGGTAGTCCACCCCTAAATTTTTTTTTATTTTTTGACATTTTATTATTTATATGGCAGAACAATGTTTGCCGGGTCAGCTAGTAATCATGTAAAAATAAAAAATATGCTATAACTAATCATTTACATATTTTAAACTCCAAATACTTTTTGAACTAGTGGAGTTAGCGAAAAATTATAAGAGACCTTCTTTGTAGTGCATTAAATTTCTTACATATGTATAGTTTTTTACAATGGTAGTATTTGTCAACAACACCCTATAAAATTCCAAATGAAGAAAAGAATTTTTTCCATGTTCTATTCAAAACATTACTGTAATGGAGGCCTAGTCACTTAAAAGCTGTAACTTGTAGGAATTTTTTATCTATTTGCAACCTATTTAGGACTATCTTGAAAATTCAAAAATGCCGCAAATAAAGACCACCTTGGTATATAAATAGATGTACTGAGAATATATTTCATTTTATTTCAGTGAGTATTTATATCCATCACCAGGTAAACCATTGGATGTAAGACAAATTGATGGGCAATATGAGTTGTTTACTTTAGTAGAGAAAACAATCAAAATGAGGTGAGTTTTATAATTAATTATTAAAACCCAAATTCAATCTATTACACCTGTCCCACTATACAGTTCCTGTTTTACACAATTTTGCTTTTAATGGTTTATAAATTAAAGAATTTCTAAAAATTTGTATATTGCATATTCCTATAGACACATTGTCTATAATATTTTTGGGTTTTAGTCATGCCCATATTGTGAAATATAATAAACATACATTTAGGGAAATATATGTAACATGCGTATATTCTGGATGATGAATGCGAGTTTTTGTATTAGAACTGATAACTTATAAATTTTTTATCTTTTTGGAGCCTTTATTAATTTGTATAAATTTTTTAAACTTGACTGAATTGAGACCATTTGAGTTTATTTCGTTTTACAGAGTAAAATTGGAGATTTCACTTATACAGTTTGGTCAGGAACCTGTCTTCCGTGTAAATTGAGGGACAGGTGTATTTTCTTTACTTAAGAATCATATAACACTTGTTGAACTCCTTTTGAAATTTGACAGGGATAGTGAAAAAAATGTTGTAACAACTTGTATAGCTTGAATCCCATTCCTATAATGAAAAGGAGTTAATTTTTTTATTAAATTTCAAATACAAATCAATATACATAAAACTAGATAAAGCTTATTTTGTTTCAGTGTGTCGTAGGTCACTTAAATCCAATAAGGCTTTAAGTGACTTAAAAAGCTCAGACATATTAGATACATGTTTGATGTTGTTAGATTAAGTTTGAAATACAAAAAGAATATTTCAAGTCATAGCTTTTCCCAGCATTTACATTAATTAACACATTTTATTAAATTGATTGTAAATTAAAGATTTACGTTAAATTTGTGCGGTAACCTACCTCTCCTTCAGTATCTATCCACTCTCATTCCTATCATTTTCCTAGTTATATGACATTATATGTCAGTAACGATATATTACGATTTTTTACAGATTAGTGAATTTAGTTAAAAGCCAACCGTTGGATGAAAAGCCAGGCGAATCTCTTCTCGCAGGAGCGTTAGCTCTAGCCCTTTGTTATATCGCAAGAGTAAGTACCGATATTACGTGACAGTTGAACACAATATTCAGTTCATTTAGGCAATATGGATTTGTTAAGGGGTAGGTACAGTATGTGACCTATTTTGGTCAATTTTTTACCCCCCTCCCACCCTTTGGTGACCAATATACACACATCAAAAAAGTCTAAGCAACATGTACTAATTTAAATTTTAGGATGGTGGATGAGCCGCTGTATGGATGAACTTCCTGAATGCACCTGAGCCTTTCAGTATTTCCGGGCCGACGGTACACTCGCACCCTTCTTGTATCAGGCCTAAACCCGAATCGCGACTCATCGGAAAACATAATTTTATCCCATTGTTCCTGGGTCCATGTTCTGCGTTCTCTACACCATTTATTTCGACGAGGGCGATTCCCGTGACGTATCGTTAGGCACCTAATTGGGCGTCGAGCTCATAGGCCGTACTCATGCAGTCGATTTCGCACAGTTTGGGGACTTACATCAACACCACTTGAATTTTGTAGCCTCAAACTTATCTCTCGAGCGGTTAACATCGGCTGGCGTCTTGCAGTCAATTGTATGTACCGGTCTTGCCGAGTGGTTGTACTCCTTTTACGGCCTGGATGCTGTTCAGCGGGTTCCCTTCTATTATTGTAGCGCTGCCAAAGACGACAAATAACACTTCTATGAATGCCAAAATTCCGAGATACCTGAGATTGATTACTTCCCGCTTGCAACATCCCAACAGCTCTTTGCATTTCATTTGCCGTCAAATGACGTCGCTCCATGACGTAAAGAATATCTAACAATTCAATTTTGTCGCTAACTTTATTTAAATAGTTGGTAAAATTATAAAATCAAGACTAAACGTAGCAATAAAAACGCACTTAAATTCAAACAAATTCCCTTTCATTTAATTTTATGAAAAAACAAAACACAATCGATTTTTTTTTACAACCAGCCAGTATGTCATCAATAACAAAAAAGTTTACATACCTACGCACTTTGAGTGAGTAAAAACTTAGAAATTAATTAGTACAAATGGTAAATTTGTAATATCATGCGTGTTGCTTAGACTTTTTTGATGTGTATAGTTACTTTTTTAGTTAAGACATGGCTTCGGCCTTACAATCAAGAACAATGAAGACGTGGCTTCGGCCTTTAAAATTACCAAAATTCTCCAACTATTACCAAGAACAAGACCTGGCTGTGTAGACTAAAGTCCTTTGCCTTTCCCATATAGTAAATCATAGATACGGTTTTTGCAAACAGAAAGTTAAAAAAATTATTTGGCTGTTGTCTTTATTAATACAACGCTTGCCGTGTGACGCCGAAAGTGCATTTTTCTCCGTGCAGGGGCGGAGTAAGAATACTAACCCCTGCGGCCGGGGTCGGCATGTCGTAAAAGGCGACAAAACAACCTTAGCTATGTGGTAGGGCCCCAAGGCCGTCTGAATGGCAACTACCCTTAGTCTTCCGTTAGTTCCAGCATTAGTGACCCAGGTTCATGTATCCCTATGGGACAGCAGCGTATTCGCGGTGCCCTTAACGTCGCAAACATCCATAAGCGACGGTAACTGCTTAGTATTAAGTGGGCCATCAGCCAATCTGCTACTCCTCAGCAATAAAAAAAAATTAATTTGTGTACCTCACATACAAGTAAAAATTAAACGCCAAACGCGCTATATTTGAATATAGCTCGAAATAGCGCGAGATTGCATACGTAACGAAAACCTATGCCCCACCCCTCCTATAACTAAGAGTGATATTTTGAAGAGTTCCCCCCCCCCCTGAAACAGGCCACGTGATGTGGGTATGTACCCTTATTATCCAATTAAAATGCGTCTTAATTTAGCTACGTCGGCAATCAACGCCCGGACTTCGCATCAGCAGCCGCATCCTCGTCGTCACGGGCAGTACGGACACAGCGGCGCAGTATATTAATTATATGAACGTATTTTTCACGGCACAGGTACTTGATAGTTTATTATTTTGTATAGTTCCTTTAAAATTCTTGATTGGTGGGTGAGACGGTAATAGGCCCTCAAAAATCTACACCAGCTTTGCTCTGCTACATAGGGCTCCAAGCCCGTCTGGATGGCGACCACCTTTGGTCTTAAGTATGCCGCCATAATAACATTGTGTTGTGTTCCGGCATTAGTGACCCGGGATCCTGTACCCCTATGTGACAGCAGCATGTTTGCGGTGCACCTAGCGACGCAAACATCTATAGGCGACGGTAAATGCTTACTGCTAAATGAGCCTTCAGCCTGTCTGCTGTTTCTCAGTAATAAAAAGAAAAAAGAAACCAGCTCTTTTATAGTGCATCTTCTATCTAACCCCAAAATCATTATAATTGAATACCATTAATGTAACTTTGGATCTATGTGATGTACCGTGCTACCCTTTAACGTGTTTAACGAGTTGCTAACGATACTATATTTCATTCCTCTGCGGCCGGGGTCGGCCTGTCGTAAAAGGCGACAAAACATCCCACCCTAGCTACGTGGTAGGGCCCCAAGCCCGTCTGGATGGCGCCCACCTTAAGTATGACGTCAAAATAACTGTGTTGTATTCCGGCATTAGTGATCCAAGTTCCTGTACCCTTATGGGACAGCAGCGTGTCCGCGTTGCCACTGGCGTTACAAACACCCATAGGCGACGATAACTTCTAAATTCTAAGTGGGCCGTACAGCAATAAAATAAAAATATTATGACACAATGTACAAAATCAAGAAAAGGTTTACTCTATTTTTCTGTATGATGTAGATGATCCGTGGTTACAAACACTAGGCTACACAAGGAACTTTATAAAAAGCCTGGTAGAGGATAAAATAACATTCACAAGACTCAAAAATACATTAATTGCTTTGTGTGAATATAAGAATTTGGATATGCCTCTGGACATATACCAAGACCTCTTTTAAAATACCCAAGAGTTTCTAAATATCTTATTTGTGACAGCTTGCAAATGATATGGATCAAAAACAAACTTCTGTAGAGTTATAAAAATATATCACACTTTTAGTTATATCACAGAAAGGAGAGTTCTTCAATTTTTGTTTTGTAAGTAGGTAATCCAGTGAGAGTTCTCTTTCCTGGAAATCGCTCCACTAAAAAGAAGAGTTACATTTCCCTCTGACAATAAGTTACCATGGCTTCTGAAATGAAAACCTTTCATGGGTGATGTGAAAGAGATTAATTTTTTTTTTCATTGCTGTAGGACAACAAACAGGCTGACGCCGAACTTAGAATTTAGCAGTTACTGTCGCCTATGGGTGTTTGCAACTCCAGTGGCATCGCGAACACGCTGCTGTTCCTTAAGGGTACTTGTACTTGGGTTACTAATTCCGGAACACAACACAAAGTTATTATGGCGGCATACTTAAGGTGGTCGCCATCCAGGCTGGGTTGGTGCTCTACCACGAAGCTAGGGTGGGTTGTTTTGTCGCCTTTTACGACAGACCGACCCCGGCCACAGAGGTCAGTACTCTTTCTCCGCCCCTGCACGGATAAAATAACATTTTTTAATAACATTTCATTGTAATATTTTAGAAACAGCAAATACTTATAGATGTTTGCTCGCTGGACAAGCACCTCAGCTTGCTGCAACAAGGCTGTGACATCACTGGAGGGTTATATCTTAAAGTGCCATCTTTGGAAGGTTTATTACAGTATTTATTGGTAAGTTTCTTTTTATATCATAGGTTTCGATAGATTTTAGGTTTAACATAGATTCACAGTAACATTGCGGAGTAATATCCAAAGATCGATCCAGCGGGCCCCCACTTTAGGTGTTGGGTGGCGACCGGGGTTTTAGTCGATATACTGTCGCGACTGCTGCTGATCTTCACATCTCGGCTGGCAGCACGAAGGCAATTGCTGTAGGGTTAGATGGATGAGCTGACCCAACCACGTCGGCTTCCCGTCGAAATTCTGACGTGGTGCTATTAATTCGGTTTTCATAGGATAAAAAATGCATTTACAGAGTAACATACGAGGGATATTCCGAAACTAAAATCTGTTTACTTAGAAAACTATTTTTGAATATCTTTACACGTGTCTCTATTTTTCTAAATAGTTTCTATCCTTGTTTTCCAATTACAGAGCATAATACGACTCAGTCGCGCACAGTGCCGAATTATGCGGTTAACTGGAACGTGAATTAATTTTCAAATGCACCAGCAGAGTGCGCTAAGTTCAGTGTTGAAAAAAAAATAGAATGAATGAATGAATGAAAAACACTTTATTGTTCACCAGCTAAATCTATGTACAATGAAAACTAGAATAAGTTACAGTGATACAATGGGCGAAGAATATAGATTCGAAATTCTAAAATGAATTTGTATTCACATTATGCACTTTAATGCTGTAATCGGAAAACAAGGTATATTTATTTAAACATTTGTCATAACGTTCTAGAAGCTTCTGTATGAATCACTGACCCGTATGTCACAGTCGGCGGACTGATCGTGTGTTTTGAACATTTTTAAGTAGCACGTTAACTTAGCACCCTGCAACACTGCGAATGCAAATGGCGTCGTTTGACGAGCAAGACATGCCGCCAGTTAGTGTGCATGCGCGTTTCAATGTTTGCTCGACATTCGATTAGCTACGATGATTCTGACCTTAGTATCCAAATAACCCGAGTATAAATTTGAAAAATCGTGTTGTAGTGGGTGTTCCTCCCCGAGGCGTCGGAGCGCACGAAACTAGTATTACCGGGCAGGGGCCGCGTAGACTACCGCGCAGCGTGCTTTTGCCACCGCGAGTTGCTCACTATCGGATATGTTTGCTCCGTCTGTTTGAGTGGTAAGTACCCTCATTTTTTTCCGGAGGAACAGCAGACAGACTAATGGCCCATGGTATAGTAAGCTGTTACCTTCGTTAGGGACACCGCGAATACGCTGCTGTCTCATATGGGAACAGGAATCTGGATCACTAATGCCAGAACACAAGATAAGGTTATTATGGCGACATACGTATATAGACCAAGGATGGTTGCCATCCAGACGGGCTTGGAGCCCTACCACGTAGCTAGGGTTGTTTTGTCTACTTTTACGATAGGCTGACCTTGGCCGCAGGGGTTAGGTTCTTTCTTTCACATCTACATGTCAAGCCAGCACTTTGGGTCTACCCGTCCAACCGGGACCCGGATGATGCGGTATTGCCTAAACTTCTTTTCCGCACATAAATTTAAATAACAGCATGTTAAATCTATATTTATTATATATATTTTTAAAATAATTTTTTTTTCAGTCTTCTGCAAATTCAGTCCCATATGCACAACGTGTCAGTAAGTATCTCGACTAATTTAAGTTTTGATTACAATTACTATTTAAAAGAAATTTGATGGAATTACTCATTTTGAACAGACTTGTCAAAAAAATGCGTCGGAAAGCCTGTGTGCGGGTTCAATTCCCGTCTAAAGTTTGGGTTTATGTATAATATTTATTTACAAAAAAAGATATAGTATGAATAGTATGTAAATTGTCTAATATCTCAATTAGCACTCTATTAATTTAATTAAATGAAATTTTATTGAATATTTCGTAAATTAAAAATTACACGCAAAAGACGAATTAGAATTGTCCATTATTAGAGTTATTAGAGGTTAATCGTATTAAATTGTATTTTTGTTTCCAGTACTGTATTCAAGATCGGTGGTCCTTTACCCATCAAACCGAAAAAGAAAAAGTTGAAAACCTAGGACTTCGTAAATGTAAAGAAATGACCGCTTGGTATCGGTATAAGACGAGATTATCGCACATCGTTTAGATAGATAGATAGATAGATAGATAACACTTTATTGTAAACCAATTATATAAACACAATGAAACTTATTTACACAATCAATATGTACTTGACTTACAATGGGCGGCCTTATCGCTACAGAGCGATCTCTTCCAGGCAACCCGGATCATTTAGTTTCCTGTTAGTTGTAAAAGTATTCAATTTACATAAAACTACCCTCAAGGTAATTAAAATTAAAGTGAGGGTAGCAGTCAGATTTTAGTCGCTCTATCATAAACCATAGATATTTATTCCATCTATATTCGGTTCTATGCACAAGCAAAAGCGGACATCGAGCTCCGAATTTATAGCTTAGAAATACAACTGAATTGTTTAGAAGTAAGAAGATTGTAAATAAATTAATTTTAAGATTTTTGAGTTTTATTTATAAAATCATATTTATTTAAGTGGAGGCCGAAGCGTTTAGATTTAACGATGTTTGCCTACTTTTAAACTAGATACAGTCTATCTTATAAGCTGTAATTCAATAGAATAACCTAACAATAGTCATAAAAAATTATTTTCAACACCATTTTAGCCATGAATGAGCGCGAATTACTTTACTGTGACGATTCACACAACGTCATATATTCCCAAAGTAAGCAGAACGCTTATGTTATGGATACTAGACAACTGCTAGATTTTAACACGCTTTTATTAATAAAATACCTCGGTTTGCTGAGAAAATTGTAAGGGAAATATACAATTATTTCGCTTCTAGTCCCAAAAGATCGGCCGAGTTAAAGGAATTTCAAATATTTTGCAGTTTGAAGGTACATAAATTATTACATCCCCGTCAACAAGGTGGCTGTCAGTACACGCAGCTATATCAAGAGTTTTGGAGCAATACCAAGCTTTGAAATTAATTTTTATTGATACTTCGCTTAATGACGATGTTACAACAGCTACAAATATATTGAACAAATTAAACGACTCAGTAACGATACTCTTTCTTCAGTTTTTAGATTTTGTTTTACCGATTTTCAATAAATTACATCGAGAAATGCAATCTGAATCAGCAAAGATACATGATCTCTATTCGCACGTTTGTAACAGTTTAAGAACTTTGTTCGATTGTTTTTTTAGAAAAAAGCAATCTTAGGAGCATTGACTATAAAAACACCCACGTAACTTTGTAAATATTGGAGATGTGTATTGCGGAGCAAATGCCAATACTTTGCTTAGAGATAAGAGTTTGAGTCCTGAAAAAAATCATTTATCCGTGCAGGGGCGGAGAAAGTATACTAACCTCTGTGGCCGGGGTCGGCCTGTCGTAAAAGGCGACAAAACAACCCACCCTAGCTACGTGGTAGGGCCTCAAGCCCGTCTGGATGGCGACCACCTTTGGTCTTAAGTATGCCGCCATAATAACCTTGTGTTGTGTTCCGGCATTAGTGACCCAAGTTCCTGTACCCTTATGGGACAGCAGCGTGTTCGCGATGCCACTGGCGTTGCAAACACCTATAGGCGACGGTAACTGCTAAATTCTAAGCGGGCTATCAGCCTGTCTGCTGTCCTACGCAATAAAAAAAATATATATATTCAAAACGAGATGCATTCAATTTCTCATTGAAGTGTGTGATCAAATCATACAAAGATTTCCGATTAAAAACAATCTTAAAGGATTTGGAAGCTTTCTCTCCGGAAAATGTCAAAAAAGGTAAACTGTCGGTCGTCAATAGTATAATTATGTAGACAATTTCCAAATTTATTAGACCGTAATAATTATCAAATTATTGACACAGAAAGGTGCTTGCTTCGGAACACGAAATAAATTGTGTCGTTTAGTGAAATAATTGAGGATTTTTGGGCTAGTGTTAGCAGCATGAAATGTGGTGAATGGTGATGGCTCACGAATGTTTGAAAATATTTGTTCTTTTGTTTTCAATATTTTGAGTTCACCACACGTTATGTGCCAACGTTGAGAGAATATTATCTAATGAAAACTAAACAGCGCAAGAAACTTTCCACTGAATCCATTACAGGTTTATAGTTTAGTAATTTATAGTTTTCCAGTTTTTGGTTTCTTTCATTATTTAATATATTACAGGTATTATCCACACAAAAATATGTATCGGAGAAAACGACCAAACTTGCAACAATTTTAATATAGATGAAAAAATCATCATCATCATCATCTCAGCGATGAATCCCGGTTGCAGCCCAAACTCTCGCTTCGGCGCCCGGGGTCCGCTTTCCGACTTTTTCTTCTCCACTTCGCACGGTCTTCAGCATCCCTGGTAGTGAGACCATTGGCACGCATATCACCCTTTACGACGTCAAGCCAGCACTTTTTGGGTCTACCCCTCCTGCCGGGGCCCGGCGGAAGCGGCATGGCCAGACATTTGTTTCCCACGTAAGCATCCGGTTGCCGTAAAACGTGGCCATACCATCGGAGCCGACACTCCTGCAATTTATCCGCAATGTCACGGACATGAAGGCTGCCGCGAATGCGGGAGTTCCTAACGCGGTCCTTCCGCGTCACTCCACACATCCACCGCAGCATATTCATCTCCGTGACACGCAGCTCTTGCTTGTGTCGCTCTAACACCGGCCACGCTTCACAGCCGTATAAAAGGACAGGCCTAATGATGGTCTTATAAACCTGTCCCTTCAACTTTACCGGCATCTTGGGGTCACAAATGACACCAGTTACCTCACGCCATTTGGCCCACGCGGCAGCAATGCGTGCCTTGACGTCACAATCGATGTCACCGGATGCATGAAACACAGATCCCAGGTATTTCACAAGGTCCGTGCGCTCGACCGTGTTGCCGTCTATGCGTACGGGTGTGGGATCTGTGGAGTTACAGGCCAAGTACTCGGTCTTCGCCACATTGAGCTTCAGACCACCGTTCTCAAGCGACTCTTTCCACGCCTTCACACGTCGCACCAGCCTACCCCTGTCCGAATCTGCCAGCGCGATATCATCAGCATACATGAGCAACCACGGGGGCTGCTCATGTGAGTTTCTGATGCTGTCTGACAATACGTCTAATACCACGCTAAACAGAAACGGACTAAGGACGGATCCTTGGTGCACACCGACGGTGATGGGGAAAGGTTTGGTGTCGCCAACAGCGGTTCGAACTACGGAATCGGAGTCACGGTACATGTCTCGGATGATGTCAACATAGGCCTCTGGAATCCCTTTGGACCGCAATGCCCACCAGATTATCGCGCGAGGAATACAGTCGAAGGCCTTCTGCAAGTCGAGAAACAGGCAATGCAGAGGCGTATTCTTCGCCCTGTATTTCTCCGCGACAGTCCTTAGGGCAAAAACAGGGTCCATTGTCCCGTGACCAGGGCGAAACCCATATTGACAATCCGAGACAGTGCACTCCTGTCGAATCCGAGAGTCGATAACCCTTTCGAAGAGCTTCATGGTGTGGGACATGACCTTAACTCCTCGGTAACTACCGCACTCCTGCACCGACCCCTTGCCTTTGAAGACTGGAGTAATGATACTCAGTCTCCATTGGCTCGGGATCGTACCAGTGAGGAGTGTCCGGTTGAAAAGGTCTGTTAAGATGCCCACACCACGAGAGCCCATCGCCTTCCAGGCTTCGATGGGGACTCCATCGGATCCAACAGCTTTCCGATTCTTCATGCGGCGAAGACAATTCTGGACTTCTGCAGGCGTTATCAGTGGCACTAGTCCTTGATTCGGAGGAAGATCAGGTGGCTGCACCTCTTTGTGCTGCGTGTTCAGCAGCTCGTGGAAATACGAGCGCCATCTCTCCTTCACCGCGAGGTCCTCGCATAGCAGGTTGCCCACAGGGTCTTTTACACAGCGGCACTTGGAAATATCCTGTGCCGCTTTGACCCTGGAGCGCGCCAACTTATAGATGAGCTTCTGCCCCTCAGACGATTCCAACTTATCGTAAAGTGGTTGTAAGTGGTCTCGCCTGGCTCTGGCAACAGCTCTCTTAGTGGCGCGCTTTGCTACCCGGTATGCGTCGCGGTCTTCAGGAGATCTGGACGCTTGCCACTTCTTAAAGAGGGCTTTCTTCGCTCTAGTCTCCCTCTGGACTGTGTCGTTCCACCACCATGTCTCCTTGTCACACTTGCGACCACCCTTAGACACCCCAAGCACCTCCTTCGCCGACCCAAGGATAGCCGCCTGAATCTTGTCCCAGTAAGCCTGAACTGGTTCGCCCATACCACCGGTGCACTTGTCACCGACGGCTAAGGCGAACTCCTGGGACGTGACTTCATCAAGCAGCCACCACCTGATTCGGCGCTGAACGCGCTCGGTATACGTGTCTTTAGGCTTAGCGCAGAGGTCCATGACAAGCAGACGATGTTGTGCAGTGAGACTCTCACCGGGTATGACCTTGCAGTTGGCTACTTTGCTGATGTGGTGTCTCCTAGTGAGTAGGAAGTCGATTTGGGTAGCATTCCTCCCGCTCCTGTAGGTGATGAGATGCTCGGGTCTCTTTTTGAAATACGTGTTCACGATGGCAAGGTCGGCCGCCGCACACGCATTGAGGATGTCCTCCCCTTCTGCGTTGCGGCTGCCGTACCCAAATCCACCGTGAACACGCTCGAATTCCCCACATTCATCACCCACATGACCGTTTAGATCACCCCCCAAAACGATCCCCTGTGATAATGGGATTCCACGGAGCACTTCTCCGAGTAGATTCCAAAACGCTATTTTATCGGCGTCGTCACAACCGGCCTGTGGCGCATAGGCACTTATCAAGTGGGTAACTACCCCATCGATAAGCACCCTAACGACCATAAGTCGGTCGCTATGACGTTTCACTTCCAAAATGTCGTTCTGGAACTCCTCCGAGAGCACTATGGCAACCCCATTCTCCCCACCAGGTGCACCTGTGTAGATCAGCTTGTAGCCATTCCCAATGAACCGGGATCTGCTGGCCTTCCACCGAGTCTCCTGCAGGAACGCCACGGCCACCCTCCGCCTGGAGAGCACATCGGCCAACTCTCTCGCGCGTCCGGTTAACGTGCCTATGTTCCATGTTGCGAAGCGGATCTTTCGAGATGTTTGGGCTGCGTGAGATGGGGCTAGCGTCGTTAGCCGTGCCCGCCCATGACACGGTAGCCCTTGTCCACTTCTCACAAGAGCCGGGCGAAGCTCTTGCGCGCCGTTATGCGGCGGCGCCCTAGCCCTTAGCCGATCTCGTAATCTTGTTCTCTCCATGTTGATTTGGCAACTTTGGCTTTTACGGGGGCGACTGCCGTCTGACCCCCCAACCCCAAAAGGAAAGCCGTCGTCAGAGCCTCGTCCGTTATTCAGCAGGGTGCGCCGACTTGCAGGTGAGGTTGACTTGGGCCCCGAAGATGTTGGTAGGGCCCCTTACACCCCCAATATAGATGAAAAAATGTTTGCAAAAATAGCTACCAAGAATTAAGTGGTATGAAAATGAATAAACAGTTATTTCTGAACTATGTATATATCTAATTTTTTTAAATAAATGTGAATAAATTCGTAAAATACTTTAGTTTTATTTTGATAAAAAATCTCCCGATTTCTCCCAATTTTTAACTTCCGACTACGAAATTTTCAGACTTAAATGTTCACTTTTGCAGCACTGCACACTTTATAGTAACGTCGCAGAATAATGACCAAAAGTAGATCTTCAAAAAGGCTCTAGGTGACGACTGGGGTTTTTAGTGGGTATGCCGCCCCGACCGCTCTGGCTATCCTTTGCTAGCCGTTGAGTGGTAGCAGGGTGTAAAACTGTCAGGTTCACCACCCTGCTACTAATACCCGCGTTGACTACCCCTCGGAGTTCTGCTGCAGTACTGTTAAGAAACAGTTTATCCTAGGCAAATAAAATTCCAACGGCAACCACGGCTACCGAATGAAACCCTGAGTTATAAGGGCATTACAGGATCGACTTTAGGTCACATAGCTGCGACTTTTTGATTACTTTTTATCAGCTTTGAAATCGAAGTTTCGAATATACATAAAACTAGAAGGATATATACTTAAAACACGTTTTAAATTTTATAACTGTAACACTTCAGAAGGCCACACAGTTGGGCTCGGGCCTCTAGAAAAAGAACGGGAAGTATCCTCCGTTAGATGAATGGCGTCAGGAGATCCGGCCATAATACAAGCGTTACTTATCTACTTCCGCTGTCTGTAAAGCTCGACAGGCGTAGCGTGAGTACCAGTAGAAGCCATTTTGAAATTGGAACCAATTGTCGACAGACAGATCTTTGTCTGTGTTGGGTTCGATCCACACACGCAGCATACATTTATACATTCTATACAAATTTCTTTGTGGTCTTGGTCAGTGGTCAGCCTTTGTCATCCAAAAGAACCAAATATAGAAAAAACACAATTGAAATGTATTCAAAGAGCCATTTTTAACGTATGCTTTGCTTTAGTAGGAGATGTTATTATGCAAATAATTCTAGATCATAAATAATATTTCGTAAACATTTTGCGGAAGAGCCGTAGTCGAGGAGTTAAAGAGCCGCTCGCGAGCCATGAGTTGTCGACGACTGATCTGGGTGGACGTAATATTTTTATATGTTTATAATCACCCTATCAAAGATCTACGCGTTCTCACAAATCAGGTTTTCGTTAGCCTCCCAAAATAATGTAAACGACTCACAAATTCGTAAAAAAAGCGAAAAATATAGTTTACCAGCTCAGCTTATTTTTTTCTTCTTCCACAAATCTAAAAAGGTGAGATAATACGATAAAACTATGCAAACGTCGATAAATAGCTCCAAATAAAAGGGATCCTGATAAGAACATCTATAGATTAATTATAATAGATGTTATGAGCAAATAATCATACGATATCGTAATTCCGATAATATCGACCTTTCTTGGAAACACTTTGTTACCTACACTTGCATGTCTATTTGTGCATAAGAGTTAAGGGGCGACAATATTCATTTCGTTATTCTATGAGAAAATTGCATTTAAAAATTAAATTATTTAATAATAACAGTCCATAACGTTGAGCTGGCTCAAGTGTCCCCATAAATAGAACGGGCAGTATACCAGCCCTGTCCAAGGGATATTGGTGGGTTACACACTGATCTCAGTGTTTTCTTCACAGTTGATACGTGCCAATTAGTTTATAGTATACACATTAAGCCAGAAAAATTGCCAAAATTTTGTATACTAACGTGGGGCTTGAGCCCATGACCTGTCGGTTTGGTCTCCCGACATGATACCACTCGGCAAGCATGTAAATTATATGTACCTAAAATTTACTATGTAGAAAATATTTTTAATTAAACAGTAGTTAAGATATTTTTGATTTTTTAAAACCTTTTTTCTTTCGTCAGTGAGAAATGAAGTAGCTATTCTGCTAGTCATGCAAACTATTTATTTTAAACCTACGTGTTCAAACCATCCTCACAGTCACTAAGGTAAATTGCCTTATCATTAAATCGTTCATAATATACTAACGCTTCGTTTTCTTTCCCCTACGCGCACGGCTTTCGGAATTTGTGACAGTTGTCCCACATTTTAGGATGTCCAGCCAGTATCTTCTTGGGGTGATCCCTATGTCCGGCGAAGGGAAGAATGCTATGTGATAAATAAAATGCTAAAAAATGTGGATGAATACAGAAAAAATGATAGATCAAAGAAAGTAAGGATGGATTGCATAAATGATACGGTGAATAAAATTATGAATATTTGGAGGTGCAGGGGTTCCTGTTCTCTAATAAAACGCTGTTATTGGTTCTCAGACAGAGCTGTATCTCAGAGGTCTTCTTATTACGAATGTTTAGTAATGAAAGGCAGATCCAGATTCCAGTATCCCATAATATGTTGAGGCAAAATGTGCTTAATATATTTACAAAAATTATGTATAAAAAAGGGTAACAAAACTAGATAAATGAATGAGACAAGTACGTTTTAGCAAAGCGCGGTGCTCCTACAAACGTATTTTTAACTGATGAGCACGAAGAAACGAGGTGATCGCTGTAAAAAGTGGCCATACAATTTAAGATGACTCGAGAAATTAGTTTCACAGAACGTAAAGGCTGACTAATATAGATTTTAAAATAGATAGGAAACGAAAACTATAATAAAGTCGTATCTATATACGTCACAATGAAAAACACTGGCTTGGCAACCAAACAGGTCTTTATCTTTTTAGATAAGTAAAATATAGAAATTGTAGCATTCAGTCTTTAATTCAATACCACGATTATCACGTTTCACAAAATAAAGAAAAAGAAATATTTACAATTTTTTATAAAATATCATGTCTTAGGCGCTGTTCCAATTGCTTAAAATGTTTATGGAGTAAAAAAAAGAATTTCTGGTACTTAACAATGTAAGGCGCTTTCTTATGATTTTTAACATTTAAATATTCGTAAATATATTATTCACATATATTTTTATTCATATATATTTTGAAATTTATTATTCATGCAATCTACAAATCACTAAAATATTGTTACAAAATTTGTTGACGAAAAAACGTATCAGACTTCTGAAAACTAAATTTAAAAAAAACCGTACCAAATTTTGTTTATGTACCTTTTCGTTAATATTAAATAATATACCTTGGTCTCCGTTATACAGAATACCTTTCAAACCTATATAATTTTGGACATATCGGAACAGTCGCTCATATCGCATATTAAAAACATTTTATGAAATTTAGTATACGAGTATTTACTTATTTTAATTACATAATTAAAAAATGTAAATAAGCAGATTTTAATATGGATCCACATTTATTATTAAAAAAGCAAGTGCCACGAAAGAGTGCGACCCAAAAACGCCCTTACTTACAAAAATAAATTAAAATACTTTTATATTTTTATAAAGAATGGTAACACTGCATGCAATACAAAGCATTACCTACAAAGAAAAGCGCTTAACCACATAGATATCACAAAATTAATTATAAGTTTTTACTAAAAATAAATCCGTGTTTAGCAGTCTAATAATTATCAGTGAAGATTATTAAACTAATTATCACACATCAAACAATAGAACTAAAATGTGATCTTGTACAAAATCAATGAGTTTGTATTTTACTTAAAAATTGCAAAAAACAAACCTATTGAATACTTTAGGCAACAACACCCTCCACTACCCTCACATAAAACATAAATACGCTACGACTTGTCTATAATTTCAAAATAACTGTCAATTTCCTCGTCAGGCGAGGAGGCGCATGCGCTTATTTTTTTATGCTTACTCTCCGACGAGTTGCGTATGTGTTCATCGAAATCAGTATTTGCACTGGAACTGTGCCTCCTGTCAGGGAAATCAGCGGGCGCTGACACGGCATTGTTGACACGGTACTCCGTCGTCATGGCTCTTTCCGTTGATTGTACATTCTGAAAAGAAAAATGTAAATTATAAGATAATAGTCAAAATCTGTTATAACGACATCGAAGGGACCACTCAAATTTAGTCGTAAAAACCGGTTATGTATTCGTCATATGGCATTCAGCTGGAACCTTTGATGTTAGTCAATATAATCGGTAGGTAAGTTATTCTAAACGATGTCGCTATAAACGGTTTTAATTGTATATCTTATTTTTATTGCTGTAGGACAGCAGACAGGCTGACGGCCCGCTTAGAATTTTGCAGTTACCGTCGCCTATGGGTGTTTGTTCATATATACATTTAATACTAACTTGCTTCTTGTGTTGTCCTCAGGATCTCAGAATTCAATTTACCGACCATATTTATCTAATAAATACTATTGCTACATTTAACCTGTCACTTTTTTTAACATAGACATTGGCAAAATCAATGCCAAATGCATTGGAGCCATAAGTACAAAGAAAGAAGAAGAAGTATAGGTGTTTGCAACGCCAGTGGCATCGCGAACACGCTGCTGTCCCATAAAGGTACAGGAACTTGAGTCACTAATACCGGAACACAACACAAGGTTATTATGGCGGCATACTTAAGACCAAAGGTGGTCGCCATCCAGACGGGCTTGAGACCCTACCGCGTAGCTGGGGTGGGTTGTTTTGTCGCCTTTTACGACAGGCCGACCTCGGTCGCATAGGTTAGTATTATTTCTCCGCCCCTGCACGGATATCTAAACAAGTATATTAAAAAAAATTAAGGATTTTAATTGACTTGGGGATGTAGCCCCAAAAAAATAAGTATAGATTAGAGGTAAGCCCGAAATAAAGATTATATATATATATATATATATATATATATATATATATATATATACCTTATATATATATATATATATATATATATATATATATATATATATATATATATATATATATATATATATATATATATATATATATATATATATATATATATATATATATATATATATATATATAGCACTAAGCCCGGGGTTTAACATCATTGAGGCCAGTGTAGCAAGATGATCTGCCAGCGCTTTTCGTACAGAAGAGCCTATGATGGCCATAAAGGTCGACCATAGTTTCACACTGACAGCGCTAAGGAATGCAACAAAGGACCTCCAAGCAGAAACCGACTGCCAACCGGAGCACAATGCTCAGTTTCCAGCAGTGGGAAGGAGTCGAGTGCGCCCCGAGGAACAGCTGCATGTATGCAGGTTTCCATAACAATTCCAATATAACATTGTAATAATATCATAATCCCCATATTATACTGTTATCGTCTTATTGAAAATAGTACCTCGCTTAATCTTTATCAAACATTATGACCTGCCCCATTTAATATCATAATTTGCAAAGAAATAACCTAAGTAATATTAGCTCATTAGCTCTAGGTGTTGAGCGGGCAATAGGTACATTCGCTGTGCTTGTGCAAGAAGGAGGAACTGGTCTCGCCGATTATCTCAGGATGCAGGTTTTATCAGGATATTTTCCTTAAGTGTTAGCGTATAATAAATATGATAAAGTATGCATTAAATAATACTTGTCTATAAGTTGAAACGATATTATTATGTCAACGTATTTTTCGAAGTTATTTGTGGGTCTCCAAAAGTCGCCATGTTAGTTTTGTGAGACTTATCTGAAATTACTCGCAAAGAACTCATTTCTCTTCTTAATGTTTTTATTACTAGCCTTATGTTTCCGCAAACGAGGACAATCCTTGGATTCTAGAATTACATAATTAATTACTCCTTCTACTACCACTCTTGTAGCAGATTAACGGCTTTTTTCAGGGGATCACATGTTGGTGGACCCCATTCAAAATCTTATACCTACATTAGGTAAAAATAGGTAAAGTAATCGTTTCAGAAAGCTGGTAAAACTGTTGACCTTTATTAACATCATATAAGATTAAAATCCTTACCTCATCTCCATACAAATCCAAGGACAACGAATGCCGTTTCTTGTTCGCCTGTTTCATTCTCCCGGAGCGCGATATCGACAGCTTCCTGCGCTCGTCCATTGGCAGGGCGCTCTCATTCTTGTCTTCCGACCCTTGACCCTCATAGTGGGTGCATTTTCTCTTTTCAACAGGATTAAATATGGATTTCAAAAACTTTGCCATGACTTTTGTGGATTTAAGTAATCAACTAATGACGAACATTGTCAACCCTGGAAAAGTTTTAATATAAGTAAATACTGCTATTATATAATTTATTATGTAAGACCTGTCGTATTGTATGGTTCGGAAAGGTGGGCCACTGAGGGGAAGGAAGAAAGGATGTAATATGCTGCGGAGATGAGAATGCTGAGGTGAATAGGTGACGTTATCTCTCCGTGTAGACGGTAGCACATCGCGGTGCCTTGGCGTCGCAAACATCCGTAGTGCTGCTTGCAGCGTGTTAGTGACGCTAGGGGCACCACGAACACGCTGCCGTGTGCGTAGCGGAATCGGAACCTAAGCAACATATGCCGCAACACAACCTTCATCACAGGGTAATTATGGCAGCATACTTAGAAATAAGGGGTGGTTGCCATCCAAACGTTTCGTCTTTTACGACAGACCGCCCCCGGTCGCCACTCTATTCTTATTTCTCCAATGCACGGAGAGAAAACGTTTCGTAAATGCAATAATTTTCGTCCTATACTAGTAAAAAATCTTGGGACAAGATATGTGGATCAGGGTGTTGTCGCATGACTTCTATGCGTCTTGCGCTTTATCTTGCAATCATAAAAGATAAACAGGTTTGCATATCATATAAATTAATTGAATATTATCTCAATTTGCTAATAAAGATATGTTTAATCTTATAAAATAAACGATATAATGGGCTATTGGGCGTAAACGTTTTTAAATTGATAACTTTGTTGCTTAAACAATACATACTCGTATTAAACAAAGTTATATGAAATATATTATTGAATAACTAATTAATATAGAAAGGTTATACAAAGAGCAACTTAATATTAAAGTTAGCTTTATCTAAATTATAAAAAAGCAATTAACTTGCACCGTGCAGGGGTGGAGTAAGAATACTAGCCCCTGTGGCGGGGGTCGGCCTGTCGTAAAAGGCGACAAAACAACCCTAACTATGTGATAGGGCCCCAAGCCCACCTAGATAGCAACCACCCTAGGTCTTAATTATGCCGCCATGATAACTTTGTGTTGTGTTCCGGCTTAAGTGACCTAGGTAATATACCCCTATGGGACAGCAGCGTGTTCGCGGTGCCTCTGGCTTCGCAAACATTCATACGACAGTAACTGCTTATAGTTAAGTAGATCGTCAGCCTGTCTGCTATTCCGCAGTAATAAAAACAATTAAATAATAAAGTTAGCTACAAAAAGGCGATTTCTTCCTTTTATTATTATTATTTATTGATTATGGCGGATTGAAAGGAATTTGATCACTCCATTTCTTGTCTAGAGAGCTACTGAAATCAGCAAAGGGATATCTATTTATTTCTGCTTACTCTTTTTCAAGGTCATAGTCAAGTAATAACATCCATATGTATTTCCAATTAACCATGGAGTCAGATTATCAGATGGTAGTCGTAATGTAATTTGTTTGTATTTTTTTTTTGTATTATAATTACATCACATATTATATCACAAATGTAAGCAAATAATGTTTGTAATGGGTAATTTATGCAAGGGAAATCTCGTTGACTGAGTTCCAGAACACCCAGACAGAAAAAAAATTGAAAACAATACGAATGTACCTTACTGGGTCTCATACCCGGAAGTTAGAAATAGGCTATAAGCCGGTACCCTTCTCTTTAATTATAAAGAGAAGAATGAGCTAATACACTTATCACGATAATTTGTCTGTTAGCAGACTTTGGAATTATTTTCTATAATGTTTACAATTTATAATTTAATACACTCTACATTTCTTCTTCACGATCCAACCACTAATTTGGTAGTGATATAAAAAAACTACTTCCCCTAAAACTATTTCTTACCAGATTAAGGAAAAATAGAGAAAATCCGTAAACGCGGCATCACTTTTAAAATTCATTAATAGACATTTGCAAAATGGATATAAGCATTTGCGCTGAATTCAATAGCACTAATTCACTTAAATCTGCACAATCGTAGTAACGAACAAAAAATAGTTTACCTGATTAGAGGATCGATAAGGGTTTCTAATGCACTCTTTTCAAACACGCCACCAAATTAAACACGTTAAACTGCCATCATCCGACCAATTGCTTACTATTTACCATAATTTCATCTTATCGTCAAGATATAACGATAATTTATCATACGATAACAATTTTCGGTGATAAGTCTTTGTTATCATTAATGGACGTTATTAATTTGATTTCGCGATATTGCATTATTATTGTAGGTTTGTGCATTTATCGATTCATAATATGGCCGTTCCGGCCCGCTTCGCTGGTCGAATAACAGAAAAAAAATTCGAGAGAACCTATTTGTTTTTCTTACTGTTTTTTTTTTCTAAAAATAAAAGTAGCCTAAATTACTCCTTGTTACATCAGCTATCTGCCAGTGAAAGTCCCGTCAAAATCGGTCCAGCCATTTTAGAGATTAGCCGGAACAGACAGACAAAAATTGTAAAAAATGTTACTTTGGTGTGTTTGGTTGTATGCACCGTGTATGTATACACGGTGCATACAACCAAATACACTTAGTAAAAACCGGTTACAGTAACGAGATCTGTCGCCCAAATGGGCTCGGACCTGTCGCTCCCGGCCCTGGTTCTGTCCATGGTCGGGGGCGATCCTGGATGGACGGCCGTCGCCTCCTTCTGCGAGGCAGTCATGTTCGCAAAGGAGGCGGCGGAACGGGAGCAGGAGTCGACCACCACACTCCCCTCCCGCCAACGCAGGCCACGTCGGCGGCGCCGGAGGGCAATTAACGACCTACGGCCGCCGTAAAAAGCGGCAGCGGGTGGACCCTCGGGGGAGGACCCGCCGCCCGCACTATTGCCACAAGGGTGAGGGCTGTGTGCTGTTTCGTGGCCCCCCTCAACTCCTAGAGTTATTACAAGAGAGCGCCGGGGAGACGAAAGCCTGACCCCCTGGCGCCAACCCTTAAGAAGGGGCCCGTCTTAAGACAAAAGGCGGGCCGGCGCCGGCCCGGGCCACGAGATCGGCAGGCCATATATCCGTAGGCCCGGGCGTAGGTGATAGGAGAACAGCGGGGTTTTTCAGTGGGTAGTCGGATGTTCGAACATCTTTCCCGGAGTTCCACATATCCCTCGGTTCCCCAGAAAATCTCTTTATATTTCGAACTAAATCAATACATTTTTATACATTTAGTAATTCGAACGAAAAAATCATCGCTACGTAACAAAACGACGCGATAATTCGAACTCATCGGCGTCAAACACTCGACAATTCGTAAAGGATCAGATCCTCTTCTATACAAGCTCGAGTCTGCCCGAGTAATCCATCGAGTTGAGTATGTGTGCCCGCTACTGACAAGTTCACACTTGTATCATCGTACACGAGTTTTTGTAATGATTAATTCGACACTTCCGCACGAATTAATTTGTTTAGTTAACTTTCAGTTACTTTTTAGTCAAAGTTACAAATTTTGTCATTTGTTGTTATTTTTAAAGAATAATTGTTAGTTAATAAATAATACTTAATAGATTATATCAACACTCAATAATTCAAAGTTTTATTTCTTTTCTTTGAAAAATTTCGAACCATTTGATATTTCGAACACTCGATAATTCGTAGGTAGTATTATACGAGTCCCTCGAGTGTCGAATTAACGAGAGTCGACTGTATTTTAATATTACAAACAGACACTCCAATTTTATTTATTTGAATAGATTGGCAAGGTTTGGCCTTTTGGTGTTGCCGCTATCATATGTCAATGTATATCAATGTTTACTAAAAGCAATTTCAATTTTAAAGATTTCCAACTTGATATACAAAGCAATAGCATATAAGCATTTTGATAAGGTTGTCGCGTTCTTCCAGATTTCTCCTACTTTTTAGGTAAAGCTTTCACCATGTAAGAGCGAAGTAAGAATACTAATCCCTGCGGCCGAAGACGATCTGTCATAAAAGGCAAAAACAACCCTATGTAGGTTCTGACATAAGTGACCCTGGGTCCGTTCACTACGCTAATGGCAGTCTGTTGTTGGTGCTCTTGGCGTCGCAAACATCCATAGGCGACGGTAACCGCTTTTTTTTATTGCTGAGGAACAGCAGCAGGCTGACGGTGCACTGAACAGTAAGCAGGCACCGTCGCCTATAGATGATTGTGACGCTAGTGGCATCGCGAACATGCTGCTGTCCCATAGGGGTACAGGAACCTTGGTCACTAATGCTGGAACTCAACACAAGGTTATTATGGTGGCATACTTAAGACCAAGGGTAGTTGCCCAGACGGCCATATCACGTACCTGGGGTGGATTGTTTTGTGGCCTTTTACGACTGGCCGACCCCGGACGCAGGGGTTAATATTCTTACTCAGCCTCTGCACGGAGATAGGAAGATATTGCATATTTCTCCCATTAGATTGGTCATTGGACAGTAACTGAAAGTAATCTTCATTCGCCAACTAAGCATAAAGCCATAAACAACGGACTATACAGAAAGATTGTGGAATTCTATATACATACGGTCGACTGTCAATTTGGGCTTATGAAAAGATTTGAATAACTTTTTTAAAGCTCGAGTTCAACAGAGAAGTAAACAGTCCACCTGCTAGCAAATGGTCAGCGTTGTGTATGGATGTTTGCAACATCAGAATCATTAACAACGCGCTGCTGGCCTTGTAGAGATCTTAATTCTCCTTTTTTAAATAAACTCATTTCATACTGCGATGGAAAATCTTTGCAGGAAGATCATTCCAAATCGTTAGCGTAGATAGAAAACTCTTAATTGTACTAAAAAAACAGGTATAAAAAATATATAAAACTAGCACAAAGGGCGGTCTTATCGCTAAAGAGCGATCTCTTCCAGACAACCCGAACTTGAACCAAATTTTTCTTATATTAGACAATATCCGGATAACCGAGCTTTGCTCGGTATTTTTTTTTTATAAATTGTGTTTTTTGGAAATTAACAATTGATTTTCTTAGTCTAACCTCAAAGCAAACACTCATTGACTTCGTGTTAGTTAACAACGCCATCTGCTGGAATAGCTTTAGTGTTGTTGTGTGGTTAAAGCAATTTAAAAAAAATAGTATATCTATCGGCGAATAATAATTCGCCGATAGATGTCAGGAACAGTCATTTTTCAGTTTAAATTGGGACTACTCAAACGCCACCTTTTGATATTTTCTAGAAATGATTCCTAGCTAGATTGATTTATCGCCCCCGAAACCCCCCGTTGCAGGGCAATTAAACGTTGAACGTATGTCTGAATGTCCTCATCAAGGCATGTCCACACTTGTGATAAGTTTGAAAACTGGGAAAATTGGCGCCGACTAATATTTTGCTTCATAAATTTAAATTTTCCAAGAAAAGCTGAAATTACCCTTTGTTTTTATTAAATTGTGGCTGTCCCCATGTAATTGTAAGTCCATGTCATTAAATTTTTTGAACAAATCTGTCAAATACCCGATGTCTGCTTTCAAATTGATCAGGTAATCTAGATCTTCATTTTCCAGAAACTTTAAAACTAGGCGCCTCATCCTATCCTTTTTTCCCTGCCTGTTATGCCGCAAGTTAGTTTAGATGCTGCGGTGCCTGACGGTGGTTTTCGATAAAACTACTCGACCACCGCCACGCCGCCCTCGCTCTGCTTGACGAGCGCCCGCGCCGATGACACGTACCGTCGAGTTTTAATTAAATCCGCACGAGTTTTTATATGTGTGTTATTGTGTTATTATATCAGTGAACCACTGACTATAAAGTCTTAGACTACAAACCGCAGAACCAGCCGTGGAGGGTAGCAGATCGGAGAACCTCAGGTGAGTCGCCGCTCTTTCTGACTTGCTGGGTATTTCTGTCTCCTTTCCTTTTCCACGTATAATTATCGAACCCGCACTACCTTTGTTTCCCGCACAGCGGCTATCTTTCGAAGCCTAAGCCGCGCTATTCCTTTTAAGGCCCTCAGGCCACCCCGCACAATTTACGGTCCTTCAGCCCCACCACTATTATTAAGATAAATAGTGAGTAAAATCTTGTTAAACATGCACCTTTCGACAATCAGCGTACTTCAGTAATTAAGAGCAATCGTTGGAAGTCTTCATTTTCATCGCACAAATGTGAAAATAAACTTGCAAATTGCTTCATATTTTGTTAACTGCATTAATCACAAATTGAAGTGATTGGTGCAATCTATCACTCAAATTTTTCGCTACTTGTTGTTGTCGGTGGATGACACAGTGAATTGCAGTTACCTCTGGTATAATTCTTCTAATATGGCTTATAAACCACCGTGGTAGGAACTCCATCTGTTGCCACCAAAATTACCTTTGTGAATGGATTCGTTTTTTTTATAGCTGTAGGACAGCAGATAGGCTGACGGCCCGCTTAGAATTTAGCAGTTACCGTCGCCTATAGGTGCTTGAAACGCCAATGGCATCGCGAACATGCTGCTGTCCCATAAGGGTATAGGAACTTGGGTCACTAACGCCGGACCAAAACACAAGGTTATTATGGCGACATACTTAAGGCCAAAGGTGGTCGCCATTCAGACGGACTTGGGGCCCTACCACGTAGCCAGGATTGTTTTATCGCCTTTTACGACAGGCTGACCCTGGCCGCAGAGGTCAGTATTCTTTCTAGGCCCCTGCACGGATAATAGAAATTTTTAACAAAGGGGTTCCGATGAGGTTTGCCTAGGGCGCCGTCGACATTCGATTTACCACTTTCGCTTACACAATCTCGGAATGCAAGTTTGCTCGTGATGTTTTCTTCGTCAGCACACGACGAATATGTATAAGGGGAGAAAAAATAAGGTGGATGCTATGCCGAAAACTAAACTCAAGACCTTCTGGTAGTAATAATTTTGAACAAATTATAAAGTATATTTCATTAGTTATATCAAATTAAAGCTTAAATCAAAATCAGAATAGATTTTTGAAGCAGAAATCATAAACAAAATATTCTTTGAAATTATTTGAGCTGAGAACATTGGGGGTGTGCGAATAATTCGAACTTACGAATTATTCGATTCGAGTTTCGAATCGAATAATTCGAATTATTTGAAATTTCCCGAATAATTCGAATAATTCTAATTTTTCCAAATTATTATATTATTCGCACAATTTCGAGTATTTTGAATTCAGAGTAAAATTATAAAAACCAAAATGAATTAAAAAGATCTCTTGCCAATATTAGTATCTAGATTTATTATGTTACTGACAGAGATGAACATATATTGAAATTGAGCAACTGTTTTCTCCAGGTAATTGATTTTTAATCAAAAAATATATTATTCGTAAGTAGAATATTTTGATACAAGATGTAATGTTATTCAAATTGAAAACATTAGATAATCCAGTGATATTTCGATAATTCGCGAATTGTTCGAATTATTCGGCGATATATATTCGATTCAATTTGAATGATATTCGCATACCCCTAGAGGACATAGATTTTACCAGTCTTAGTATACTTTTCTATATTATTACCTAATAAGGTATGTAATAGTAATAAAAAAACATGAATATTTAAAATATTTATAAAATAAAACATAGTATTATACGGTAAATATACAAACAGGTCTAAACTACAAAATAACAGTTAATAAAATGTAATATTGTTTATAATAATTAATTCACTATTATTTTTAATGGGTGTTATTAAAATGCAACATAGCTATAATATCGAGGGGTGGGCGACTAATTATTTTAAGCGACATTTTGAGCGATATTGATTTATATATACATATTCGAAATCAGCGATTTTTTCTGCTAAACTTTTGCCTATTGCTCTCATTTAAAGTTTATAAGATGTTTCACTCATCACCCCTCGATGTGTACTCGAGCGGTTACTAGATTATTCATAAGCAATATGTACCTCTTATTTTCTTGTCGTTTACAAAAATAAATTTCGTCTCGTGACCATAATTCAGTATTTACAACGGTCAGTTTTGAATGGATCCGGGATTAAACGGATATATTACCAAGGACGAGTCGGTTGACTTACAGTGATGGAAAACTATATACCGAATGGCCCACCAACAAAACAATCACATCGAACTTAATGGATATTAAAGGAATGAGCCACACCAGATCTTTGGAGCCCAAGTCACCTGTCATTGATACTCGCTGCCCACAAACACGACTTCTCTTCGATTCAGAAGGACTATGCACTTAATTTGGACAAACCTATTTTATTGAGACGCACGTGATAGCTTACTGGACGACAGCGTGAACCGCTTACGCTGTCTTCGTCTATTGAGTATATTATTAATATAGTTGCCACATACCGACGGTGAAGGAAATGATTGTGAAGAAACCTGCATAGCAAGATCACAGCGTGTACACCGCCGTTTCGAATTGGATACGCATAGCGGGTATATTGCCCTTTCCTTCTAGGGGAGGCTCGGGAGCCCAGGAGTGGGGCGTCATGGGCAGTTATTATTTATATTTAATCTGATTTATTAGGAGGATTATATCGACACAAGTGTCAGGGATGGCCTGCAAAGCGAAACGACGCTAAGTAGTTTTACTCCGTGCAGAGGTGGAGTAAGGATACTAACTAACCCCTGCGGCCGATCGGCCTGTCGTAAAAGGCGACAAAACAACCCACCCTAGCTATGTGGTACGGCGAACCACTCCTGGTTTTAAGTACGCCGCCATAACCTTGTGTTGTGTTCCGGTGTTAGTGGCCCAGGCTCCTGTATCCCTATAGGACAGCAGCGTGTTTGCAGTGCCCTTAGCGTCGCAAACATCCATAGGCGACGGTAACTGCTTACTGTTAAGTGGGCCGTCAGCCTGCCTGCTGTTCCTCCGCAATAAAAAAAATGTTGATTCGACAATGTTTCACAGCGTTGTCAGAATCGGACACAACGGGATTGATCGCGTGAGTGATGGCAGATTTTAAGAAAATATTTTATCTATAAATATAACATATACAACTAATAAATATGCTTTTAGCCTTTATTAACATATTTTTTAAATTGTTACAATTTAGTTATGTCTGTTTATACAGGGTGTAACATGATTCAGTGAGCTATTTTACGAAAAGTTATAGAAGCTTGGGTCAGTGATAGATACGTTTTCCTCTTCTTTAGCGTTACATCTCGATTAGCTCCTATATTTAAACACTGGGTATGGACAACTTCGTGAAAATTCTATTTATGTATACTTAAGTCAATATTACAATTATTCAAATTATTTATTTCCTTTTTCCATGTCGTAACTGAAAGTATAAAGAACTTAATCTTCAATAATTTCAAGCCTTTTACAAGTAAAATATAACACGGAATTAACCATTTTGCGTCGAGCGCCGCCCGCACATATCCGGAATCCAATCAACTTGTAGGTACGGTCAGCCGCCGTATATAATCCTCGAAAGAATTTGTATATAAATGAAATCTAAAATTTTAATATACTTGTAACATTACACGAATAATTTCTTTATTCAGCACAGTTAGTTGAGATATACAAAAAACCCGGGCCACGAGATCGGCAGGCCATATATCCGTGGGCCCGGGCGTAGGCGATAGGAGAACAGCGGGGTTTTTTAGTGGGTAGTCGAAAAAATTCCGGAGTCCCACATATCCCTCGGTCCCCCCGGGCCGGGGGAACCCGTCAAGAGAGGTTTTTACCCGAGACCAAAAAAAAAGATATACAAAAAATAAAAAAGTGTGCATATGCGATTCACATAGGGCAAAAGTGAAAATTCAGAAAAATAGCCTATGAGAGAATGAGATTAAATATAGAGTATCACGAATATTACAACCGATAGATAAGGTTAATTTTTTTATAATATTTTTACCAAGCTTAAAAATTATTTTATATTTTAATACCAAATATTACAATTACAATATATGAATTAGTATATAAAAACTACAAAGACCCGAAAAAAGAGAAGACGAAGAAAGAAGAGGTAACGCTGTATACTTGTATTCTCATTCTCTCGCGGGCTAAATCCTATTATAGTTTCTCTTTTTGGTGTCGCTTTTTCGTTTCATCGAATTTACGGTGCGAGTTACACGCCGTAAGAGACGAAGTACAGTTACTTCGGCGAACAGAACGCTGTCGCGAAAGGGTTAATATCCAGTCTTTATTTAAGATGCTGTTCCGGATAGCATTTTGACATTATTCGGTAATGTCTAAATGCTATTTCAAAGAGCAACATTTGTATTAGGTTCGGTTTTGTTTCGAAGATCCCTTCACAATTCAATGATACACCCTGCATAATATTTTTTTTTTTCAAATAATAATGCTACAACACATAATTATAAAATCGAATATGTATATGAAGTAGAAATTAAACGTATTGCTCATTATCTCGAGTACTAGAAACGGCATCAGCTGTGGAAGTCCTTCGACTCCTATACAGTTTCAAGTTCGATTCCGTATAGTCCAATATCGTCCTACTAGAATGCCTAATGTATAACATCTGTTTATGGTATATCTTCAAGGCACCCTTAATAGTTATGTATGTGAGACCCCCCAAAAGGGTCCTATGTATGTTGTTTTGTATGGAGCGGAAGAATATTTTGCCTATTATTGTGGAAATGGTGGGTAGGAGGAGAGCCGAGCAGAAGATCCTTGTCGGGGAGAGGTGTGAGTGGCCGTTCTGGTTTTGGGGGGTTGTTGGGCCTGTCACTATTGCTCCTCGGTCGTTATCCACACTGAAAAATAACAAAATATATATTAAACATTTAATTATTAAAAGTCAAAACATCTTCCCATCCCCCCTCGTCTTTCCCCTAATTAAGCTTCGTTTAATTCCAGTCCCAAAACATTCCTTGCTCGAAATCTTAACTCTATATAATCGAATCGAATCAGTGAGTTCCTACAAACCACTCTTACAAATATTTTTCTTTCTAGAAATCATAAATTAGTCAGAAATAATCTAAACTTCTAGAAGTCGAATTAAAATCCGTCTGAGTAGAAATCCTTCTAAGTCCAAAAAACTATATAGCAACACTAAGTATATTCTTCATTGATGAATGCAATGAATGCAGATAGCCGCTCTAATATGCACATCTACTGTTTCACTCACACAGCTATTGTCTCATTAGAATTTATTTATTATATATATATATATATATATATATATATATATATATATATATATATATATATATATATATATATATATATATATATATATATATATATATATATATATATATATATATATATATATATATATATATATATAATAGTTTTGTTAGCATCTATTTACACATCATTTTTGTAAATATAATAAGCGCATTCTGCTCGAATAAAGCATGAATACTGGTCAGTCAGTCACCTGCCTAGCAAAGGATGACTACGCCGTAACCACATTTAGTCGCTACGTCGTACCCACTAAAACTACAACTACAGCCTTTGTGATCACTATCCTGCGACACCCCTAGATGTGAAGTATTTTTATTAGGCAACCTCGTTTACGAGTCGCTATGTACGGCGGTCGGAGGTTGATGGACGCCCTATGGCACCGTAATTTAGCTCTGCGATAACTTGTCTTCGTCGCCTCCTTCACGGACATAACTGCCTCGCAGAAGGCGATAGCAGTCCATCTCGCTCTCAACTATGGCCTGAAGAGGCCGGGAGGCGAGAGGTCGGATGCTGGCGTTAACTTAACCAAACCCAAATCCTCGTCGTTTCCCACACAACCAACCGTCTACACATAAAGTATTTTCAAGTCCGTATCAATTTTACTTACGTATACGTTTTAATTACGATATCGGTCAGGTGCCACTGATTAATTATAATCGTGCAATTATTATCAGTCTTCGTTCGTATTACTGTGCCCTACATTTATGCAATTATTCGCAACACATTCATTTTATCATTTTTTATTAAAATTTATTTTATCAAATTATTTTTATCATATATTCATATTATGCTCTATAAAAAGGGGATTTACATTTATCTACAATTCGTATAAGATTATAACTATTTTATATGTATTTATATATTCATAGGTACCGATATCTACCGGATACCTATTGGTATCATACTCGAAGACCAATCTGATAACTTCTAAAACAAACATACATTTATTTAAGACAAATAAACAAACGTTCTGATACAAAAAAAAATAAACAAAGAGAACAACATCATTGTCCCAAACTGGATCCAAACTCAGCATAGTGCTAGCCAACTAAGGCCAACGCTGTTCTTCCGCCTGGACCATTTGGGTGAACTCATGGATGATTAAAGTATCATAATCAATTGATTATTATACATTTTCAACAAAACTAGTAACAATAACAAGGGTAACATGTTAGCAATTATCACAAGATAGAAAAATTTAATTTGCTAAGAGGAGAAGACCATAAATAATTCGTATACACATATATAATTATTACTGCCCCGCTTCCGTACTCCGATCCCGCACTCTGCTCCTCCACCACATACAATATCCCAGTATCTATCCCTTACCAACACACCCGCTATGAAAAGCGCAGATACCACACCGCTGGCGAGGAGCGCGACCCGGCTCTCGATCCAGCCAGTACCCAGTGGCGGGTGAGTATTCGTTTAACTTCCCGCTAAACCACGGTCCATTCCCCATATCTGAGCCCAGTAGTGGGACGTTAAGAACTATTATTACTTATTAATTAATCGATAATACTTACTTCCCAAATGGCAATATATACGACAATGCAGGAATCTTGGCACAATATTTCCTCAGGAAGAGAAGAACCGAGTCCTCCCAATTGTACATCTTCGCACTTATGAGGGTGACCGGAATGGTCGGCAAGAGCACTAGCAGCACCAGGGGATCGGCTGACTCCATCATCTCAAGGCCTTCTCTGTGGCCTACCACCTGGAAATTACAGTAAATTTTGTATTTATATTTACTTTACCTCCAGTTTGAATATAGGTTTTTAGAAGAACAACATCAGGAACGTAACAAGCAACCAACAGGAACCATTCAATAAAATTTAATATATTTAAGTTTACAATCCAAATTTTTAGAAAAGGATCATAAATTACTTGGAAGCCATTTCGTGCTGATTTGAGCCATCTACATAAAATATATAATAGATGGCAGTAACCAGCTACCAGAAGAACCGCCTGCATTCATGCTGCTTTACTAAGCACTAATGTGCTTACACACTAATTAAGATGTTCAAGGCCTTAAACCAACGGACTTAGACTTAGGTATGCTCTTAGATATACTTATATACTTTTCTTATTTAAATAAACACATATTATGCATAAACACCCATACTCGAGACGGCAATCTAAAACTGCGCAGGCGATCCGACGCGACGTACGGAAATTGTTAGGCCACAGACGTCGTCATACATTGATACACGACTGTATATGTATAAATGGATGATCTTGCGCACTCAAAAAAGGAAAATATTATATTTTAACCCTTTTAGTGCCGAAAAAAATGATGCACAGGCAAAGATAACCACGATAATTTTGCGAATTTGGCTTTGGAAAAAGGCTCATAAAAACCAAATAAAAAGCAATATTTACATAATTCAAAAAATATTTTTTTTTATATATTTATTGAAAATTATATAAATAACAAAGGTATAAGTTATAAAAAAAAATTAAAAAACAATTTGCTGTCATATTTCAAAATGTAATTGCACATGGCCAAAGTACTTTAGAAGTCGTATGTTGCTATTTATAAGTTTTTTAAGCGAACAAGGGCACTAAGACTTCTTGTATTTCAACACCGTAAGCGCTCACGAATAAATAAACAGTCTCAAAAAGTTAAACAGACCAATAATTGTTTATTTTAAATGCTCTCGTAATGAATAAAGATTATTTGAGAAGTATTAAACATTTGTTTGGAGACACAGATATTTCGTAATACGAATAGTAAAGCGCAATCCGATTTATCGGCTTGTGTGGCACTTTTCGCAAGTGCACCGCGGGCCGATGATATATCGGCACTAAAGGGGTTAAGCAACAAAAACCCCCGTGACTATAACAAGTATAAAATCTTTACAGTATATAACTTGTAAAGAAAAAGGGTAATTACGAATCACGATTATTTCGTGTACACATCGGTTGTAAATTCTGCACTCACCGCAACTTTATGACAAAGGTTAGCATTATAGTAATTATATCACGTAAAATATTACATTAGACTAAATCATTTCAAAACAAAATAAATACATTTGAACGGCGCTAATTTACCAGAATTTTGTAGTCGGATACACGTCTGGTTCAAATTCCCACCAGCATTTACACACATTTCTCACGAGTGCAAAATAAAATAGAAAGTGAAACTTTAATGGGGTGAAATATAAATATAGGGTAAATATAGGGTTAAATGTTCAGTTTTTTTTAAGTGAAAACTTCTTTAGCGGCGTTGTGCACTTTTTTTGTGATGGGTAAAAATGTTAAACTCGCGTCAGGTCGCGTGTCCTGATCGAAAATTCGTAACATTCGTAAGATGGAGTTTTGCTCCAGTAATACCAACCTTATTTATAACCACTTAAGGTTTATTTTATAATGTTGACCTGATCGAAAATTCGTAAGACGGAGTTTTGCTCGAGTAATACCAAGCTTATTTATAATGACTTAAGGTTTATTTTATAATGTAACTTTTAAATAATTGCATTGCATTACTTATACATATCTATTCGAATTGCGGCTTTATTACAATGAAATACAGTTGAGTTTTAGAAGTGAAAACTTCTTTAGGCGCGTTGAGCACTTTTTGGGTGAACAATTTTTGGTTTGTAAAGAAATGTTAATGACCAATTTAAACTTTAATGCTTGATCATAAACAATTTTTTATAAACCGAAAATAATAATCTAATAGCTCGACGATACAATTCACAAGTTATTTAGTTTTTAGTTTTCACTTCTATCGGCAGTCCCCAAAGACTGTCCCGATTGTTTGTTTTTTATATGACAGAACGATTGCCGATGTACCTAGTGTGATATAGTCACGTAAATGAATCAACATCTATTTTTTAGACTTCTCCCTGCGCTTGGTTATAACATACCCCCATACCACGTGAACTATTTTTGACAATTTGTTCCCTCCCCTACGTGACCATCCGTAGTATAATATGAGAAGACCTCCCCCGTTCTCCCTCTAGTTTTTACGTAGTATAACTCATAAATAGGGTTATCAGACATTTATGCAAACAGAAAGAAAAGCGTTAAATTTCCTTTAGTGAATATTGAATACCTGACAAAAATCTAAGCCCCCTTTAGTGGATATTGAATACCTGACAAAAATCTAAGCCCCATCCCCTTCCCTAGTTCCTTCCTATGACCAAGTGCGATATTTAATTTTATTATTTCACGAATCTAATGGTGTGTTGTACTAGGCGATGGGGTAACCGTATTCTAATTTAAAATAAAACTTTACTTTGAATTCCGGTTAACAAAGACACAATCGACACAACAGTTTCTCGACCAAATACATATACCTATTTACATAACCTGTTAAAAACTAATTCTTTACGCTCAACTTCAGGTTTGCATTTTAGTATAGCAACTCATTAATTCATTATGTTATATACAAAATTAACTCAGTATGATTGATAGACGTAACAACGTTTTAATAGGTTTGAATTAACTTAGACTACTGTTTGAGTGTTTTACTGGATCCACTTTTTTATTGCTGTGAAATAGCAGACATACTGACGGCCCAACTAATATTAAGCAATTACCGTCGCCTACAGATGTTTGCTGCCGTTTGCGTAGGGGCACTGCAACCCGTTCACTTATGCCGGATCAAAAAGGTTATTATGGCGGCGGATTTAAAGACCATGAGTGGTTGAAATCGAGACGGGTTTGAGGCCCTAACACGTAGTAGCTAGGGTTATTTTCTCGCCATTTGCGACAGGCCACCACCGATCACATGGATCCCCGCCCCTGCTTGGTTGGGTTTGTTCTTTCTTGCCACTTCTTGACTTTCAAAAATATTTTAGTAAGGAACTTATTTTTAATACAAAAAAAAATAGATTTTTATGTTAACAACAGTTGTATGATTGCAGATTTGAGAAAAAATATTACATAAAAATATATTTGCTTGCTCAATCTAGACGTAGTGGTAGTTGTTTGCATATTATTCGATAGAACTCCAACGTCACAAGGGCACGTAGAAAAATAATAAACTTATCACTGTTATCATAACGCATTTGACAAAACGGCTTGGGGGAAAAACAAAAACAATACAATCTTGAAACGGTACATTTAATTTCGTATATGATTATTTTGATTTTTATACTCGATATAATATTTATAAGCTTTATCTCGACTTTCGTCGGTTTTTCATGGGTATCCAGTTCCGTAGCCCACAAGGAGAGAAATCTATGTCCAGGGAGGACACAACAACTGCTGAGATGAATGTAGTGTGTTCTGTTCTCGTTCGCTTTCTTCTCCCACTCTCTCTGTTCCTTTCCTGTGCGTTTGGTGTGTGCGCAACTCATTCCGATGTTTAATTCGTTGTTAAGTCACTTGGGCGGGTTTCCGGAGGCTTCGTCGGGTCTTCTCGCAGCATACCCCAGTGCTTGAAGACGAAAGCCTTCGAGTAATGCGTGTCTTACCAGTATCGTGGACACTGAAGGCGGGACTGGTTCAAAAATTTCAAGTCACTCGGCAAGCTGTGGAGCGGGCTATGTTTTTCACTGCACAGCGAACCAAGTACACAAGTAAACAAAATAAGATTGAAAAAATATTCGCCGGGGAGTTGTTTCGCCGTTTCTTCTCTAGACAACGTTTCGTATTGGAAACGGTAGAAGATTTGTGACATTCAATAAGCGATCTATAAGATCTTATATTAAGATAAATTATTCTGATTTAATTTGACACTACCAGCCCGAATTATTGATCGTTCTATTCAGATATAATTAGCATAAGAAATATGCATAGAATAGATTTGCCTAAAATTAACACGGAGTAAGTAAGTGTAAACGCTAACCCTAAAGAGGAATCTTTGGCTCAAAACCCCATTCGTTACAGAACAGTATCCACTGGGTGAGGTTGATTCATGTCCTCGAAGGTCTCGGTGAGACCTCATACACTCGAAATTAATACATAACAAAATTCGTTCTACATATTGTGTATGTGTTTTCACAATATATACATAATTACATGTCTATATATTGTGGACATAACCGCTACACTTTTTCAAGGCGGTAGACCATCATGTAACAAGGCACATGTTGGTTATAGAGGGTTAGAGTTAGCTCATTAGGGCGGGAATTTTGCATCAACATGATAGAGCCTGATCTTTAAGCGGATCGTAAACTGTAGCGAAATAAAGGCGATCACTGTTTAAAAGATCGTGGCAATTTTTCATTAGCAACTAATAATTTTAGGTTATGCAAAGTAAAATAGAACGAAAATTTATATAAACAGTCATAACGGTACTAAATTATCCTTTCAATAATGTCCGTTACTGGTACGATAATTTCATGTGTCAATAACATTGGCATGACATGGCCAAAAAGAGTACGTCGAAAATCATCCAATGATTCATAAAGAATAGTTAACTCTTTTATGACAAAAATGTATTTGTTATGTTTTATGTTTTTTATCCGCGCAGAGGCGAAGAAAGAATACTAACCTCTGCGGCCGGGGTCGGCCTGTCGCAAAAGGCGACAAAACAACCCGCCCTAGCTACGTGGTAGGGCCTCAAAACCCATATGGATGACGACTACCTTTGGTCTTAAATATGCCGCCATAACCTTGTGTTGTGTTCTGACATTAGTGACCCAAATTCCTGTACCCTTATGGGACAGCAGCGTGTTCGCGATGCCACTGGCGTGGTAAACACCCATAGGCGACGGTAACTACTAAATTCTAAGCGGGCCGTCAGCCTGTCTGCTGTCCTATAACAATAAAAAAACTTTACGAAAGCCGCCCTCGGCCGTGCAGTATTCTTACTCCACTCTTGCACGGAACATTTAGAGGTACCAGGGGATCCTTAAAATAATTAATTTTGCTCTATATGCTATTCACTTTACCAAAAAATAAAATGTAAACAAATCGTAAAAGGGTTTTTTGGATGTCGATTTTTATAATAATCAACATGATATAAAAATTATCATAACAACTTTTAATTATTTATTAGAAATATCTCCTATATTCTTATTTTTTATATTACTATTCTTTACTTTTAGAAAAAATCATAAAATAATTTTATTTTTACAATTATGAATGATAAATATAATGCGTATAAAATTTACATATTTACAACATTAATTGTAATAACTAACTTACATTATAAAGAAACTAAAAAGACAATGTTTCCAAATCTCTTACTGGTTTTATATGCTGGTAACTATAAGTGTACTGTTCAACATACTATTGTCGATTGAAAGGAGTGTTTTATTATTACGGTCGGATTATACCCGCCATGTTGTTTTATTCTAGCTTTGTTTGAGAAAAATTGGTTTGTTTGAGAAACATTGGTTTGTTTGTTTACATTTTATTTTTTGGTAAAGTGAATAGCATTTAGATACATATGTGTCCATAAATTGTATGTCTAAATGCAATACGAGTTTTCAAAACATTACAATGTGACCGAGCATAGCATAGGTATGTTTATAACACAAAATTACGATAGTGGGCAAGAAATGTTTTTTACGCAGTTCACTAAAATAGCATTAATACACATCGCGGCCAATTAACAATGCAGAAACGTCAGAAACCTGTATTGCGGTAAACGTTTTCACATGATATTGTTATTTATTCCGATTTTATTATTTACACGTTTTAATAACATATCTAATATGAGAGTACTCTACGCTATCTCTTCGCGTTGGTATTTTTTTTTATCGCTACGAAACAACAGACAAGCTGACAGTCCACTTAATAGTAATTAAGCAGTTTTAAGTTAATATTAAGCAAAAATTAAATAATAAATTATCCATAAATACACGTGCGAGAGCCCACATTTACCGGTGTGTGCCGAAAGCCATGAAGCCAAATCCGCGTGCACTATTATTTTTTAAATAATCAACAACAACTAGATTTTACACTCCTTTAGATCTATCTTATACTTTGTTTTATCTTTATTGATATAAATTATTAATTACTTTTAGTTGACGACCTCCGTAGCGCAACGGCTAACCCACGCCGAAATCTGTGTTGTAGGTTACAGGTACGATTCCCATCACCAGTCCGGATGTACGTATAATATGTATTTATTTATAAAAGTTGTCTAAGCAAACGCTCTGCTTCTTACTTTGGAACTAGGTGGCGCTATGTGAATTGTCCCAGTATATTTATCTGTTTATATAATTTTACTATAAAATAAATATTGCTTGTCCACAAAATAAAATACCTACTCAACGTATCACGACCGATTGAGATCAAAGAGGTCAATGATCTCTAAGCAATAATAACGCTAATTGAAAACGACATTTATATAACCGCCTATCGGATCAAACAAATGTCCCACACCGTGTGTCAACAGGACGTGGATCTTTAAATCAGATGAAAATGATCTTTGATGATGATTTGACACCTTTTGGTTTTCCTCCGTGTAGGGGGCGGGGAAGAATACAGACCCCTGCGGCCACGGTCAGTCAGTCGTTAAAGGTGACAAAATAACCCTAGACTAGAGCCCCAAGCCATTCTGGATGGCAACCGCCTCTGGTCTCTTAATGTGGCGCCATAATAACTTTTTGTGTTCCAGCATTAGTGACCCAGGTTCCAGTATCCCTACGCCTGTCTGATGTTCCAGAGCAATAAAACAAAAGTCCTACAAAATTGTCAGTGTTTTTTACCTGTATAAGGAAAATACTATGTAAAAACAATTTTTTCACACGGCATTACATTATACCTGAGACGTAGTAGATACAATTAAGATAATCAAATGCAAAAAAAATTATTACGAACCATGAGAAAATGTTTACAGTAGTGTTATCCTTGTGCTCATATTTTATAATACCGTACTTATGAATCTGAACTTCAATTACTTGCTTTTTCTATAAGGCTACAATGAAAAGGTTTCTACTATACCTTATCCGTTTTACCAAAAAATTAAATGTAAACAAATCGTAAAAAGGGTTTTTTGGATATCGATTTTACAATAATCAACGTGATATAAAAATTATCATAGCAACTTTTAATTATTTATTAGAAATATCTCCTATATTCTTATTTTTTTATATTACTATTCTTTACTTTTAGAAAAAATCATAAAATAATTTTATTATATACAATTATGAATGATAAATATAATGCGTATAAAATTTACATATTTACATCATTAATTGTAATAACTAACTTACATTATAAAGAAACTAAAAAGACAATGTTTCCAAATCTCTTACTGGTTTTATATGCCGGTAACTATAAGTGTACTGTTCAACATACTATTGTCGATTGAAAGGAGTGTTTTATTATTACGGTGGGATTATACCCGCCATGTTGTTATTAACTAATATTTTCAAGTAATAATCTCATAAAACATCTTTGAATGTGCAGTCGGTTGACAGAAAGTTTGAGAAACATTGGTTTGTTTGTTTACATTTTATTTTTTGGTAAAGTGGATAAAGTATAGAAGTTTTATTTCCTTTTACACTAAGGAAGAAAAGATAAATAATTGCACTCTAGAAATCTAATGTCTAAACCTTAAAATCAGGGAACGTGATCGATCTTAGTAAAATCCACTTGGACATATAACTGATTTATCAATTATGATAGTACAGTTATATTAGGGGTTTCACCTCGGAATGAGAGAATTTAAAAAGAATAAGCTGCAAACTCGTTTAGACCTTCATTTTGGCACTCTAAAACACATTTGACCTTGAATATTTTAAGACCCGGACACAATGTGTTATGAGACTTTTGAGACAATTTTTTGTGTGCCAAAGACCTTCGTCTATACGAGCTTTCGGTTTATTATCTCTCATTCTGAGGTTTACCCTTATTTTGGATTTATATGCACTACGTGGTAGGGCCCCAAGCCCATCTGGATGGCGACCACCTTTGATCTTTGAACTTTGTATTATGTTCCGGCAATAGTGACCCAAGTTCCGTACCCTTATGGGACAGTAGCGTGTTCGCGAAAACACCCATAGGCGACGGTAACTGCTAAATTCTAAGCGGGCTGTCAATCTGTTTGCTGTCTTACATCAATAAAAAAAAACTATGAGCATAACAGTCGCTGTTCAAGGACATGTGATATTATCTGACTTCAGTGTCAGGCAAGATACGATAATTTACCTCATTCATTTAACAATAATAATAATATACTTTATTGTACCCATTAAGATCAACTTTATAACTACAAAATACAGAGTGAGAGCGATTTATAACTGATATAATTCTCAATTTTTCTAGACCATATAGGCAGAAATAAAAATAAAGGTAATAAAGTAAATAATATATTAGTAATACACCGGCATACATTAGCGGAGCGTATTTATTATATTATAAAATAAGATTTATGTTTTTTTTATACTCTTATTATCCGTGCAGGGGCGGAGAAAGAATACTAACCTCTGCGGCCGGGGTCGGCCTGTCGTAAAAGCCGACAAAACAACCCACCCTAGCTACGTGGTAGGGCCCCAAGCCCGTCTGGATGGCGACCACCTTTGGTCTTAAGTATGCCGCCATAATAACCTTGCGTTGTGTACCCTTATGGGACAGCAGCGCGTTCGCGATGCCACTGGCGTTGCAAACACCCATAGGCGACGGTAACTGCTAAATTCTAAGCGGGCCGTCAGCCTGTCTAGCGCTAGCTGGCAATAAAATTGACGAAATTTGTGATCCGATCGTCACCGTGAATGAAACGTAGATTCGCCAGTATGATCCGGAATCCAAACAAGATGCAATGGATTAAAAAAGGAGAAAGGCCGCCAAAGAAATTCAAAGTGGAAAAGTCAGCGTCTAAGCAAATGGCGACTATATTCTAGGATAGCGAAGGAATTTTATTAATAGATTACCTACCGAAAGGGACTGCAATGAACAGTCAATATTATATCAATTTGATGAGTCAGGCTCGTGAGGGTGTTGTGCAGAAACGACGTGGAAAGCTAAATACCGCGTGTGTGGCGAGGCAGGCTTTGAAAAACATGGGGTTTTCATAAATTGACCCACCCACCGATTTTTTCCTGTTTTCCAAATTGAAAAAGGACTTACGGGGTCGGAGATTTTTGGATGACAACGAAATGAAAGCTGTCGATATGAAAGATCGTTATTTTGAGGACAAAGACAAAGAATATTTTTTGAGTGGTTTAAAGGCTACCATATTGACAAACAATGTTTGCCTTTCTACAGATTTACATTTCTTTTAAAAAAGAAGTTATATACATAAGGCTAATATAAAATATCTAGATGAAAAAATCCATGAAACTAACCTACTCAGCTATAGCGTAGCTTCTCAAATTTAGATTTTATCAAATGCCATTTAATACAAAGGTATTATTAACTAATTATTATACAAAGGTATTAATTATTAACTAATATTTTCAAGTAATAATCTCATAAAACATCTTTGAATGTGCAGTCGGTTGACAGAAAGTTTGAGAAACATTGGTTTGTTTGTTTACATTTTATTTTTTAGTAAAGTGGATAAAGTATAGAAGTTTTATTTCCTTTTACACTAAGGAAGAAAAGATAAATAATTGCACTCTAGAAATCTAATGTCTAAACCTTAAAATCAGGGAACTTGATCGATCTTAGTAAAATCCACTTGGACATATAACTAATTATATAATTGGACATATAGATAATTATAACTAATTTAGAAGAGCAAAACTGGAGTTTTTGACTCGTTCTTCTCCAGGGAAATGTGCCTTTCGAACAAGCTTTATTTTTGAAATTAATGACATTTCAATATTTTATTTTTGCCGAAGAAAAACTATTTTACCTAGTTCCCCAGACCGCTGGGTAATATGGTTGTATGTGGGACTCCGTGAGGCTACCCACTAAATGCCTGCTGTTTAATCGCCTAGTAGCTGAGTCGGCGTATAACTGAGCTGCCGATGTCCCGGACCAGGGCGTGATTTGCTGTTATTTAAACATTGTTAAAGTGAAAGAAACCTGATCTAATTTAGGGATATCATTCTCGTCTGGAGTCATATTCTTTTAAAGTGGTGCGCTAATAAATAAGAAACTGACCTGCATAACAGTGACTGCGCCATACGTAATTGCGATCCAGTAAATAGAGCCAAGTAGTACGCCGCCAGCGATAAAAGGACATATCTTGTGAGTAAGCTCCTCCATCGCGTCCAGAAGTGCCACAAAAGCACCCATGGACGGGAAGACCACTATGTATTCTGCTTTGCATTGTGGACATAGGACTTTGCGTGTGATGTTGCCCTTTTGTTTCTCATCCACCCATCGCTGAAGGCAGCTTTGGTGTACCTGGAACAATAATATTAATAACTGTGAAAGTAACTCTAAATCCTACTAACTAAATCTGTTACGTACTCACGCCTAAACCACTGAACCTATTTTGATGAATTTTGTTATAGATAGAGATTGGACCTTTAAGGATATAGGCTACTTTATGTCGCGAAAATGAAACTTGAAGGGGGCGAAATAGGGTTGAACTTAAGTAATTTTTTTTATATGGCAGAACAACATTTGCCGGGTCATCTATAGTAATATAGAAACGTAACCATACTTTTATACGTGACCCGTTCAGGGGGGGGGGGGGGGGAGATCTTCAAATACCGCACTTTATCACATAGGAGAGGAAGGTGGTTTAGGTTCCCGTCACGTACATAATATCCACTGGAGGAAATCTCTCACTTGTGATAGCTGAGCTATAATATTAAAATTGTCAAAAAATTGTGACAATTATTGTCCCCTGGATTATGTGGGACTCTGACACTACCCATTATACACCCCACTGTATCTCTTGTATCAATCAGGGATCAAAGCAGGTACGTGGAAACAGCACGCGTGCCCTCACCCTCGCAACGTAGGTGCAGACGGCACAACCTCCCATACACTTATTATGCCTTAAGTTAAATAAAAGAAATCCTAATTTCTACAGTATTAAGGAATTAAAATGTTTTATATAATAGCAAAATTAATTCATCATCATCATCAACATCTTATCAGCCTACTTAAGTCCACTTCTTTCCAGGCCTCTCCCAAGGTACGCCACTTAGTCTGATGTTTGTCTTGTTGCATCCACTTCCTGCCAGTCGCTTCTTGCATGTCATCGCACCATCTCTTCATCCTTATCGCCGGGAGGCGAACTGAACAACGTTTGCCAAGACGCGATCTCCGCTCTAGCGTTTTTAACTCTACACGTTTACTCCAACGGTTATTGGTTCTCGGGCGTATATGACCAGCCCACTGCCACTTTTTTTTATTGCTGAAGAACAGCAGATAGGCTGAGGGCCCACTTAATAGCAAGCAGTCACCGTCGCCTGTAAATGTTTGCAAAGCTAGGGGCACCGCGAACACGCTACTGCCCCATAGACTAAGCCGGAACACAACCCCTAGCTAGAGTTGCTTAGCCGTCTGCTACTACTCAACTTACTTTCGACGACCTCTGTGGCGTAACGGACAGCGCACTTCAGTACGCTTGCAGAGGTCAAAGGTTCAATTTCCGTCTCGCGTCTGTGTGTATGTGTATATGGTTTACAAACAAAAAAAAAATTATATAAGCAGTATATCAGTTGTCTAGTACCCATAACACAAGTGCTACTGAGTTTGGAACTAGATGGTGCTGTGTGAATTATCACAAAATATTTATTTATTTTACGATAGGCCGACCCAGGCAGCAGGAGTCAGTGTTCTTACTGCGCCCTTACACAAAGAAAAACAAAGTAAGACATAAGTCATACTAGGTTTTTCAACTTTTGTCTTTCATTTGATATTGATTTATAATGTAAAAAAAATCTGCTGCAGACACAATGTAGGTTGTGATAAATTGAAAACAAACATATTTATCTGCTAGAGAATATAATATCAACAATGTAGACAACCTCCTGACACTATTGCTTTCTCAAGTTGGAAAGCCTGCAGTCAGGGGTCAGTCAGTTCAATTCCAGTCCTGTGTCTTTGCATATCTAAGTTTTTACAGAATAACATTTTACACTAACATATAGCACTTAAAACTTAGAGGGTTATCTTCTGAATTGAAGAGACTGTCATTTAATTAAGTAATATATAATATTAAATTAATATATAAATTTCCATATTTTTGAAATAATAATAATAAAATAATTAAAATCTCTCATTCCTCCTCTTTTACTTTTCTACTTTCTGATAACATTGTATAATTTTTATCATTAATATTGTAACCACTAGTTTGCAGAGTCACAAGATGACCCTTAAGTGCTATATATGTTAGTGCAAAATGTTATTGTGTAAACACTTAGATGTGCAAATAAATATTTATATATATATATATATATATATATATATATATATATATATATATATATATATATATATATATATATATATATATATATATATATATATATATATATATATATATATATATATATTTGATCTTAGTTATTAAGGTTAATAAAAAGAAGGTTTATTATTTTATGCTTTTCAGTTTTTTCAGTGGTTTAATTTTTTAGCAGAAAAAATTAAATTTCTATAGGAAGTGTTTATTATATATACACCACCATTTGTGTATGGAAAAAGTGTCAGCGTGCTGGGTGCCCAAAATGCTTTCTGACACGGAGAAACAAACCAGACTGAGAATTTCACAAAGCTGTTGGGGTATATTACAACAAGATCTTGACCGATTTTTGACTCAATTCATAACTATCGACAAAACATAGCTTCACTATTATGACCGGAAATGAAAAAACAGTCCATGACTTGGAAGAGACTGTCATTTCCAACTCCTAAAAAATTTAAGGCGATTCCATCCATCGGTAAGATCATGGACTGTTTTTTCTAGGACAGCCATGGGGTGGAAATTGTCAACATCATCCCAGCGACAAATCCCTGTTGCAACCTAGACTTTCGCTTCGGTGCCCGGGGTCCGCTTTCTAACTTTTTCTTCTCCACTTCACGTGGTCTTTGGCATCCCTAGTAGTCAATCCATTGGCGGTAGTAATCCAAGGGGTGGTAATGATCGAATACCTTAATTGGCAAGCTCGCCAAAGTTGTTTTGTTTGACTTTTTCTGCCTTGCTTGATATATTAACAAAGTTTTCATCATGAGGCAACGGTATAAGAGACGTACCCTCCCTACGCATGCATGCTACACTGCTTACCCCACTATATTTTCTACTGTCTGATACTGCCCACTTAAGATAGTTTTATTCAAAACACAGTTGAACTCTTTTTATAGAGCCTCTTGTTATGGTTAATCATATTTAATTTCCCATTCAATAATATAGCATCTTTCCCATCAACTCATCAATATTAAATGTAAATAAAAAAATTATGACAATTTCTATAAATATACTTCTGCTGTCAGGGAAGCAGGGGTGCTTCGCTGGTCGAATAACAGAAAAAGTTGCCCCATTTCTCTGTGGCAAGTTATAAAAAAATCTTGTTTCTTAAAGTTTTAATATCCTTATATTAAATGAAAATGTCACAGTGATTTTTTTTAGATAAAGGCCAAGTGCCTAAGAATTAAAACTTAGAAAATTTAATTGAAATCTATCCAGTAGTTTTGCAGTGATGCAAGCATAACTGCATACCTGCATCATTTTATTTATATAGATTATTATTATTTAGTACTAACAGCACTAATAAATATAATAAATATAAATATCTTTGTGACAATTCACACAGCGCCATCTAGTCCCAAACTAAGTAGCATAGCACTTGTGTTATGGGTACTAGACAACTGATATACTACTTATATACTTTTTTTTGTAAATAAATACATATTATACAGAAACACCCAGACGCGAGACGGGAATCGAACCCGTGACCTCCGCAAGCGTACTGAAGTGCGTTATCCGTTACGCCACCGAGGTCGTCAATTTCTAAAGCTAAAAGCACATATTATTTATTTATAACACAGACATAAATTTGGAAGATAATTGGAAGATATAATTTACAAACAATAACTTTAAAATAATAGGGTTATAAATAACACAAAATATTCCATGAATATATTACTTATGCTATAAAGAATAACATTTGATAAGTATTAAGGTTTTTATGCTACTCAATACAAACATGTTAGAAACAAAGGTCACTTAAATGAGTTTAGAAAGGTGTGCAGTAAAGTACTTATATTTACACTGTAAACATATATTCAATAAAAAAAATTGATTGAAATTTCACACATTGAAGGCCAGACTAGAAACAATGTTTACTGCAATGGACCTCTATAATAATAATTATGTCAGGTTCAAGGGGCCACTTTGGATATGGCACACATTCAACTGTTTTAACTGAAGCAAAGGCACAGCCCCACATCAAAAAGACTTGAAAATTTACAGTTTCTCAACAAGTTGTTTTCAAAAATGTCTGACATTTGACGTCACAGAAAATAATGAGTACATCTTAGTTTTCCTAAGTTGCCCATTGGTTTTGAGTTGATTTTTGAAAATATTTGCATAAAAACACTCCAATGATCCGTGATGTATTAGTGTGACATGGGGGAAAGTATGGTATTGGTCGCATAGTGTCAATCAAGACATACATGTATACATACACATGTTTTAAATATAGGTATATATATTTTTATACATAAAGACAGTCCCTGTACTCGAGCAAATCTTTTATCACAGGGATTTTGTGTACAAATATACAATTGACAGACTCATACAGTCAGACCTGAATATATTATTCTCAACATAACAATATTTTGTACTCGGTCATTATTCATTATCAATATGTTGGTAAAATATCCACAAAACTAAATATTGTTTTTTAATGTCAATATACAGTTCTGCAATTTAAAGCAAAGCTGTCAACATTTTGACACCAATAATGTTTTTATTTTCAATAAATTATTTGCATAGGAAAAATAAGTTATATGAACATGATACAACAAATATTTGCATTTTTATTTTATTACACTCATATTTTTAAATTCTTTATCCCTACCTACTTATTTCTATATTTTGTGTATATGTAGTTAACATACATAGATCATAAAGATGAAATACAAAAGATTTTCACAAACTTTATATAAAGTAATAAATAGTAAATTAAAATAATACATAAATATACTGGTAAAATTATGTATTTTTATAATGCTTGGCAACCTTAATTTAAAAATACTTAAGACTTCAAAATTTTTATAGATAGAGAAGATTCAAGAACAAAAAAGTTATCACCTCATAATTAATGCTGGCTAAGAAATTGTAAATATATATGGCACTATACAGTAAAACTAAACGTAATAATGCGCACTTTCCCTAATTAGCAACGTAATCGTAATTAGTAACAACGTAGATAAAACATTGAAACTTACCCATTTTGTTGTTCCAATACATTTACATGGTTGCACCCAAGCTGCAAGCCTGTCGTCTGCCTCCGTTGCGAAACAAACCCAACAGGACTTCGCGTTCGATTCTTCAGCTGGTTCTAGTGCCTGTGAACTCCCATCACTTGGGGTCTGTGCCTCATCAGACATTGTTCCCGAATAAATTCACAATCACAAAAAAAGTATTAACAATTCACGTGTGTTCTACAATACCAAAACACACTAATTGTAAATAAACACTGTTTTATGAAACAAATAACATATTCCCAATCTAGAAACAGCAGAAACGTTAAAAAAATCTATAATATTTCTATGAACGAACACAGCTGTTTCCAAAACGATACAAAACGAAACTCTATTCTATGTTAATGTTAATTTTTTTTCATTCTAGGGATGTCTAAGAACAGCATGGACTTATTAAGTCCATGAAGAACAGTCATCGAAACAATCGATAATATTTAATACTAATTTTTTTTTATCCATTATAATCTATAACGTCGCTTGAAAGGCATCCTTTACATATTAAAGGTTGCCAAAGAACTAAGATATGAAATACGATACCTAGTGCAAAACATGTTAGCAAATTGCTCGTACTGGATCTCTACGAAAAAAGTAAAAACAAGTAAGTGGTTATGTTGAATAAAATTATTTTCGTTGCTCTTACAACAGATTGTTGGACTTCGATTAATTGTATTTGTAAAGCTTGTTTAACTATTAAAAGCCATTTCTTGTCTAATTTCAAATTATGGTCGATGGTACGGCAAACTGTCTATCTCAATGGAAGTCATACAGCTATTTATATTAGAGAAATTATATGGAAATTATTAATGATTGGAAAATAAAAAACAAAGTAGTTGCTATTGCGACTGACGGTGCGGTAAATATGGTGAATGCTTGTAAATTACTCAAGATTCGTCACATACATACCCTGTTCCGCCTACACCTTAAATTTATTGGTTCAAGATGCTATTAACGCCACAGAGACACATCTTATCTTATCTTAACTTATTTTGGGGCCGAGAAATATCTCGGACACTTCGACCCAATGGGATCTTTTGTGTTCCCCTAGATAGCAATCACTCCTCTCCAATCTCCTTGAAGATCTGCTTCATGAGCCTAACAATGAGGTATGGAGATAGGAGCCTGTAGTCTTCCGGTGTTGGATATCCTACCCCCAAAAGATTCATTCGCCTCCTGGCCAATGCATCACATGTACACAGTAGGTGTTCCATGCGTTCTGTATGTTCCCCACACAACCTGCACATGGGTGTCGCGGTTAGACCCATCTTCATGAGCATGTTGTTGGTTCCAAAGTGCCCAGTAAAGGCTCCAAGCAAGTAGCGTATTTGCCCCCTGCTCATGTTCCAGATGGATCCTCGTGCTTTGTACGTGGATCCCAAAAATTTTTTGGAGTGTTCCAGACCGATTCTAGTCAGCCAGTGTTGTTGTTGACTGCGGTCTGCAAAATCCCTGAATGTGGCTTTCACGAGGCTAGTCGGAATGCCTACACATGATTCCGGACCCATAAAATCATTAGTTGAGCCCTCTCTTGCCAGTTCATCTGCCATTTCATTGCCATGTACTCCCTCGTGTCCCGGGACCCACATTAATCTTACCCTGTTATGCCTTCCAAGCCCATTCAAGGTTTGAATGGCATCCAGGACAAGTCTGGAGTCAACTTTGAAGGAGGCGATGGCCTTGATTGCAGCTTGACTGTCACTGAGAATATATATAGATTTGCCTCTGGTGCCTCTATCTATGTTCTCCTGAGCACAGGTTATTATGGCATATGTTTCAGCCTGGAATACACTTGCCATTTTTCCCAAGCTTTTACTACATTTGTAGTCTTTCGCGTATACTCCCGCCCCTGTACCTGATTCCATTTTGGATCCATCAGTGTACCATACCAGACTATTATGTTCCGGTGGATCTGGTCCCTTTGTCCATTCCAATCTTGTTGGAATTTGGACCCTGAAAAGCCTTTCAAATATAAACCTGGTTTGCATTTTATCGGATATCATATGTGTTATCCGATCCAGGTCCTCATTTCCATCGAATTTTGTATGGTTGGTTTTTGGCTTGGTGGAGTCCCATAGGCCAGCTACTGCAAGGCGATATAGTGCCCTCCTTGCCTCAAGTTCAACCATAATATGCAGAGGAGGAATGTTAAGATATCTCTCCATAGCTGCCGTAGGTGTTGTTCTAAAAGCACCCGTGATTCCAAGACACACCGTTCTTTGTAGCCTATTGAGTGTCTCTTTGCACGTAGTAAGTTTTATTCTGGGCCACCATACTACGCTGCCATACGTAATGATGGGTATTATCATTATCTGATAAAGCCATCGTATCACTTTGGGTTTTAGTCCCCAGGTTTTGCCATAAGTGGAACGACACATGCCAAATACTCTCAGAGCCTTCGCCATTGTCTTTTCCACATGAGTCTTCCACCTGAGTTCCTTATCAAGGGTTATGCCTAGATACTTGACCTCGGTGGACCACGACAGTTTGGTTCCATTAAGGGAGGGATTCCCTAGACTTGCTAGTGTCCTTCTCCTTGTAAATGGTACTATAACTGCTTTATTTGGATTAATGGAGAGGTGGTTCTCCATGCACCATTTCTCTGTTATCTTCAGAGCCTTTTGTAATAATCCAGAGACTATGTTCGGAAATTTACCATTGACCATTATGGCTATGTCGTCAGCATAACCTACCGTGTAAAAAGGTCCGGTGTTGAGTTTGTTTAGTAGTGAGTCTACTACCAGACACCATAATAATGGAGACAATACTCCGCCTTGAGGGCAGCCGCGTGTTGTTTTTGCGCTAAGTTTATCTCCCATTAGTTCCGATCTGACTAGTCTGCTTCGTAGCATATAGTCAATCCAATTGCATATAGTGTCACTGACACCATGTTCCTTTGCAGAATTGCGTATAGACTCGAAAGTTGTTTTGTCAAAGGCTCCCTCTATATCGAGGAAGGCCCCTACACATACTTCCTGTCCTTCTAGTGCAGCCTCAGCTCGGCTTACAACGTAGTGTAAAGCCGTTTCCGTTGATTTGCCAGGGTTATACGCACATTGTAACCTATGTAGAGGGAATTTCTTCAATGGCCCCTCTCTAAGATGCCTGTCTACCAGTTTCTCCAGAGTTTTCAGCAGAAAAGATGATAGACTAATCGGCCTGTAAGCCTTAGCTTCTTCGTACGTGGGTTTTCCAGCTTTTGGTATGAAGGTAACCCTGACCGCTCTCCAAGCTTTGGGTACATAACCAAAGGCTATGCAGGCTCTGTATAGCCTACAAAGATGAGGAGTTAGTACCGAAGTACCTTCTTGCAGCAATATAGGGTAGATGGTGTCTGGGCCGGGAGATTTAAAGGGTTGGAAGCCCCCTATTGCCCACTTTAGTCTGTTTTCATCTACCACTTTCTTTGCCGTGAGCCAGTCATTTTTGGTCGTATGCCTTGTGAGCTCGTCCCTTGTGACTGGTTCCTCTTCGTCGTCATTGCGCAATTTGCACCCTGGAAAGTGAGTCCTAAACATCACTCTAAGGGTGTCCTTTCCAGTTTCCGTAGACTCCCCATTGACATCTTTTACGGACGCTAGTGGGTTTGCCTTTGTCATGGACATTGCTTTGCACAACCTCATTCCGTCTGGTAACGATTCGATGGAAGTGCATTGCTTTCGCCAAGTTGTTCTTTTAGCCTTGCGTATCGCCGTGCTGTACCTCGTCAACATGCTAGAGTAGTCAGAAAAATCTTTTCTGGCTTTTGCATAGTTGAAGGCCTGTCGTGTTTCCCGGCGTAATTTCGCCAACTCAGGGGACCACCATGGTTCCTTTTTGCAAAAAGCCTTTTTCACTGGGCAGTTATCCTCCCATGCGCCTAATATGGCCTTCTTAATCCTGTCAGCTTCAAACTCTACATCTAATACGGAATTGAGCTTACCTCTCGGGCTTCCTAAATTAACTTTTAGGTCCCTCTTGTATAGATCCCAATTCGTATTTCTTGGGTTTCTTCTTCGTGTAGTTTCGGCTGTACTCGCCGTCCTATACCTAAAGCATATGTAATTGTGATCAGACAAAGAAATTTCGTCCGATACATGCCAATTTTCAATGTGTACACTAGCTATGTTAGAGGCCAGTGTCAGATCGATGACTTCAGCTCTCGCTGAATTCCTAAAGGTGGGTTTATTACCTGTGTTAAGGATTTGTAAAGAGGTGCTTACCGCAAAGTCCAACAGATCCTCTCCTCGTTTGTTGACATCTGAACTGCCCCAAACGATATGATGAGCATTAGCATCGCAGCCAAATATGAGGTCTAAGTTTCTTTGGCTGCCATAATCAACCAGTCTTCTAATTATTGGGGTTACTGGTTCCTTTTCTTCGTAAGGGAGATAGGCGGAGGCTAGGATAATTTTCCTTTTCTCTGTACCCGTCTCCACATGGATCATAGTTGTTGTTAGATCCCTACAACAGAAAGTACGCAAAGGCATTGCCGCTATATTGCCCCTGATATAGATGCAAGTCCTTGCGTCATTAGTTGGACAGTCATAGAGAATTGTTCCCCCTGTCCCACCTAAGCCTTTCACAGTCCCCTTATATAAATAAGGTTCCTGTATCAAGGCAATGTCATACATATTTAGCTTTAATTGCCGAGCCAGAAGGGCAGTGGCAGCTCTGCAATGATGTAAATTTATCTGTACACACCTTAGTCCCTCCATCTTGAAGTCTTGGTGGGTTCGCGTGGTTGTAGGAGGTCCTCAGTGTTTAGGGTCCTCCTTTGATGCCTGGCCCTCTTCAAGAGTGGCCGGCGAGCGTAGGCCCTCCTCCATGGGGGCCGGCGAGTATAAGCCCAGGGCATGGAGGTCCTCCAGAATATCATCGGAGTCCGCCTCAGATTGCCTGGGCCCGTCCTCCGGTTCCTGCTCCACGCTTTGAGCCATGTCTTCTTGCGTGGCCACCCCATCTCGTGGTAATGGTTCATCCTCGGAGGGTGCCTTCTTCTGCTCCGCGTCAGGTCCCTCTCCCTTATCTTCTTCCAGGAGTTTGAACGAGTATTGTTCAATTCCTCCTGGAAGAGAATAGCCCGAGGCCTTGATTACCCCAGCCGATGCTCTGTCCATGAGGACGATACGCCGGATGCCGGATTGCTCAATCAGCGTGTTCACGACTTTCCAGTCGTCCGTCCCCAAGTCCGGATTCAACCGCTGAAGCAGTCGAAGGGCTCGAGCACAATCTTTGAGGGCCAGGTTCCTGCTCTTCCATGCCATTTTCACTGGCTTTGGAAGGTCCCTGGCATCTATAACTTTGAGCTTCAGGTGCCCTAGTTCCACATTTTGGATGACATCCCGAAGCCACTGTGCTGCATCAGAGTTGCCGCAGGAGACATGTACTGCACCCGCAACAACTCCGGGAGCAACCGTTAAGACAGGTAGAGGATCCGGGGCTTCCTCCAGTTTCTCAATTATGAGCTCCTGGATTGGCACCAGATCCTCCACCGTCAGGTACTCTTTCGGGTACTCGATGGTAACGATGGCAAGTTTCACAGCCGCCACCGCGTCCCTAAAGGATCTGGTTGAGGGTGATGGCCCTTGGGCCTTCACCCTCTTGGCAGTCATGTCTTCCCCGTCGCCACTGAGAGCAGCGCGCGGCCTTTTGGATGGTCCTATCGTTGGAGTTCCATCCAAGGCAGCCTGCTGCCTGAGCTTCTGGCGCTTCTTCCTCTGCGCCCCAGATCGCCAAGAGGTGCTGCCTCCACCGGGTGCTTGTTGCCCGATGGACTGTACTGCGCTCCCGTCTCTCAACGGCCCCGCAGCGGTCCCACCCTTTGGCAGTTCTTTGACAGTCCCGCCATGTGACGGTCCCGCCGCATTCCTGTCTCGGGAAGGTTCCGCTGCAGGCCCGCTTATTGACGGTCCCGCTATTGAGAGTGTGGTTCCGGCTTGCGCCTGTCCCACCTTGCGAGGTGCGGGCCCAGCTTTCACCGGTTCCGCTTTGTGTGGTGCGGTCCCGGCTTTCGCCGGTTCCGCCTTGCGGGGTGCGGGCCCAGCTTTCGCTGGTTCCGCCTTACGTTGCGCGGTCCCAGCTTTCGCCGGTCCCGCCTTGTGGTTTGAATTTTTTTTAAAGTTCTCCATAAAGGATCCCGATTAATTATTTCGTCTCTCAACTGCCCCACCCGCCATGGAGTGCTCAAACGGCGATGCTACGATAGCACCAGGGTTCCGTTGAGAGATATAGCCCCCCTCTATCAGTTGCCCACGAGACCGCACAGCACCAGCCGCACCGCTACCACTAGCAATATGAGCGAGCACTGCCGTCTGCAGGCCCCTGATAGAAGCGAGCTAGCCTGGGGTCGTCTGACCGTACCCCGCAGCCGATTGACTGTAGCCGGCTCAGCTACAGCCTCCCGTGTAAGAGGAAATCCAGACCAAAGTAGTATGTTGCCTCAGAGACGTTAAACCGCCTACGCTCATCGGCTCAACCACCAGGACTCCTTCATCCCCCCATACGGGTCCCCGCGCACGGCACAAACACGCGGGTGGTTGCGTCCTCCTCCTCACCTCCTCACCATCAGTCTTGATTGATGATGAGGCCGCACGTACCAACCACATAGTACATGCAGTTAATATATAATAAATAAATATATACTTTATATTAATGCAAATACATAGAGAAGTATAATAAATACATATACATATACATAAACATAATAGAGTGGTCCTGAAAAGGCCCGTTTTATTCCCTCCCCAGCCCAGTTCCATTCATCGCCCATCCAAGATGCTCAATGACTAGAACCGGACCCTTCCCCATTGGTTGAAATTAGCCGTTAACTCCAAATGCTCACCGCAAGCGATGAGCATTGGGGGCCACCGTTGCCCAGGGTGCGCCGCAAGGAGGCTTTCAACATACACCCCCACAGAGACACATGGTAATGTCATTACTAAATGCAAAATTATTGCTTATTTCAAGCATAATACAAAAGCATCTGATAAGTTAAAATCCATTGAACAAGACCAAAACAAACCTCACCTAAAAGATTTCTCCTTATCAATGACCAATTAACTATAGCGGTTTATTCTTACCAAAGCTCCACTGTCAGATTGACTCCATTTTTTGATGCCACTAAACAATTATTGTCAGGAGGTACTAACTTCACAACTAACATAATAATACCAACTCTACACGGCCTCTATACTTAGTTCTATTAATTTCAAGACCTCAGAAGGTCATAATTGAAAACTTAAGGAAAAGAATCACCAAAAGCTGCTTACGTAAATCGCAGTGCAAATCGACTCAAAATTACTTAGGTTTTGTGCTTAGGTATACTTACATTACTTAAAGAACTTAATTCATCATCATCTTTGCGTTGTATCCCGGTTGCAGCCCAAACTGTCGCTTCGGCGCCCGGGGTCCGCTTTCCGACTTTTTCTTCTCCACTTCGCACGATCTTCAGCATCCCTGGTAGTGAGCCCATTGGCACGCATATCACCCTTTACAACGTCAAGCCAGCACTTTTTGGGTCTACCCCTCCTGCCGGGGCCCGGCAGAGGCGGCATGGCCAGACATTTGTTACCCACGTAAGCATCCGGTTGCCGTAAAACGTGGCCATACCAACGGAGCCGACACTCTTGTAATTTATCCGCAATGTCACGGACATGAAGACTGCCGCGAATGCGGGAGTTCCTAACGCGGTCCTTCCGCATTACTCCACACATCCACCGCAGCATATTAATCTCCGTGACACGCAGCTCTTGCTTGTGTCGCTCTAACACCGGCCACGCTTCACAGCCGTATAAAAGGACAGGCCTAATGATGGTCTTATAGACCTGTCCCTTCAACTTTACCGGCATCTTGGGGTCACAAATGACACCAGTTACCTCACGCCATTTGGCCCACGCAGCAGCAATGCGTGCCTTAACGTCGCAATCGATGTCACCAGACGCATGGAACACAGATCCCAGGTATTTCACTTGGTCCGTGCGCTCGATCGTGTCGCCACCTATGCGTACGGGTGTGGGAGCTGTGGAGTTACAGGCCAAATACTCGGTCTTCGCCACATTGATCTTCAGACCACCGTTCTCAAGCGACTCCTTCCACGCCTTCACGCGTTGCACCAGCCTACCCCTGTCCGAGTCTGCCAGCGCGATATCATCAGCATACATGAGCAACCACGGGGGCTGCTCATGTGAGTTTCTGATGCTGCCTGACAAAACGTCTAATAACACGCTAAACAGAAACGGACTAAGGACGGATCCTTGGTGCACCCCGACGGTGATGGGGAAAGGTTTTGTGTCGCCAACAGCGGTCCGAACTATGGAATCGGAGTCCCGGTACATGTCTCGGATGATGTCAATATAGGCCTCTGGAATCCCTTTGGACCGCAATGCCCACCAGATTATCGCACGAGGAATACAGTCGAAGGCCTTCTGCAAGTCGAGAAGCAGGCAATGCAGAGGCGTATTCTTCGCCCTGTATTTCTCCGCGACAGTCCTTAGGGCAAAAATAGGGTCCATTGTCCCGTGACCAGGGCGAAACCCATATTGACATTCCGAGACAGTGCACTCCTGTCGAATCCGAGAGTCGATAATCCTTTCGAAGAGCTTCATGGTGTGGGAGATGACTTAAACCCCTCTGTAACTACCGCACTCCTGCACCGACCCCTTGCCTTTGAAGACTGGAGTAATGATACTCAGTCTCCATTGGCTCGGGATCGTACCGGTGAGGAGCGTCCGGTTGAAGAGGTCGGGTAAGACGCCCACACCACGAGAGCCCATCGCCTTCCAGGCTTCGATGGGGACTTCATCGGATCCAACAGCTTTCCGATTCTGCATGCGGCGAAGGCAATTCTGGACTTCTGCAGGCGTTACCAGTGGCACTAGTCCTTGATTCGGAGGGAGATCTGGCGGCTGCACCCCTTTATGCTGCATGTTCAGCAGCTCGTGGAAATACGAGCGCCATCTCTCCTTCACCGCGAGGTCCTCGCATAGCAGGCTACCCACAGGGTCTTTTACACAGCGGCACTTGGAAATGTCCTGTGCCGCTTTGACCCTGGAGCGCGCCAACTTAAAGAACTTAATTATTAAGTTTAATAAAAAGACGGTTTATTATTTTTTGCTTTTCAGTTTTTTCGGCGGTTTAATTTTTTGTTAAAAAGTTATTGTGTTAAAAGCTTTAATCTACTAATTACTACATACCTAAATAAATCAATTCTGTCAAAAGTTATGCGTGGTCACAGATATAATCAGTGAGTGAACAATCAATTATTCTTTGTTTTCGTACCCTTAGAGTTGAAATTTTGTTTCCAAATTTATATGGGACCACCTTCAGGGTATACCCTTTCCAATAAAAAGAATTTTTAAAACGGAACTACTCTGTAAAAAGTTATGCGTGGTCATATATATAAAAAAAAAAAACAAAAAAAAATATACCGGTCGAATTGATAAACTCCGTTTCCGTCTCCTCCGTTTTTTCGTCGGTTAAAAATCGTTTGTAACCTAAAAGTTATAATTTGATTATTTTTACAACAAAACATATAATTGTTCGATTGATTTTTTATGTTGGTCCCTGCGGTTTGATTTATCTTTATGATTAAATTGGACTTTTATAAGTAATTAATAAAGTTAGAATTTGTTCAGTTTTAAATCGTTGAATATTTTCTAGTTTTTTTATTATTATAATCTAAATCAAAATCTTTAAATGTCTTCAATTTACGATAGAACTATCATTATTATCGATAGTTTAAATAATATTGATAACTATCGCAATCGTATATTAAATAATGGCCGGATCCTATTAACCGGCCATTATTTAATACTATCATCGTTGTCCAAATTATATTAACTTTTTTGTGACAAAGTAGGTATCTCTGAACTTATAATTTATAAACTCAAATGGTAATTCAAATTAATTATCATAGATAACTATTCATTTGTAAATTTGTAATCTCTACGCTAGTTGTCAATATGTCAAAAAATTTGCTGTCATTAATAAGACAACTGACAATTAAAAAAAAGATGCTTTTTACTTTTTACTTATAGCATAGATGCATGGGGTCATAGGCATCTTATATTCCTTTATTGATCAAGTAATACAACATTACAATGAAAATTGCCGATTATTTTAATTATTGCATTAAATGGATTTAGTTCGGCTAAATAAATCATAAAGAAGGAACTTGAAGAGTTCCTTCTTTATGATGTTGTGGAATAAAATTTAGTAAAATTTTTTTTGAAATTAGTTCAAATTATTAATTTGTGCATTAAAAACTGTTGAAACTATAGACGCCTGCGTTAAATTTAATAGCAATGTGTCTAATGTGCACATGTACATGCAAGCAAAGCAGCATTGTATGTATAGGCTCTCTCGTCCATGTCCATTTTTTAATTGTTTCATACTTTCATAGTCATACTCATGCACTGTCTAAGTCTAACTAACTGAAACTGTCACACTGTCAGTCAGTATCAGACTACCAGTCTATTAATGTTGTAAAATTAACTTTATTTTAAATAAATAATTCCATCATTTGCCTTTGCTCTCGTTGCATCTTAAACCGTTGACAAATGACAATTTTCTCCAACTAGAAAAGTGTAAGTACCTACCTATATTAATTAATATACCTATCATTTTATAAATTTTTTATTATTTTCCATAAAATATTTTAAGACTTTTCAGATCGATTTGCTGTTTGTATTACTACTATTAATATTTAAGGTGAAAAATAAAGTTAAAGTTTTCATCTTTTATCTAATATTATATCGTTGTAACTTTACTGCAAGGAGGTTAAACTTGTTATCTAAACCTTTTACATAATATGACTTTCATTGAATCTGACCGCGACAATTGTTAATTTTAAATATTTATTTGAACTTTATTTGGTCCGTAATAGTCAATATTAATTATGTACTTTAGAATAGAATTTATTTAATAATTTTTAATACCAATGAAAGGTTACTGCACGTAGCAGAGATGGATGAGTGGAGTTATAAAAATGGATTTAATTAGAAATAAGTATATTATGAGAAGTTGAAAGTAGCGCCAGTGATGAGAAGCTGAAAAGTAATAGGTTAGCCTGATATGGCCAACTAATGTGAAGAGAGGAGTGTCATGTAACAAGGAAGATGCTAGAAATGATAGTGGATGGATACAAGAGAAGAAGTAGACCAAAGAAAGGATGGATGAATTGTGTAAAAGATGATATGGTAAAAAAGGTGTGAATGTTTAGATGACGGCTAATAGAGAAGAGTGAAAGGAGAGGACATTTTGTGCGGACCCCACATAGTTTGGGATAAGGCAGGAAGAACAAAGGCACTAACTAAACAACTGAGTCGCCCAAGTGAAATTTTTGAATTTGGTTCATATTTATGTAGTTCTTGAGACAACATTTTGCAAAAGTGGAATAGAAATTTAGGATAAAAGTTATCTAATACTTAATAATATAAAATAGCTTAAATAAGTTACAATTAAGATTTACTTCTTCTGATCTTTAGACAGAACTTAAGAATCAAAATAATGTTGCCAGATGATTCTTCTATTTCAGAAAGATGATTTTTATTTCTTGTTTAATGTGTTGAATCTTACTCCACACTTACTTTTGTAATGTAAACATTATATTATAGACACAATATATGATTTCAAATTGCACTGAATAAGTAAATCTCAACGTCTTAGAGATCATTGAATTTGGTAACTCATCAATAGATTTATTTACGTAAGGAATTCCCAAAGTGAAGGATATCGACCCCTTAGGATTGAAATTGGTTTCCCAGGAAAACTGTAACTCGCACTGGTGAGTTAGCATGGACTACTGAACCTGTTTTTTTCTTCATAAAATCAGCTATTATCTCGTAAATACCTTTTGTACTGAGAAGGAGCGAGTAAAAACACTAACTTCTTTGGCCGGGGTCTGCCTGTCGTAGGCTGGACTTTGTAAGTTTTATTTTTAATTTAAGTTGACCTCAGATTTATATCATCAATCATATGAAATAGGGTTTAGCTTAGGCTGGACTTTGTAGGTTTTTATTCTAATTTAAGTTGACCTCAGATTTATATCATCAATCATATGAAATAGGGTTCAGCTTAGGCTGGACTTTGTAAGTTTTATTTTTAATTTAAGTTGACCTCAGATTTATATCATCAATCATATGAAATAGGGTTTAGCTTAGGCTGGACTTTGTAGGTTCGAACGCACGTATTCCGGAGGCGCATGGCGTAACAGTTGCATTCGATAACACTGACTGTTTATATATTTCATTTATTTATATTTTAAGGTTTATAGGGTTTGTAATCCAAATTATACCATAAGATTTATACAAAAAATGCTGCCCAAAGTCACTATTCCACGCGGACGGAGTCGCAGGCACAGCTAGTTTAATATAAAGTTATTAAAGTTTGAAGAAAACGTTTTTTAAAAGCACCACGTGTTCAGTGATGTGTGTTTTCTTGCCACGGAGAACTAGGGCAAATGGTGTAGTGCACATGAACACATGCCTACAAAAACTTCTCATATTCGATTCACTTTTTTCTTTTATTGGACCAACGAAACAGGCGGGAACGGCTAGTACTAGTAGTCTATATATTTATAAATAATGACAAAAAGCTCTGCAAATAACTATGGCAGAATAAACCTGACTTGCTTTTTAGTGGTTTTATTTCATCATGATGTTGCAAGGTCTAGTTGAAAATCAACATTATGACAAAGCAAAATCAAAATGTATATGTGAGAATTTTCTCGCGTTGAATGTAATATGTATTGCCTTATTATCAAACTAAGATTTTTTATCTTACAGAAAAACCTGACTATGATACTTGTTTAATTTTTTTTTCTATTTAAACTGGCTCCTGAAGTCATGTGATTTTCATCATTAGTTGTATCCAACAAAATGTGTCTTTCTAAATGATCTTTTGTGTTTATTGAAAATACCAAATTTTCCCAAAATAAGTAACATAGCACTTGTGCTATTGGCTCCAGTCAACTGATTCACTACTTTTCTTATGTAAATATAATAATGACAAGCCCTTTTATTTCCATTTTTTTTATTGCTGTAGGACAGCAGACAGGCTGACGGCCCGCTTAGAATTTAGCAGTTACCCTCGCCTATGGGTGTTTGCAACGCTAGCGGCATCGCGAACACGCTGCTGTCCCATAAGGGTACAGGAACTTAGGTCACTAAAGCCGGAACACAACACAAAGTTATTATGGCGGCATACTTAAGACCAAAGGTGGTCGCCATTTAGAAGGGCTTCAGGCCCTACCACGTAGCTAGGGTGGGTTGTTTTGTCGCCTTTTACGACAGGACGACCCCGGCCGCAGAGGTTAGTATTCTTTCTCCGCCCCTGCACGGATAAAAATATATTTTATACATTATTGTTAATAGTTTTAATTAGTTACATATATTTACATAAAAAGCAGGACATAAAATGGGCAGGACATATATCACGTCTCACAGATAGTAAGTGGAATATAAGAACCACATCATGGAGAGGTCCACAGGGCAAGAGAAATGTGAGAAGATCATATAGTCGGTGGACTGATGATTTAATTTAAACAGTAGGAAGACACTGGATGAACTTAACGAGAATCAGAAAAAGGTGGAAAGAGAGGAGTCTCTTCTGGGGCGACAGTTACATCATAAAGGTTTCCTTTTGCAACGTTTCCTAGAACTATTGAAAAGACGTCATTCTCTCGATTCCTTTAAAACATTTTTTTCATTAACCATATTTTCACATAAGTTGAATTGTATTTCACCATAGCATAGAGGTCGGAATCAACAAGTTTCATTGCGACTTGATAGCCTTGAGCACGGTGAGGGGATCGCTACGTGACGGAGTTCGCAACGTTTATGTCTCTAAGGTGGTCATATTAAAACACGGCCGACTGATCTTGATTGATGGTTGACTGATGAATTTATTCGAATACGAACTACTAGGGTTTGTGGCAAGCCTTACAAGAGGCATACTTTCAGTAATGGAGTTACAAGCTGATGATTATATAGGAATGTACCCATACCACGTGACCTATTTCTGTAAAAAATATACCCCCCTCCTTGGTGACCATCCCTAGAAAAGACTTCCTCGTCCATCTAGGTTTCACGTAGTAATTCATAAGTGAGGTTTACAAAAATTGTTTGCAAACAGAAAGTAAAAAAAAAATTTGCCATTTTTGGCTTTATTAATACAACGCTAAACGCTGCCTGTCATATTCGAATATAGCTCTAAAAAGTGCTAGAAATCCTTTAGAAGATATAGATAGATAGATAACTATTTATTGTATACTCAATTTATCTACAAACATAGAAATTCTTTCAACTAATACACAATAGGCGGCCTTATCGCTTAAAGCGATCTCGTCCACGCAAACTTTTGTCTAGAGATGTTTTATTATTTTATGGAATCTGGCGATGTAGATGTAGCGTTTTGAGTTTGAGTATCCATGCTTATTATTTACTTATTCATATACATAGTTTTTATTGTATACTAAAAATACATATAATCAATTTAAACTAAAGGTTACATCACGACACGTAGTTATTAATCCTCCTCCCTGTAACCGTTCCCTATATTATGACATTAGTTTTAGCCGTGTAGTCTTGCCAGAAGTGAGAACAGAGGTCCATCATTTACCTTTTTTATTCTTGAAGTAGAAATGCTTAATGCATACCTCACCGCTTGAGGGCTTACAGCGTATCAGCATGAGGCTCCTGTGCAATGCGCCCGTAGGCCCCCGCAGTTAACAAGGCGCGCATGTCTATGAAATAAAACATAATACAATAAAGTTATAAAGGTTGTGATAATGAGTACAGTGGCTATTCACATAGCGCCATTTTGTCCCAAAGTAAGCTGTAAAGTTCTTGTGTTATGGGTACTAGTTAGACTAGAAGTGCTTCTTTTTCTTCCTACCCTCACCCAAACTATGTGGGGTCGGCACAACGTGTTCCGTACCAACATATATCCTTAACACCAAGGGTATAATAGACAATGCGCTGACAGCCTCTAACAGATTTTTACAACTAAATTACCCATATCCATACCAATTACCCATATATACTACGATGGGAAATCCTCTGCCGGAAACTTGCCAGATTGGATTGAAAAAAATACAGTGTTCCGCATGTAAAATTACAGTAGATCGGTAGGAAAATACAGTAAATCATAAAACTCATCACAGTGTTTTTACAGTGAAAAAAAAAACATACTCTTATTGGAATTATCAATGTATTTAATAATCATTATTATAAATTACCTAGTCAGGTTATAAATTCTGTCACATGTTTAATGTAAAATAATTGTAACAAGTTTATTAATTATGTAACCATTCATATACCAAAATGAACTTAACAAAACATAGATTCTTATGACATTAAAGTTTATTCAAAATGACCTCCGTGATTTTGAATACAAGCCTTCAATCTGCGCGGCCAGTTGTCTATCGCAGCACGAACGAGGTCCATGTCAATATCGGCGGCTGCCTTAATCAAGGATGTCTTGAGTGACTCCAAATTGGGATGAGGCTTTGAGCACGCCTTTTCCTCCAAGTGTTGCCATATCTTGTAATCTAACGGATTCAAATCTGGACTGGAGGAGGGCCAGTCTTCGTGCCGGATGAAGTCGATTTCACGCGCCGCCAGCCAGTCTTGTGTGCTCTTCGCTCTATGAGCTGGCGCCGAATCTTGTTGGAATACCCAGTGCCTGTTATTGAACATGGTATGAGAAACAGGTTCCACAAGGTTCGTCAGGACTGTATTTTGATACACAACAGCATTCGTTTTTACACCTTTCTCACAAAAATGTACCTCTGTTAAGCCCCAATAAGAAACTCCCAACCATACCATGAGCGAGGATGGAAAATGACCTCGTTGGACACGCGGAATACGGTTGCTCGCTTCTTCACTACTGTGTGCGTACACCTTATCATTTTGTTTGTTGTAGCTCTCTTCTACGGTAAACATTTTTTCATCCGAAAAAAGAATTTCCCGATATTTTTTTCCCGCGTACCGCTTCAACAAAGCGCGGCATCTCTTCAGTCTCAGGTCCATTAGACGAGCATTCAAACGATGTCCTGTTTTTCTTCGATATGCCCGAAGCCCTAAGTCTTCATTTAACACCCTTTTCACCGTGGTTCTGCTTAACCCCATCTGAAGGGCCAACAGTTTCTGCTTACGTTTGGGATTTCTTTGAATTCGTGCCTTCACAGCTTTTATCACTGCTGGAGTCCTAACAGACCGAGGGCGACCACTTCTTGACCTGTCATCTACACTAGAGTCTTCATTGTATCGTTTGATGGTACGATAAAACGAATCTTTTGGTAATATTCAAATTTTTCAGTATGTTAAAAATTTGAATTGGCGCGTAACCGCAACGATGCAACGCAATAACTGCAACACGGTCTTCTTTAAGCGTCCACTCCATATTTAAAAATGAGTAAAATTCTAAAAGTTATACATTTTTATTTTCATGAACAATTCGAAATTCTAATTCAATAAACTTTTTTGTGGCCAGCATTCTAAAAGAAAAGTTTTTACTGTGTGACAATACTTATGACCTGACTAGGTATATATAATTTGTCAATCAATATCTGTATCACTGTTACTTAGGGGTTCATTTTTATATATTTTGTCCGTAAAAGTCTTCATAATTTTTTCATTTGGGATATAATTTATACATTAGAATTTCTTAAAATGGACTGGCACGCTAATATGTTACCCTTGATGGTATTTGTGATTAATCTATTTCTTCTTTTGTTTTAAAATCATTAATAGCGCTGAATTTTCTTTCACACTCCGCGTTAGAATTGGGAAGAGATAGAATTTTCATGTTCATTTTTACTCGCTGTTCACTGTATACTGTATAGCTGGAATACAGTGTACAGCAAAAGCAGTAAAATTACAGTAAATCTAATGTAATTACAGTGCACCTGGCATCACTGATTTCTCATCAAAAACAATGTCAATATTGATTGATCGTCTGTTGGCCGATGTAAAACAATTCTACAAGATCGTTTGACCTGAGCGCGACGCGCGTCCGCATTCGATTCAATCTAGTCGGGACTTGCGAGGTGTATGGGTCCGCTGCGCGTGTACACTGATAATTATTTAACAATTCATTTCCATTATAACCTATTTGTGTGAACTTACATGAATTGAAAGATAGCGAATGAAAACTATCGAAAGTGCAGACTTGAGAGATTGTAAGTGATTTTTTCTTGAAATATTTTACCTTGAAGCATATTATTTTCTACATTTATAAATTCGTTTAAATACACCCGCTGTAAATTATTATTATGTTCACATGTTTTTGTAATTCTTATAATAAATGTTATTATCATTATAAAATATGTAAATATTATGAATTTTATAATTATCTCGCACGGTTAATTATACGCCGCTACCAGAATAATCTTCGTGTGTAAGGGATATGGGAATTACCAAGACCTGCATCATATTAAATATCATTTACACACATTTTGGATCGCATAAGGGACAAGAAAAAATAAGCTTTAATATCAAAATTAGCTTAGAATACGACTAGATTTAAAGCTGGTTAGTAAAATGGTGAGAAACTACAGGATGTGTTTAAAATATCTGAGGTTATTTCTCGTCATGATTACAATTATTTATTATCATTTAATCGTTACTCAAGCACTTTGAAATCGGCACAATGGTTATAGATAATTATTACAGCATAGGTTCTAAAATGTAAACGGTATTATTGCGTAGAAAATTGGTACAAAGATGTCACGAGTCACGACTAACGATCTCGAAATCGTCATTAATCTAGCCTTAGAATGCCAGTTAGGTTACGTCAAAGTTTCGAAGTCCCCAGAACTGCTGTTCTGTATTATCGCAGTCGATATACAGCACACCCTATTGTAGCATTTTGATGAGCTATGGGTCTACCACTACATGCTAGAATAAAACATCAATCCAAGCCGAGAGAATACATTGCGGACAGGATTGCGAGAGATCACGTTAATTGATTACCGTGAAAAAGGTGAAGCAGTTGTAAAAAATTATACAGTTATATAAATTATTATATATTATATAAATTATACAATTATATTGTTTTGAACTTCTCGAATAACTAGATGCCTTGATTTGTGAAAAGAGACTGCTTGAAATACAAATAGGTAGATCATCTTTTGCCATGTCAATGTATCGGTACCTCCTCAGTGGAGATCAGTAGCTGTGTAATATAGGTTTATGGCTTGGATATTAAGGATAATTGCCGGTGCCCTCCATTTAGGGCCCACAGTGAGGCGGCCTGTTTTAATGTCTAGAGTGTCTTGCATAACTTTTAGCTTGTTTGTGATAAGGCCGCTAAAAGAATTTTTCCCCCGCATAAATGGAGAAACTCACTACTCTACATAAGAGTGGATTGGCAATGGAAAATGTTAACGATTTTAAGCAACAATTTGCTCGGCTCTCTCTCTTTTCTCTTGATGTTTTTCAATTTCCACAGTTAATTACAGCCTTCCAGAATTTACTGTGCGTGTGTGTGCATGAGCGCGCGCGCGCTTTTGTAAGTTCGTATGAGCGTGCGTATGTGTGTCTGCTATAAATTTAATAATATTTTTATAAATACGTTTAAGCGAAGTGAAAGTATCGGTGTTTCAAGAGTTCCAATATAGTAGTGTCGTAAATACGCCTAAACATACAAATATCTAAAAACGTTTCTAGATACAGACATTATCTTGAGTGTTGAGATAATATTAGTTGTGAACATTAAATATACAGCGGCCCACTTACTACTTACTTTCGTGATCGCGTCTTTTTGTTTGTTGGTTTAAATGACGCAACGACAATGTGATGTGAAAATAAACACACAATTTGTGCATTATAATTATCACGTACTTGAATTGGAATAGTTTTTGAATCTATGTTTTAGACATAGTATTTCAGTTTTTTTTTTAATACTGGGAAACAGCAGACAGGCTGACGACCTTAATAGTGAGCAATTACCATCACTTGTGAATGTTTGCGACGCTAGGAGCACCGCGAACACGCTGCGGTCCCTTAATAGGTATAGGTGTTAAGAGGTGAACAAGGCTCGCAGTGGAAGCAATAAAAACGACTTTTCTCTATGTGATTGTAATGATTTTAAAGTGAAAATTTCTTTAGCGGCGTTGTGCACTCATTTTGTGGTGGGTAAAAAATGTATACTATATGTATAAATGTTATGTAATAATTAAACTTAGTGAAAAATAGACAATTGTATTTATGTTGAGTTATATTTTTTATTACTATCATTTCTTGTATTGTAATTTTTTAATTCTCATTCTTCCTATTTTACTTTTTATTATAGTCCATTTTCTAATAATAATGTATAATTTTAATTATTAATATTGTGACCACTAGTTTGCAGCGTCAGAAGATGACCCTCTAAGTTTTAAGTGCTATATGTTAATGTAAGATGTTATTATAAACACTTAGATGTGCAAATAAATATTTGAATTGGAACTCGCGTCAGGTCACGTGTCCTGATCGAAAATTCGTAAGATTCGTAAGACGGAGTTTTGCTCCAGTAGTACCAACCTTATAATGACTTATGGTTTATTTTATAATGTTGACCTGATCGAAAATTCGTAAGACGGAGTAATACCAAGCTTATTAATAATGACTTAGGGTTTATTTTATAATGTAACATTTAAATGATTGCATTACATTACATATACATATCTATTCGAATTGCGACTTACAATGAAATACAGTTGAGTTTTTGAAGTGAAAACTTCTTTAGGCGCGTTGAGCACTTTTTGGGTAAACAATTTTTGGTTTGTAAAGAAGTGTTAATGACCAATTTAAACTTTAATGCTTAATCATAAACGATTTTTTAGAAACCGAAAATAATAATCTAATAGCTCGACGATACAATTCACAAGTTATTTAGTTTTTAGTTTTCAATTCTATCGGCAGTCCCAAAGACTGTTATGCATGTTTTATTAGCTGAGTGCGACCATATTTATAACCCGAAATGTAATTAATTGTCAATTACAATTCATTCTTTATTCTTCTAATACTAGAACATAAAAACTCTAACAACGGGAACCTGGGTGAGTAATGCTGAAACAGAGCACAAGGTTATTATGGCAGCATACGTAAAAGCAAATGGGTTATTTAGTCGCTTTTTACAACAGGTGGACCTCGGCCGCAGTAGTCAGTATCACCGCCCCTACACGGATAAGATGCGTCTAAACTTCATACATATTCCCTAAAACTATCGCAGTCCATGTATAGTATATTCAGTATTACAAGGCAAATAAAATTCAGGAAAAGTACTGGTACTAACCGTCCTTGATAAATAAAACAAGATTGTCGTATGATATATTTAAATTGAGAATATGGTATTTTAATGCATATACGGCCCCGTCTGAAAGGCACAAACAGGGTCAAACTTATTCAACATGCATTTATTTATAGCAGTGAGCAAAAACATTTAGCCCTTGCTTACGCAAGCAAAAATACTTTTATACATTATACATATTTTATAAACATTTTAAACGGTGAATTTTTGGGCATCCGTTGAAATCATGTCTTTTTAACCGAGGACCAAAGCATATCATGAGTATATCAGGGGAAGTTTAAATCACTAGGAATTAACAAACAAAAAATGGATGAATGGCATGTGACAAAAAATGCTAAAAATTAGAAGGAATGGATACAAAAGAATGGCAAAAATCTTTAAAATAGCTATGAAAAGACGTCTTTTGCAATACTTAAATCTTTCTCCTGCCCTTATCCCACATTATATGGGGTCGGCACATCTTGTTCTCTTCTTCCACTCTTCTCTATTAGCCGTTATCCCAACATTCACCCCCCTTTTGCCATATTATCTTTTACGCAATCCATCCATCTTTTTTTCGTCTACCTCTACTCCTGTATCCATCTACTCTCATTTCTATCATTTTCCTTGTTATATGGCATTCTTCCCTGCGCATTACATGGCCAAACCTAGTCGAGTCTGTAGACTGGCGCTACTTTCACACTTCCTATAGTAAACTCATTTTTAATTTTAACCAGACACGCCTCCTAAAGTAATCGGGGTAAAGGCGGGAATTCCACTAGTCACAAGATAGATGTTCAGTTTTGGTTCTACTTATCTTCAATCCAACACCCTCCAATCTCTCCTGCCATTTAGCCAATCTGCTCTGAACCCCGTGAGCATTTTCTCCAACAAACCCGATGTCATTGGCAAAGAGCACCAAGGTGCCTCTTCCTCTATCTTCTACTGCATCTACCACCAGTAGAAACGGATAAGGGCTAAGAAGCTTGGTGTAAAGCTTTTTTTTTTGGTCTCGGGGAAAAACCTCTCTTGACGGGTTCCCCCGGCCCGGGGGGACCGAGGGATATAAGGGACTCCGGAAAAGATGTTCGACCATCCGACTACCCACTAAAAAACCCCGCTGTTCTCCTATCGCCTACGCCCGGGCCCACGGATATATGGCCTGCCGATCTCGTGGCCCGGGCCGGCGCCGGCCCACGCTTTGTCTTAAAGCGGGCCCCTTCTAAAGTGCTGGCGCCAGGGGGTCAGGCTTTCGTCCCCCCGGCGCTCTCTTGTAACAACTCTATGAGTTGAGGGGGGCTGCGGAACAGCACGCGGCCTTTTCCCTCACGGCAATAGTGCGGGCGGCGGATCCTCCCCCGAGGAGCCGCCCGCGGCCGCTTTCTACGGCGGCCGGAGATCGTTGCCCGCCCTCCGGCGCCGACGACGCGGCCTACGTTGGCGGGAGGGGAGTGCGGTGGCGGACTCCCGCTCCCGTTCCGCCGCCTCCCTTGCAGACACTACTGCCTCGCAAAAGGAGGCGACGGCCGTCCATCCAGGATCGCCCCCGACCATGGACAGAACCAGGGCCGGGAGCGACAGGTCCACGCCGATTTGGGCGACAAGGGCGCGGCGCTCCTCGCGCCACGCAGGGCACACGGCGACAGTGTGGTTCACCGTGTCCTCCTCGTCGCCCGCGCCACAGTGGTGGCACCCTGACGTCATCTCCCGCCCTATGCGACACAGGTACCTCCCGAAGCAACCGTGCCCCGAGAGGCCCTGCGTCAGGCGGAAGGTCAGGGCGCCGTGGCGCCTTTCCACCCATTCGGCCAGGACGGGCCTCACCGCTTCGATGGTGGCGAGGCCCGCGCTAGGGTGCGCGAGGCGCTCCTTCCACTCCACCATGAGTACCTCATCGCGCAGCTCCGCCCGCTTTACCTCCAGGTGTAAAGCTACCGCAACACTGAACGTATCTGTGACGCTAGCAAGGGAGCGGACGTATGTACTTACCTTATTTTGCATTACATAAATAAACAAGAAATATTAAACTAAGCACAATATGGTTTTCGAAAAGGGAAATCTACTGAAAGGACTTGTTTGATTTGGTAAAAACTATTTAAATAAAATTAATGACAAAAATCGTGTTTGTGTTACTTTTTTTGATGTTTTTTTTTATTGCTGAGGAACAATAGACAAGCTGACGGCCCACTTAATAGTAAGCAGTTACCGTCGCCTATGGATGTTTGCGATGCCAGGGGTACCGCTAACACACTGCGTAAAGCCTAGTTCGGACTGGTCGAGTATTTTAGTCGAGTAGCGAGTAATTTAGTAGCTAAATGTGTCTGAACACCAAAAATTTAGTTAAGTAAGTTAGTAAATAATTTAGTCGAGTCATTCCATTTTGTTCTATTTTTATAGGGCGAGTAGGGCCTCCCACCACGCGTCCGTGCTCACTGGCTCACCGGCTAAATAAGTTCGAACCTTTTGATTAGTCGAGTTCATTAGTGACCGCCAAAAATGGCGAAGTATTCTTTGGGGTCTTCCAATGCTAATGCATTGGAAGACCCCAGGAATTATCCCCAGGTGGAAGGAATTATCCTTCAGAAGACAATTAGTAGCTCCTAGTTTATCTCTTCTATCGATCCATTTTCGCACCAATAACTTTTTTTCTTAACCACACAAACTTCCTCATCCACCTCTTCTAAAATAGCCATTACGATTAGCTTAATCGGTTTATTCACTCTGTTGCGTTGCAGCCCGTTCATCTTTCAAAACACCACCCACTTGTGTTCTGTACTCTACCGTAAATGCGAACGATTTCTGGGCAGTAGCGAGTAGTTTAGCCACTAAATTACTCGCTACTCGACTAAAATACTCGACCAGTCCGAACTAGGCTTAAGGGACTTAAAAAATGTAATTAATGCCAAAGCTGTAATAAACGAGATAATAGAATACTTGATTGTATCAAAAGCGTTTTGGAGTGCGAACCACAGAGCAAAATTTGTTAAACTATCATGTTTAATCAATAAGATACCTGGCCATATATTTTAATACATACGTCACTCATATTAAAATTTATTTTGAGCGCTATTTGTAATGCCGGTACGAATTTATAACTTTGTCTTGCCTACTCTTTTCACACGATTTGTATTAATTTGACTATATGTAACTGAATTTTTGAACGTAATGTTTCAACAAATGATCTTAATGTTTTCCAATAATCATCAAGCTGATATATATATCGTATGATATATATTGTACTCGACAGATGCAGCTAAATATTGAATCTGAAGCCATTACTTTGTACACATTAGTACACAAAAGTAAACTCATTTCACAGACAAATATCATAATACTTGTATACAAAGTGACATTGAGGTTACGACAATTAAAATATATAAACAAGTAATTAAATATTAACCGAATACATAATATTTGGAGTAATTTATTAATGTCATTGCATAATTAAAGTTCACTTGAACTGTTGAAGAAAACAATATATGTATGTGTATACTTTGATTAACAAATAATTAAATAAATATACAGGAACTATTCATACAACGCTATCTAGTTCCAAAGTAAGTAGCATAGCATTTGTGTTATGGGTACTAAACAACTTATAAACTACATATTATACATAAATTTCCAGACGCGAGACGGGAATCCATCCCGTGACCTCCGCAAGCATTCCAACGTGTTAGTTGTTACGCTACAAAGGTTGTCGAGTATAATACAGCCTTATTTTACATCTCTTATCGTATTATGAGTTCATAGTAAGAATGCAAGACGAGTTCTGGCGCAACGGACATCGAAAAGTCTGCGGATTTAACAAAATATATAAATAGTTTATTTGTCTAGTACCACAAACGCTTTATTGCTTACTATAGGACAAGATTGTGCTGTTTTAATCGTCACCTTATTTATTATTATTACCATATATCAATTTTTTGTCCCGTTATATGTTATTATTAGATAGTATTAGTTCGGTATCACAACCTTACATCGGTCTTCGTGCTACTGGGGCTCTTTTCTGGGGATTGAGCTAGTTAGTTTCTTGAAATATTAGAATAGAACAACGGAAATCGACGCGAAGTGTGCGCAACGTATATTTTGAATGAAAGAATCGCGAGATGGTAGCGTCGTCGTAACATAGGGGTGGCGATGCATTTACTTAGATACGATTAACTCGATACTAGGTAATGTTTGCGGTAAATTGATTATGCTATATATACGTAACAGCTATATTCTTAAAGGCGTCGGTTGCATCAAAAACATAAAATTTGGATCGCTGAACTTGTCACAGAGAAAACTACGCACTCTTTTGCTTCAGTGTTCTTCTGTAGTATTTTATGTTTTGTGTATAACACAAAGCATGAAAATATATTTATAAATATTGTAAATTAATAGGAATACGATATAGGTAGTTAATTTCGATCGGGTCTGGCATAGGGCTCTTCTTGCGAAGCTTCCATCTTACGGGATACCTGGGAGTCTTTGCACCTGGCTATCCAGCTTTCTCGCTGGGCGCAGTATTAAGGTCGTTGTTGACGGTTGCTGCTCCAGTGTGAAACCTATCAATGCTGGTGTGCCCCAGGGTTGTGTGCTGTCGCCGACGCTATTTATTCTGCATATCAATGACATGTTATCTATAGATGGCATTCATTGCTATGCGGATGATGGCACCGGCGATGCACGGTACACTGGTCGTGTAAGTCTCTCTCCTGCGTTTTTGGAAGAAAGTCGGGTCAGACTAGTGTCTGAAGTAGAGAACTCTCTAGAGAGGGTCTCTGAATGGGGACGACAAAACCTTGTCCAGTTCAACCCCTCGAAGACGCAGGTCTGCGTATTCTCTGCCAAGAAAACCCCGTACGCACCTGCGCCACAGTTTCAAGGAACCTCTCTTTCCATCGCAAGTAGTATTGGGATCCTTGGTGTCGACATCACGAATGATGTGCAGTTTAGGGGACAATTGGAGGGTAAAGCTAAGCTTGCCTCCAAAAAGCTAGGTGTGCTAAACCGGTCCAAGCAGTACTTCAGTCCAAGGCAACGGCTTGTGCTATATAAAGCACAGGTCAGACCGCATATGGAGTACTGCTCATATTTATGGGCTGGAGCACCGGCCTGTCAGCTCAATCCCCTAGACTCGATCCAACGGCGCGCAGTTCGTGTTGTCGGCGATCCCATGCTCACAGACGGTTTAGATACGCTTGGACTTCGGAGAGACTGCATCTCTTTGCGTATTCTACCGTCTGTACAACGGGGAGTGTTCTGAAGAACTATTTAAGATGATGCCCTCGTCGTCTTTCTACCACCGCACTGCCCGCCGTCGGCTGGGTGTTCATCCCCATTTCTTGGAGCCTCTTCCTTCCTGTACGAAACGATTCTTCAGAACGTTCATGTTGCGTACTCTCAGGATCTGGAATGAGCTTCCGGCTGAGGTTTTCTCAGCGCGGTATGATATGGGGTTCTTCAAAAAAGGCGTTATAAAATTTGTTCGAGACCGGCAGCGCGTTGGTGGTGCCTCTGGTGCTGCAAACGTCCATAAGCGACGGTGACCACCTGCCAGGGTGGGCCGTTTGCCTGTCTGCTGAACTCAAGCAATAAAAAAAAATTAAAACGGGGAATTTTGCAATGGATATTATCAATAGCTCGTTCAATTCAAATCACTTTATTTGTCTCAAGAACACAACACAGTTGGTAAAATTACCTACAAATTTATGTCCACATATTTTTGCCAACAAATATTAGTTTACATGTTATTTCTTTTTTTACATACTGCTGTATTAAATTTAAAATAGATATATTAAAATTTTAATATTTCATTAAATCTATTTATTCCTTCAACCAGTCTAATAGAATATATCATTTTGTCAAGTAACCGTGTTTTTAATAATTGTTTTTTAAATAGTGTCAGGTAGTTCTTTCATCGTGAGATATAATTGTTTTGTTCATAATCGTTAATTTATAATCATAAAAAATAATCGTTAATAATATAATTGTTTTGTTTTAAACGACATAAACAATATCAAGTATGTGTACTTGATATACATATGTCAAGAGGATTTGTTTATTTACTGATGATTGATCTTGTTTCATCTTTATTCTGAGCTTTTGATTTGGATGTTGATGTATATTTATAAATATAACCCATACTAATATTATAAATTGGATAGTAACTCTTGTCTGTTACGTTTTCACGCCTAAACCGCTGTACCAATTTCCATGAATTTAGTTATAGAGGTAGTTTAGACTGGAGAAGGACATAGGCAATTTTTTTTATTTATATAGCAGATCAAAGTTTGTCGGGCCAACTAGCCATAATTATAACTAGCATAATTATAATATTATAACAGCCCATAGCATCCCTCTACAGGCTCCTCGTACAGGGATCGGACAGTATACCTACCACGCTTGTCTAAGGTGGAATGGAGGGTTATTTATACACATCGGTGATCGGGTTTCCTCACGTTGTTTTCCTTCACCGTCCGCATTGGCATTATTCTGTTATATATGCCTACCACCGTGGGATTCTCTAGATTGGTTTCCTAATGTAATACGACTTGTAGCTCAGTTAGTAGTACTTATTGTAGGTAGGTATTATATATGAAAATAAATTATCAAAGATTTGTGAATGAATAAAATCCCTAGCGATTTTAAACTAAACAAATCATGATTGATTTACGTTATTCATAGAAAGATTCGCACATCAATCGTTGGTTTAATATTAATAAAAATAATATTGTTTTAAGTATTGAAATAGTTTCGCGAGTGTTTGATTTCGTATAAATTTATTATGCAAAAATAAATACCGAGGGCCGGCGGAAATATAGTTGCCTGCGAACGGTCCAATTATATTTAATGACGTACAGTCTTGATATTAATGATTTATCGCAATTTATTTGCGTTTCCCTTATTAATAAAACCCAAAATGAGGATATATTATAGTTCTCCGTGTAGAGGTGGATTAAGAATACTGACCCTTGCTGGGGGCGGCCTGTTGTAAAAGGTGACACAACGACTAGCCAGCTAGGTAGGTCCTTGTGTTATGTTCGGATATAAGCGACCTAGGCTCCAGTTCTAACGTTCCCGAGGTCGCAAACATCCATAGGCGACGGTATATAATAATAATAAAGCTTTTATTTATCCTTACAAATAGGTATTTGCATATCTTACTAGTCTTACTAATATTATAAACACGAAAGTTTGTATGTTTGTTACACTTTCACGCAAAAACTACTGAATGGATTTTAATGAAACTTTACAATAATATAACTTATACGTCAGAATAATATTGTGTGAATTGTCCAACAAAATAGAACGTTAAGTGTCAAGTAAGTAGGAAAAAATTCTGCCATCTGCAAGCTGGCTTCTGGCGTGCGCTGCAGAAACCGTTAGTGTTACACGTATTTGATGTATAATGAAAATGTTTATTTTAAATAGTCCTGCAAAAAAGCCCGTCACAGCATATATCTATTTTTATGTCTAAGCCATTATCACCAAAATAGTGAACCATAAATACAATAAAAATTGATAATTTATTTCTAATACACATTTGGTAGTAACAATTCTTCTAAGATCTAAAAATCTAAAACTGGAAAACTTACTCCATCTGAGATTGATTAAGTAACGAATTTCCATTTTGATGTTAATTTGTGCTTCACTTGATTTTTAGGTAGTTTAGCCCTATTAATCCGTTTTGTTCGGCTTAAGTTTTGACCTCATTTTACACAAAGAAGTTCACCGGGTCCTCTATTATAATATGAATTTGACTCTGACTTTTAAGTTTCAATTTTGATGAACTTCGGTAATAAAGATAGATTGAACCTTCTAGAAGAAAATAGGTTTTTTTTAATTTTGATGGCAGAACAACGATTGCCGGGTTAGCTAGTACATAATAAGTTTCTTATACAATCTTAGCGATGTTAAATTAATCTTAGATGTAAAAATGCGAGTTTAGTTATAGTAACAGTAATATTTTATATAACTTATGTTAGATTATTACAAAATTAGCATATCACGTAATCCGCTCATTCGAGTGAATCGTGTAAAACGTCATAGTAGACCATTTTTTATGTAAGCACATTTTTTAGTGTTGTCAGTATTGTAAAAAAAAATATAAGTTTTTTTCTGGGTAAATATGTGCTATAAACCAAATAACTTACCAAAACAATGAAACTTATTTACACAATCAATATTGTACTTGACTTACAATGGGCGGCCTTATCGCTAAAGAGCGATCTCTTCTAGGCAACCCGGGCTATAGGACATTATTCCTTCTAAATTGATGTTGAAGGGATATATGGCAATAGTAATATAGTTGATAGAATACACTTTTAGGTTGTGCGGAGTGGCTAAATAAAATCGGAATTATAATATAATGTTTTATTATTAAATATTATTTAATAATAAAACGTCACCAAACGCCGAAGAAATACATTATTGATAAATTATTGGCTGATCATGGTCACGAAGTTGTTAGACTGCCACCGTACAACTGTGAATATATTTGGAACCTCGTAAAACAAAGAGTTTCAAACAAGAATGTTGAATAATTGGGAGAGGAAGATCGAATCTTTAACTTTAGAGGCTTTGCAATTAATCACTCCTGAAGATTGGAAAAAGGAGGTAGATCATGTGAAGAGACTGGAAGAAGAATACTGGCGAAAAGATAGATTGAACGACGAGTTATTTATTATTAACACGGGATGATACTGATTCTGACGAGACATCAGACTCGGATACCAATTCTGAGTCTGATGTAGATTATGTAAGTGGAGTTGAAGAGTTAAAATTTTCAAAAATGTGATGAATGATGATGATGATTAAAAGTTAAACATTATTCAAACATTTAGTTTTAATTAAAAAAACACATCAAATTCCTTTATCATCATCATCATCATTTCAGCCGGAAGACGCCCACTGCTGGACAAAGGCCTCCCCCAAAGATCTCCACGATGATCGGTCCTGCGCTGCCCTCATCAAACCCATTCCGGCGATCTTGACCAGATCATCGGTCCATCTTGTGGGGGGCCTACCAACACTGCGTTTTCCGGTACGCGGTCGCCATTCGAGGACTTTTCTGCCCCAACGGCCATCAGTCCTTCGAGCTATGTGCCCAGCCCACTGCCACTTCAGTTTTGCAATCATCCGGGCTATGTCGGTTACTTTGGTTCTCCTGCGAATCTCCTCATTTCTGATTCGATCTCGCAGGGAAACTCCGAGCATAGCCCTCTCCATTGCCCTTATAACCTTAATTCCTTTATAACCTTTTATTAATAAATGAGAATATTACGTTTTGTTAACTGTACTTTTTCTTTGCTGAAGACGTCACAAGGGCGTTAATTTGACAAGGTTCAAGCGCATTACCAATTTGCGTGGCTTATATGTGTATTTTAAATATTAAGTAGGAGGTTTGATACAAAATTATATAAGCTAACATGTTATATTCGTAGTTTGTCCGCAACATCATGACAAACCCATTATTCGCGAGGTCACGCGATATTGCCATTCTACTTGAACCACTTTATGTCGTCTGTGTGTTGATTGTTTTATTGATTTTTCAGACGGTAATCATTTATGATTGAAGTTCATTTATGTATATATGGCTTGTAAATTATTTGTTTTTACAAAAATTATTTCGTTCTTTACTATTTATATAGTAATTATTAATATTCACTGTTTAAACATAGGAACGAAACGTAATTACAATATAATTACATTTAAATAATGTGTTATTAGAATTCAAAAAGTGGACCCCGTGTCAGCGTTTTGCCCATGGTCTACTTAGACATTTATATGGGCTAAGTCCTTTGACATTCTTTTCTCAATAAATAAATAAATAACAACAATTCCCACAGCGCCATCTAATCACAAAGTAAACACTTGTGTTATGGGTACTAGACAACTGATATACATATTATACAGAAACACCCAGACGCGAGACGGGAATCGAACCCGTGACATCCGCAAGCGTGCTGAAGTGCGTTAGCCGTTATGCCACGGAGGTCGTCAATTCTATATTATACTATAATATTGTATTATTGAAACGTTACACAAATTTATGAATATAAAAAATACGGAAAGTACCCGACGGGTAAATTATGCTCTAAATAGATTCCAGCTCAGCTTAGGCTAGTTTTATAGAGGACTATCGCTGATCTTTCGCTAAGCCCAAGGAAAAATATCACAGACATACCATAGAAAAAAAGTCGTGGTGGGTAGTATCGCTACACTACCGTAACATTTTTTGCGCGAAAACGTTTTCGTGGTCTCAGGTATTATAAATGTATTTATTTATATCAAGTGAAACTTATAATGATATTACGTACATTTAAAACTGGGTAATGAAATGAGAAATACGAGACGATGATTAGCACGCTGCCAACGTGTACGATAATGATCCGGACGGTCGTATGAAACGAAATCACTATGAACACTATGGGGGTCCATATCATAAAATATTACTGAGTACAACAGCAAAAAGTTGAAATATGAATTGAAATCGTGGCTTTTAACCCTAAATTATGAAGAAACTGAGGAATTGCTGAGTATAATGAATTAGTTGAATTATAGATTTGGCTCTCATATGCTTAACACACACACACACACACACACACACATACACACACACACACGCGCGCGCGCGCGCGCGCGCACGCATACACACACACACACACACAAACCTTATATATATAAGATTTTGTATCCTTTTGTATCTTGGTGTTTTTTTTTTCTTTTCTTTTTTGTTTGTATGATTTGAGAGGGCACTAGTTTCCAAGACACAGACTAATGTCTAGTTTGGAGACTAGGGTTCATTGACTTATTATATTAAGGTGTTACAATAAAGATTTATTATTATTATTATTTATATCGCCTCGCGTATCAGCTTGAGATGTTTTATCTGCTTCCTCTTCGAATCCCGTACGAATATGCGCGTACACGATATCGTAGGTATCCTAACAACCATAGGACGTTGTCTATTTTCAAAATATATACAACACTTAGCGGTACAAACCTTGAGTCACAAGATATATCGACCTTTATAGCGACTATAAAAGCCTTTCATAGCTCACTCTGGCACGACCTCATTATGGGAGCCTTTTTTTAAACGTTTTCACATTAAAAAATTACACCGTTAATAAACATAAAAAAGGAAATAAAACTGATAATAATACAATCAACCCTCATGTATGTCACGTGGAAAGAAAAACAAATTTCAGTGTAATCTAATCAAAATTATGAATAAGGCTTCTTCCTAGAAAGTTGTAAAAGGCGAAGAATGCATTACTCCTTTTGCATGTTTGCGTTACCTTTTAAACAGCAATAAAGTCACCGGTCATTTTCTGCCTTTGAAGTTGAGTGAAACTAATTTAGCTACTGTAGCAAGCAATTTTACCCACAATCATTTTTTTCTAAATTAACCAAGATCAAGAAGAGACCAATACTCATATACAACGTAGGACTTTTGCTCTTTGGCTACTCAACTATGGGATTATTGTTGATAAGATATAATTAATAAATACTTTCAACGAGACTAACAAGTCTCGTTATCAAAATCAATTAACAAATTAATTGTATATAATCATTCAGAAGCCACGAACTTCGCGTGTAAGTTACTGATATGAAAACATACCTAAGTTAATTTATTTTGCGCTAATTTGCGTTTAATTGCTGATACTTAAGATATGTTTTCGAATCTGAACTTTTTATTCTCTGTGCAGGGGTTTAGTAAGAACACTGACCCTGGTCTCTATATAAACCGCTATAATAACCTTGTGTTATATTCCAACTTAGGTTGGTTTCAGTTCCCCTACGCGCCAGGGTCAGTGGTGACCCTGGCGTCGAAAACATCCATAGGCGACAGTAACTGCTAGCTATTAAATGGACCGTCAGTCTGTTGCTCTATAGCATAAAAAAACACGAGTTAAATTAAGCAGTGAGCCGTAATGGGCTATTTTAATAAACTTTCTGCTTGGAGCCTGGGAATTATATTTGAGAACTGTCATAGAGCGAAACTAGCACACTTCGTTTGTGTCATGATTATCCTTGAAACTTGATAAATAACATTTATTTTTCATTGACTCGGTCAAGCTTCTGTAAATACCGTACGATCGCAATAATACCGCCCGCAATAATATCTACGTCAGAGTCAAGTCCTTTAGCAAAGTGTACCAATGTGGCAAATGAAATTCAATTAAGCCCCAAAAGGTAGAGCGGTGAGGCTGACATAACCACGTCAGCTTCGCTCCGGAATTCCGACGTAATACTGGTCAGAGGGTTTCCTCGGCGTACAAAAAAGACACAGAAGGTGGTCCTTTGCATCCCATCTAAATTAATGACCTTGTGATGCCCCGGCATCTCTTTTATCACGCAGCAACATCTGCACGCGCCCCTCTAAACAAAGAAAAATCTAGTACAAGCCTAGATATTTAAAAAAAACATGCGGGGCAGTCTTTGGGGGTTGCCGATAGAAGTGAAAACTAAGTAACTTGTGAGTTTTATCGTCGAGGTATTAGATTATTATTTTCGGTTTATAAAGAAATGTTCAAGGATTAAAGTTCAAATTGGTCATTTAACACTTCTTTACAAACCGAAAATTGTTCACCCGAAAAGTGCTCAACGCGCCTAAAGAAGTTTTCACTTCAAAAAAACTCAAATGTATTTCATTGTGATAAAGTCGCAATTCGAATAGATATATATAAGTAATATAATGCAATCATTTAAAAGTTACATTATAAAATAAACCTTAAGTCATTATTAATAAGGTTGGTTTTACTGGAGCAAAACTCCGTCTTACGATCAGGACACGTGACCTGACGCGAGTGAGCGAACATTTTTTACCCATCACAAAAAAAGTGTACAACGCCGCTAAATAAGTTTTCACTTCAAAAATTATGTACAGAAATTATTATCCAAATAACAAACTCATTGTCACTATATATCTGCTTAAATATTTACACATACTATGAATTTATACTGCTCATATGTAGCTTATTCTCACGTAACGTGATAGCGGTATCTTTTAACATTCTTAGATTTGATATAATATGTTTTTCCAATAGTGAGACGAAATCAAGACGCCGAATAGATACCCTCTTGCGATAAATGAATTATTGGACAAAATCATCATTTAATCCCAGTTGTTATACATATTTTTATTACATTGATTAATTAATAAGAAAATAAACCCACAAAACACTTGTCTCTCCTTATCTCTACGTGACCAGCTTCACGGGGATAAGTCTATCGTAATCTATCCTTATTTATCACGATCGATTAGGTTAATTAAAAGTTAAAGATAATAAATAATACATTGTAATAAAGATTTTTAACATTGTCCCGTGCGCAGTTAGGTGTAGACGGTATCAGTGTAGAGACGTGTGTTGAAGGTTGGTTTAATATATGAATTAATTGTATAAATTAAAATGTATTGCGTATTTTAGAATACATTCACATGTACATTTTATATTTAAATATGTGTTGTGTTTGTATGTTGTTTTAGATATGATTTCGGGTCGAATACATCGTAAATATTTGTGTAAACTTTGTTATAGTAGTATTCTTTATAAAAAGTATTGTTTCCATGATAAACGATATTAATCTAGATTATTATTTAGAGGGTAACATGTTGAATACCATGTGTTGGACAGTATAATTTCCCCCGTACCATATATCAAGAAGCTGTTTTTGCATACATATGGGGAAATATAATACGGCCTGTCGTAAAAGGTGACAAAACAAACCACCCTAGCTACGTGGTAGGGCCCCAAGCCCGTCTGGATGGCGACCACCTTTGGTCTTAAGTATGCTGCCATAATAACCTTGTGTTGTGTTCCGGCATTAGTGACCCAAGTTCCTGTACCCTTAGAAACACCCATAGGCGACGGTAACTGCTAAATTCTAAACGGGCCGTCAGCCTGTCCTACAGCATTTAAAAAAATAGGTACATAATTCTTAACAGTAGGTTAGGATTGTTAGTAATATTAAATTAATTAATTACAATTTTTTTCTGTAATCCTATCTATGATTACCCTAATCCACTATCGTTGGATAGTCAAACTTTGCAGCAATAGTTTTCAGGAGGCTGTTGGTGCGCAAGCGCTGCAGCATGGAGGTGCTTTTTTTCCTTAGTGATATATTGTGACATGTTGGGGTGATTCGCTATAATCCAAAACTTGCAGAGTTTGCTGTTTTTAATCTTCACTATTAGCTTTTTCGGAATTACGTTGAATATTACGGTATTTCTTAAGCTGTGTTTAAACTCGTATCGGACGGATCCGTAAACTTCGGTTGTTCGGTGCTTTAGTCGTCGCGGACGTAGCAGCCTAGATTTCTCTCGGACGTTCGAAGGGTCAAGGTTTTCCGATAATTAAAGTTCATTATACAACCGTTATCAGTGTAATTTATATCTTTAATATACGGCAGTGCAATCAATCCTAAAAGCCTTTGGGTAGTTTGCTTAATAATAAAAAAACTTTAATAACAAAAATAATATTATAGTAATAATTATTAAACTTTAATTACTTTTCTTCATAAGAGTAAAAAACTGTGTGTCAGCTCCGACGCACGGCTGGAATTTACTACATAAGTACGATTGTCTAAACATACGCAAAAAGAGTTTATTTAACTGAAAAAAGATTAATACCATATGAAAGGGTAAATTAACAAATTAATGAAAATAATATACATATATAAAAAAGTTTTAAAACAGTTTTAAGTTCAACCTAATTACTACTATGGCACCTAGTAATAAAGTCACAAATCTCCAAAACATTATCTAGTACTTACGATCATTCGTCATATAAAATGAGCAAAGCAAATAAATTACTTTTGTCACTTACAAATGAAAAGGCACATGTTAAACAACATTTAATGTGAAATCAACCTTAAGTTGTAACAAATAAAGTAATTTTTGCCTTGAGAGATACATCGTTTTGTTTTGTTTAGTGTGTTCCGGTGCCCGCGCCCCAAAAACGTAATGAAGTCATTAATTAGTAGATTTTACTCTCACATTTTTCTCATACCGGGCGCCTTATAATATATGAAATTCGATTCTTAAGCAGTAAACTCCAAAAAAAATCTGTGATATCAGAAAAATCAAATTATTTTTATGTGAGATTAGGCATAGTTGAAGTAACTTGTTAGTCCGTTGTTAGCTCGCTCCACAATAACTAACTTGTTTGTAGTTTTAGGTTCGTTGTTACCAGACTGCACACAGGCTAACGGTCCACTTTATAAGTAACCAGTTACCGGCGCTTATGGATATTTGCCACGTTACCGCTAACACGCAGCCGTCCCATGGGAGAACTGGAACCTGGTCACTTATACCGGTACACAACACAAGGTGGCGGCATACTTATAAAACAGGGGTGGTTGCCATCCAGATAGGCTTAAAGCCCTACAGCTAGGGTTGTTTTGTGTAGGGGTCAGTATTCTAACTCCGCCTTTGCACGGAAAAAATATGTTAAATTGGGTTCATATAACATATAGATATTTTCTTTTGGTTGCAGGCACTGATTTGTCCCAAAACAGGCCAAGATGTGTCCCATTTGGCCGCTGCATTTAATCCTGCTGTACCTGCTGGTGCTGTGTCCGGTATGGGTGCTCTGCCAGATGGCGCCCACCCTCACGGCGTCCTTCGAGCCGTCTAGCGTCACTGTCAACATGGACGAGTATGAATTCGTTGTTGTTAATATTACAGGTAAATATTTGCTTTTTATAAATAACTATTTATATTATAACTTATTATGAAAAACTGCCACGTTTGAGCTTATACCTTCTCTTCTCCACTTCTCAGTCTTTACTAAAGATAAAGGGATAGAGAGGGATGTAGTATTTAATCCGACTATTATGTCTGTGCTTTTTTATTGTCATGGAGCATCACACAAACTGACGGCCTACTCATTAGTTAGTATTTACCGTCACCTATGGATGCTTGCGAAGACAGGAGCACCAACGACACGCTGCCGTCCTTGTAGGGTTACTCGAACAGGTCACTTATGCCTGAACGCAACATAACGTTAGGGGCTCATATTTAGAAGAGATCAAGATTGGTTGACATCCAAGCTACTCTGTCACTTAGCTGGGGTTGTTTTTTCGCCTTTTACGACAGGCTGCCCCCGGCCGCAGGGGTCAGTATTCTTCGCCCCAGTACGGGGAAAAATGTTAGCATTTTATGTGATTAAAGCCATAGTAAACCACTTATTGAAAGAAATATGAAATATACTACGTACGTCTCGTGATTACAAGCCCTTAGGCAAAATAACATTATAAACATACATTAGAAATATCGAGGCTGTCTTGTTTTTGTTGACATTACACAATATTATGTGACCTACTTGAAACTAGTTAGAATTTATGTGTACATAATGTTATGTTATCGACATGGTACATAAATCATTAGATTTTATATCGATGTTTTTAATTGGTTCTAAATTGGGCAAGAGGCTAGGGGCTAATTTTGATTTTAGACGACTTATATTGGCTCGACTGCAACCAATTGCAGTCGAGCCAATATAAGTCGTCTAAAATCAAAATTCGCCAGATCACATTAATTAATAAAAACTAGCTGACCCGTCAAACGTTGTTCTGTCATAAACATTTAAAAAAAAAACTTATTCTCCAAGGTTCCGGTTTATCTGTATACCGAAATTCATCAAAATTAGCTCAGCGGCTTAGGTATGAAAACGTAGCAGGCAGACAGACTGAGTTTTTTTTTAATTGCTCAAGAACAGCAGACAGGCTGACGAACCACTTTATAGTAAGTGGTTATAGGTTTGCGACGCTAGGGGCTACATTGGTCAATACCGAAACACAACACAAGGTTATTATGGCGGCATACTTATAGACCATGGGTGATTGCCATCCAGGTGGGCTTGTGGCCCTATCACGTAGGTAAATTTGTTTTGTCGCCTTTTAAGACAGGCCGAACCCGTCGGTCAACTTCGTCATAACAGTTCGTGGAAGAGACCAATCTGGGAAAACACATTAAAAAAAGCGTCAAGTATACTACCTCATAGATGGTGTGGAAATGTGTGCATATTATGTAGAATACATTCTAATTCATAAAATTTTAAGGAGTTACAACTCCTTAAAATTTTAGAATGACTATATCTTAGGAATTCAACGTTTTTGTAGATAATTTTATGATCTACAATTTTTGTCTGGACTATATTTTTGATAAAACTTATGTTTTCGAGAAAAATCCGAAAAATTTACCCTTGACCTTGAATAACTTTTTTAACACCCATGGTGATCCTATGAGGACTTTGCCACTTTATTTCTATTAGTGTATCCAAAGTCTCCACCAAAATTTAGCTCTGCCGGAACTTTTGTTATTTGATCACTATCATATTCTTATAATATTCCTAAGTACTTCATGGAAATGAAACGACCAATAAGATAAACCCTCTTAGTTCAGACGATGTTGTAATTCATTATATTTTGTTACAGGCACAGGACTAGAAGCAGGCGATGCGTTCAGTTTAAGCACGTTAGATGACCATTTAGCAGCGGCTGAATGGAATTCCACAAATGAAGTATCAGCCAGTAATACGAACTCATTTTCAGGCGTCATTAAAGTTACTGGAAAGTTCCTTGGTAAGTGAATTTGATTTATTCATGGGTGTTATATAATACCATAATTATTTGGTGACGTGCGTGTTTATGGATAACATGTATTTAATATAAAAGTATGCAAATGGTGCATCAAGGTCTTCTTCCCACAATCTGTTATTGGGGGAGGTTTTGGGGCCTCCAGTTAACTCTACCCTGGCGTAAATTCAAGAGGCAACGATCCCCCGGTGACGTGGTTCGAGCTACGCGTGCGCACGTCTATGTTGGTGTGGCGTAACCCAGCTCTATGTCGGCCCATCTTGGGTTGGTGGGCCAATCTTGGATATCGACGGCCATCAGCGGTTTGTGTTGGCCTATCTGTAACTTTACAAATATTATATCAGTTGTATAGTATCCATAACATAAGAAATGTGATGCGTACTTTGGGACTAGATGCGTGTGAATGATGTCTGCATGTTCTCTGGTATATTTATTATATGTTTTCTACTGTCTGATACTGTCCATTTAAGTTGGGCTTATTCGAAACACATTTGAGCTCTTTTTATAGAGCCTCTTGTTGTTAATCTCGTTTAGTTTTTCATTCAATAATATAGCATGTATAGAGCCCACCTTACATTATTGATTGCCAATTAAAAAAATATATATGACAATTTCTATAATATTATATATTAGCTGTTCCCGCCTACTTCACTGATCGAATAACAGAAAAAAGAAAATAGAAAAATATGGGAAGAGCGGGATACACAGCTTCCCCCCACTTCTCCGCGGCAAGTTATCGTTATATATATAAAATCGTTGTTTCAAAACTTTAATAACTTTATATTAAATGAAGATATCGCAATAATATTTTTTTAGATAAGGGCCTTAGTAAAATTTAATTAAAATATTTTCAATAATTTTGCCGTGATGCGCGCACAACCGCAGACCTATATCATTTTATTTATATAAATAAAAAAATAATAACAGCTTCTAGCCGACGGCTGGGCTCGAAGTTCCCCGTAGAAGGAACAAACAGTACACCCGTCCCGCTTGTACAAGGCGTATTGGTGGGTTACCCATACCAATGATCTTGGTAAGACTTCCTCACGAAGTTTTCCTTTACTTTCAATACGTGGCAATCATGTTATAATATCCGAGTGAAATACCGCTAAGCTAACAAGGAAGCACACATGAATAGTCGCTTGAAAAAAAAATCGCTTGAATCGTTTTTACCACGCTTTTATTATGACCAGTATACCTAGTCAGGTCATAAGTATTGTCACACAGTAAAAACTTTTCTTTTAGAATGCTGGCCACAAAAAAGTTTATTGAATTCGAATCTCGAATTGTTCATGAAAATAAAAATGTATACTTTTAGAATTTTACTCATTTTTTAAATATGGAGTGGACGCTTAATGAAGACCGTGTTGCAGTTATTGCGTTGCATCGTTGCGGTTACGCGCCAATTCAAATTTTTAACATACTGAAAAATTTGAATATAACCAAAAGATTCATTTATCGTACCATCAAACGATACAATGAAGACTCTAGTGTAGATGACAGGTTAAGAAGTGGTCGCCCTCGGTCTGTTAGGACTCCAGCAGTGATAAAAACTGTGAAGACACGAATTCAAAGAAATCCCAAACGTAAGCAGAAACTGTTGGCCCTTCAGATGGGGTTAAGCAGAACCACGGTGAAAAGGGTGTTAAATGAAGACTTAGGGCTTCGGGCATATCGAAGAAAAACAGGACATCGTTTGAATGCTCGTCTAATGGACCTGAGACTGAAGAGATGCCGCGCTTTGTTGAAGCGGTACGCGGGAAAAAAATATCGGGAAATTCTTTTTTCGGATGAAAAAATGTTTACCGTAGAAGAGAGCTACAACAAACAAAATGATAAGGTGTACGCACACAGTAGTGAAGAAGCGAGCAACCGTATTCCGCGTGTCCAACGAGGTCATTTTCCATCCTCGCTCATGGTATGGTTGGGAGTTTCTTATTGGGGCTTAACAGAGGTACATTTTTGTGAGAAAGGTGTAAAAACGAATGCTGTTGTGTATCAAAATACAGTCCTGACGAACCTTGTGGAACCTGTTTCTCACACCATGTTCAATAACAGGCACTGGGTATTCCAACAAGATTCGGCGCCAGCTCATAGAGCGAAGAGCACACAAGACTGGCTGGCGGCGCGTGAAATCGACTTCATCCGGCACGAAGACTGGCCCTCCTCCAGTCCAGATTTGAATCCGTTAGATTACAAGATATGGCAACACTTGGAGGAAAAGGCGTGTTCAAAGCCTCATCCCAATTTGGAGTCACTCAAGACATCCTTGATTAAGGCAGCCGCTGATATTGACATGGACCTCGTTCGTGCTGCGATAGACGACTGGCCGCGCAGATTGAAGGCTTGTATTCAAAATCACGGAGGTCATTTTGAATAAACTTTAATGTCATAAGAATCTATGTTTTGTTAAGTTCATTTTGGTATATGAATGGTTACATAATGAATAAACTTGTTACAATTATTTTACATTAAACATGTGACAGAATTTATGACCTGACTAGGTATATCTATGTAAAGGAATTTTCGGATTCAATTTTTACCCACTACTGAAAGATCAATAAAATTCAGAACGTTGCACACTTGTCTAGACCTGATGACATACGCGAATTTAATCATTTTTTCCTATAGTCCTTATCAGGGTTAACTCTTTCTTTTTCCTTCTGCCGGAATGGAAATTGACAACAAGTAAATTATTGTTTCAAAAACTGAAATTTATAGTTAATCAAACTAAAAAGTAAAAAATAATAATTCTTAACATATCGCATGCTTAATCATAAACTGACTTAACTCAAAAAACCTGTTTTTTGGGAAATCGCAAAAAACGTTTTGTCATTTACTACTTATCCCATATATTGACTTATAATTAAATAGTGGTAACTCAGCGTGGGAAAGAGATATCGAAATAAATCTTAGTTTGGCCAATAGAGGGCGTCGATACAATGCTGCCCGTTATATTAACTCACTTTAGACCTAAATCGTAATCGGTCAGTTTATGATTAAGCATACGATATATTATAAAATTAATGACGAGAAAAGTAATGCTACTGTTCTAAAGGGTGTTTTGCATGATATTTTAAACTAATTTTAAACTATTTAATATTTTTAAGCATTTCGGAATGAAACAAGTAAAAAAAAATAATTGTAACGATTGATATCGAGCAACCCACGCTTTTTAGAACAGTGACATTAATTTTATCATCAGTAATTTTTTGTGTTTGTAATTGTTTTATGTGTGAAGCAAATAAAAAATAATCATTAGCAAGAAGTTGTTTGTATATAAAATATGTTTGGCAATTCGTTAATTGTTTTATTAAGTGAAAAATAAGATATTTAAATGGAATGTTCTTGAATTTGAGCTCATTGTAATTACAACTGTACACATTTCGTGTTTGTTTTCCGTTCTAGCAATGCAACTGTTTAAATTAATTGCTTATTCATATTGATATTACAATTTATTCTTCGATTATTTAAAAAATTAAAGAAAATTTGTTGTGTATTATATGCAGGTATTAAAAAAAATTCTCGAAAATAAGGTAGTTGGATATTTCCAAGATGCTTTATGTAGTAGACGCTTTTCCTCCGTGCAGGGGCGGAGTAAGAATACTAACCCCTGCGGCCGGGGTCGGCCTGTCGTAAAAGGCGTCAAAGTAACCCCAGCTCCAAGCTCGTCTGTATGGCAACCACATCTGGTCTCTAAAAATGCCGCCATAATAATCTTGTGATGTGTTTCGGCATCAGTGACCCAGGTTTCAGTTCCTCTACGCAGACAGCGTGTTAGTTATGCCCCGTTGCAAACATTTATAGGCGACGGTAACTTTAACTTTAAGTCCACTTTTAAGTGGACCGTCAGTTTGTCTGCTGAACCATAGCAAATACAAGAAAAAAGTAATAATTTCTGAGTCACTCCAATCCTGAGTTTTAAACGGTGTCCAAAATATTATTTAAAAATGTTCGTAAATTAGTTAATTTACAGCGCCACACGCGCGAACTCACTGTTGATGGTACTTGTCGTTATATTTTATATCTTATATTCTATCCAAAAATAAAATACTTTTAAATTTACTGCACTAAGTTAACATTTCTCATATACAACAAAATATGTGAGTTTATATTCGTGAAAGCATAAATAAATCAATTTTTTATTTAGAATTTAGCAGTTACCGTCGTCTATGGGTGTTCGCAACGATGCCACCATCGCGAACAGGCTGCTGTCCCATAAGGGTACAGGAACTTGGGTTACTAATGCTGGAACACAAGACAGTTATTATGGCGGTTTACTTGAGACCAAAGGTAGTCGCCATCCAGACGGGCTTGGGGCCGTACCACGTAGGGTGAATTATTTTGTCGCCTTTTACGACAGGGCGACCCCGGCCGCAGATGTCAGCATTCTTTCGCCGCCCCTGCCGGATAGAAATTCTGACGATTCCGTTATTATAGCATTGTGGGACGTTGTATTAATGTTGGAACATTTCAGGATGGACGGATGTGGTGGTAGGAGCGGTCAGGGGAGCGGTACAATACCCCATAACAAATGCAAACCTGCCCGTTGTTATTGTGAGGCCACAGCGAGTTATTGACACCATATTTACCACCAGTGTTGCCACATTTGTAAGTATATAATACATAGATATTACATAATACAAAGAAAAGATGGATGGATTACGTTAAAGATGTCGTGGCTAAGAAACGTGTGAATGGTGAGATGACAGCTAACAGAGGATAGTGAAAGGAGAAAACATGTTGTGCCGACCCCATATAATGTGGGGTAAGGGCAGGAAGAAGAAGTAAAGAAGATACTGCGGCTTCTCGCGTAGCAAACTCGCATCGAATCTCGCACCCATGCTCCCCACCTTAACTTTCGCCTTAAGACATATTTTATTGAGTACAGTGCAGTCGAATTGTGGGTATAATGACCCCCCCAAAGCAGCAAGTTTCGGCTACTCGACACACACGACTTATCGCTAAAGTTGTGAGTAACGTACGCGCGGTGCTAAAGAACCTTATTTGAAATTTTTCTGATTTTTACTAACTACTCCAGCCAAATCAAAACAAATTTTATATCTAAGAAACATGTCATCGATCGATAGGATGCGATTTGCTAGTATTAATTTTGTTGTTTTTATTGTTGTGGGGCAGCATACAAACGGCCCATTTAACGGTAAGTAGACACAATATGTTTTAAGTTTTAAATAATCGAGAAAAATAATATAAAAAGGACTAAAATTCTAATAATATTTACCGTTATATGCTTAAGTACCATCGCTTGTAGACGTGTGCGACCGACTGCGACCCAAAGAGCACCGCTAACTGCCGTCCATGGGAACTGGAATCTTGGATCACTTATGTTGGAACTCACCACAAGGTCTTTTTAGCGACAGAGTGACAAAAATTGAGAAAGGTATGCTGAGATGGTTTGGCCATGTCGAGAGAATGAATGAAGAACGATTGACGAAAAAAGTGTATAAGGCGAGTGTGAATGGAAAAGTGTTGGAAGGGGTAGACCTAGGCGGACGTTGTCCAAGGAGTACACGGGTGTGCGTACCCGAGGTGCCCGAGCATCCGTCGCCTCACTCCCCTCTCCGTCCGAGGCGACAGAGTCCCACTATTCTTCCCGTCTACCTCCTACATCCTTTCCAACTTTGCTCTCTGTTCGTGACGTGGTCCCCGGTGGGATGGTTGCGAATACTGGTTGGGGTCCCGGGTTCTGCCCTGGGCCCTGAATTGGTAGTCGTAACCATGCCTATTTCGACTGCGCTTGCACAGAGAGTGTTCCCGGGGCGGGAATCGCATCCTCGCTGTCGGTTGGTCTTGCTGGGGCGGCTACGACGTTAGGCGACTCCCTGGTTTTTCTGGAGTATCGTCTGGTAGTCGTACCCTCGCCTGACTAGTACGCGACGGGGATGCGAGTTCCGTCCGGAATTGGCTGCGGACCTGTCGCTCCCGGCCCTGGTTCTGTCCATGGTCGGGGGCGATCCTGGATGGACGGCCGTCGCCTCCTTTTGCGAGGCAGTAATGTTCGCAAAGGAGGCGGCGGAGCGGGAGCAGGAGTCAACTTCCGCCAACGCAGGCCACGTCGTCGGCGCCGGAGGGCATGCAACGACCTCCGGCCGCCGTAGAAAGCGGCCGCGGGCGGCCCCTCGGGGGAGGATCCGCCGCCCGCACTATTGCCGCGAGGTAGAGGGTCGCGTGCTGTTCCGCAGCCCCCCTCAACTCCTAGAGTTGTTACAGGAGAGAGCCGGGGGGACGAAAACCTGACCCCCTGGCGCCAACACTTTAGAAGGGGCCCGCCTTAAGACAGGGCGGGCCGGCGCCGGCCCGGGTCACCAGATCGGCAGGCCACATATCCGTGGGCCCGGGCGTAGGCGATAGGAGAACAGCGGGGTTTTTTAGTGGATAGTCGGATGGTCGAACATCTTTCCCGGAGTCCCACATATCCCTCGATCCCCCCGGGCCGGGGGAACCCGTCAAGAGAAGTTTTTCCCCGAGACCAAAAAAAGGCGGACGTTTCGAGACCAGATCAGGGACGTCTTGAAAAAAGGCCAGTTCAAGAGTACCCTAAACCAAAGGGCATGTATGAAGGGAATAATGAAAGTGGACGAAGCGAAACAAGTATGTAAGGATCGTTGCAAGTGGAAAGAAGTGGTCTCTGCCTACCCCTACGGGAAAGAGGCGTGATTATATGTATGTATGTATATAGAGACCAAGGGTAGTTGCCATCCAGACGGGCTTGGAGCACCACCCAGCTAAGGTTTTTTCGCATTTTACGAATTTTATTATATATTTTATGAGATAAAACCCTAAAAAATAAAAACATAATAAATCGAGTATTAAAAATTGATAATAATTTGATACTGTATAAGTATTAATTAAAATAAATGAATACTAAAATTTTGATAACTTTGATCTGAAGGTCAAACGATGATCTTCCACTGTTACAAAACAAACATTACCGCACTCGGATAATGATTCGTTAACCTTTATATAATGATAATAAATTATTACCTAAATCTCAGCCATTGTTTTATAACAAATAAGAAGCCCACGACGCTGCTGTCCGTCCCACAGCGGGGCTCGGATACTATACCCGCCACGCTTGTCTAACATTGGCGTGTTACGTACCTAGATACATTACATAAAAATATTTTTTCTCGCCATACATACATGGTTACTATGTTACTATATGCGAGAAAGAGCTTAAGAATGCATGTCAGTGAGAATAGAAGCCGCGGCCGCGATAGGTCGCTGAGTGTGATACCACTGGCTACCACGTAAGGTATGTGGTAAAAATAACATATACCATTACAATATGTTTTAAGTATAAAATAATCGAGAAAAATAATATAATCATTTCTAAAATTCTAATAATATTTACTGTTATATGCTTAAGTAATTATATACACAAAATAATGAGCATAGCAAGGTTAAATCCATATCAGAATATATTAATTTAAACAAATACATTTCTCAATGAGATTATAAAACAAATTTTGGCGTAGAAACGATTTGAAATTGTTTCGTATGAGTTTTAAGACGAAAACAATCTTTGATTACATTTAGTATTTATTACCATGCACGCGGAGTAAGAATGCTGACCCCTGCGGCCAGGGACGGCTAGGTGGTTGGGTCTAAGCCCGCCTAGATGGCAACCAGCCCTGACTCTAATAACATTGTATGCTGCCATGATAACCTTACGTTCTATTCAGACACAAGTGACCCAGGTTCGCCTACGCGGACAGCAGCGCGTTAACGGTTACCCTGCCTCTCTTTGTTTCTCCTTATTTCTAGAAAATACAGTATTACTGGTCAATAATATCCTCATCCAAATCCAGATCCAAATTTTTGGATTATGTTTTCATGTTATAATTTATTTTCAGGTGTCATTGATATTCATAAATTTCGGTTGTGCGATGCACTGGCCAACTGTGAAGGGCGTTCTCAAGAGGCCTATAGGACCCCTTATAGGGATGTGTGGACAATTTTTATTTATGCCGCTGGTATGTTAGTTTTTTTATTTATTTTTTATATCAGCATATCCTTAGTAATAAAGTAATCTAGCTGCTAAGATTAACACTGTGCTTGCTATTTATTATTCTATCGGACGGGGAGGAAGCGATTCAGACGTGGTGGGGCAGAGATCATAGCTGAATATAACTAGTAATTGAATGTAATGCACATCAGGCTAAAGAAACACATTCAATCGATTAGTTCCAGCTTTGTAAAGCATTGTCTTTGTCGCACGAAGCTGTAACGAATCAAACGTTCAACGAACCATAGACAGACATCATGTAGTGTAACATGGATAACTCTGTAAAAAAGTCATATATATTCATTACAACTTCGAGGAGGCTTTTAGGAGCACCGAGGCCTATATTATAGCATAACTGCACCTCGACACCGTAACTACCTCTCGATGACTGGTAAGAGACTATTTACAGAGCGCCTTTCAAGCTTTGTAGATGGGAACAAGTTGGCCTTTTCACAGCTTGAAGGATTTCGTTTGCCAGCTTGGCTTATTTGGTTAATACTAAGCCTTTTGACCACACTTTGGAGACATCGATGAAGGACTAGTAGTAGTACAGTTTTAATAACAATTGTGTCCGTAACATTACACTGGTAGGCTCGGGTATCCTAATAAACGGAAATAATAGCATAACTGCCACGCTTATACAAAGTCGATTGGCGGATTAAATATACAGATAATTCTCATTGTGCAGATTCTTTCACGATGTATTCTTTCTCCATCATTAACGTAGGAATTATGTCATAATAAGTGTGATTAAATTCAACCCTTTAGATAATATTTCAAGTGGACTGCTTGGTTAAGACATTCGTTTTTTTATTGCTGAGGATAACAGACAGGCTACTGTCCCACTTAGCAGTTAACAGTTACAGTCGCCTATGGGTGTTTTCAGCGCCAGGGGCACTGTTAACACGCTGCTATCCGCATAATGGTACTGGAACTTGGTCACTAATGCGCGGAACACAGCACTAAGGTTATTACGGCGGCGTATTTAAGACTTAGCGGTGGTTGCCATCTAGGCTGGGTTAGAGCCCTACCACTTGGCAGCTTGGGTTATTTTGTCGCCTTTTACGACGGGCTGTCCTCGGCCGCAGAGGTCCAGTATCCTTTCTCCACTCCTGCACGAATAAAAGTTTCATAATTATTATTTTTTATCAGATGTCATTCGGTTTGGGTTTTCTTATATTCCCGAACGATCCGGCGATGCGCCTGGGCATGTTCTTCACGGGCGTGTCTCCTGGAGGGGGCGCATCTAACATATGGACCTTTATTCTCGGAGGAAACCTGAATCTTTCATTGGCAATGACGTCCATATCAACTTTGGCCTCTTTCGGTAAGTCATGATTTGCCAAACCGTTAATATAAAATGCAAGTTTAAGCATTTGTTTACAAAAGAAAAGCATATAAGTAATATATCGATTATCTAGCACAAATAACGCAAGCGCTCTGCTGCTTACTTTGGGACTGTTAAAAGAACGACTGCTTTTTGACATCTTGACCAATTTTTTAATAGTGCCCTTCTTTTTTACGGTTAACAATAATACTAAAACGTATTGGGAAGGCAATGGTTACATCACTATATTATTGTACTTTATGAAACAACAATTCTCTCTAATGACTTCTTATGTGCGGTGTGTTTGTACTAATTACTATAGTAAATTTACCGTTAATATACTTTTACCAGCTGATCCGGCAAACGTTGTTCACCCGTATAAATAAAAAAATGCATTTTGGATAAGATTTCCGTGAAATCATTTCAAGTCAATCGAGGGTATAGTTTTATATCGTGATGAGTAACAAATCGTGCCACGAAAATAAATTCAGATTTGAAGTATAATAATGATGACATGGATGTTTGTTTCAGGTTTCATGCCAGCATGGCTATTCTCTCTGGGCCAAGTGGTGTTCCGCAACGCGAACATAGTGGTGCCGTACCAGCGTATCGCGACCTTCGTGGTCGGTCTGATCGTGCCCTTATTAATTGGTCTGGGTATGCAGAAATGGACCCCCAGGCTGGCCGCGTTCATGGTGCGGATATTGAAGGGATTCTCCACAACTTTGCTCCTGTTTATCATAATATTCGCTATTGTTACTAATTTATATATCTTCGAATTGTTCACGTGGCAGGTGAGTCGTTTATGTAATTATTTATCTATGTAATAAAATGAGTGATCAGTACGCGCATAACGACAAAACTACTGGATATATTTAAATTTTCTAAGTTTTATTTTATACAGTTTTAAGAAACATGTGTTTCCTTGCCGCGGAAAAGTGCGGCAAGCGGTGTAGCGCGCATGCGTAGAAGAGGGGAAGTCTCTTCTACCTCTGCTTCACGACGAAAGTTACGCGGATGAAGTCGCGGGTGTCAGCTATTTATTTATATTAAAAAATAAATAGTCGCACTGGCGCCTGAGCTCAGGGGCGTCCCCATAGAGCGGTCGGACAGAACACGATTGTCCATTGGTTTACTTATACCTTACTTTTTACTTATGGATTGGGTTACTTATACCAGCTATCTCTGTATGCAGGTTTCCTCGCAATATTTTCCTACGCCTATAATAAACGAGAATTATGTTATTATATGCACTAAAAAAAATGATGAATAAAATAAATGAAAATAATAAATGTGATGACTTACGGAACGCAGACGTGGTCGCTAACTATGGGCCTTATGAGAAAGCTCATGGTCGCTCAGAGGGCAATGGAGAAGACTATGCTCGGAGTTTCCCTGCGAGATCGAATCAGAAATGAGGAGATTCGCAGGAGAACCAAAGTCACCGACATAGCCCGGATGATTGCAAAACTGAGGTGGCAGTGGGCTGGGCACATAGCGCGAAGGACAGATGGCCGTTGGGGCAGAAAAGTCCTCGAATGGCGACCGCGTACTGGAAGACGCAATGTTGGTAGGCCCCCCACAAGATGGACCGATGATCTGGTCAAGATTGCTGGAATAGGCTGGATGAGGGCAGCTCAGGACCGATCATCGTGGAGATCTTTGGGGGAGGCCTTTGTCCAGCAGTGGGCGTCTTCCGGCTGAAATGATGATGATACACTAAAACCCCCAGCCCTACGGCTTAGGCAGTTTTAATGCACACATTTATAAATATTATAATTAAAAGTCTGACGTATGCTTGCACCCTTGCGCGGGGCCCTTCGAAAGAATTTCTTATGAGCCCCGCGCTTGCTTAATCAGCCATTGTACTAGGGAATTATTTTAACAGAATTTTTTCTCATTTCATTCGCAATTAGTACAACTGTGATATATACTTGGTCGTAGATCATAGTGGCTGGGATGGGTATCCCGTGGCTCGGCTACACGTTCGGGTATTTGTTCGCGCGCGGTTGCAGGCAGGTGCACCCGGACGCGCTGGCCATCTCCATCGAAACCGGTATCCAGAACACCGGTATCGCCATCTTCCTCCTGAGATACGCTTTGGGACAACCTGAAGCTGATTTGACTACTGGTAAGTATTTTATTGTTTACTTAAGTTTTCAAAAGTTATAAGTAAAGGAGCTTTCTTTATAAATAATATTCCTCCGTGCAGGGGCGGAGTAAGAAGACCCCTGCGGCCAAGGTCGGTCTGTCGTAAAAGGCGACAAAACAACCCTTGATGGGTGGTAGGGCCCCAACCACCCCTGACCTTTAAGTATGGCGCCGTAATAATCTTGTAATGTGTTCCGTCATTAGTGACCCAGGGTCCAATACCGCTATGCGGACAGCAGCGTGTTCACGGTCTACCTAGCGTCGCAAACATCCAAATGCAATGGTACTATTAAATGGGCCGTCAGACTGTCTATTCCTCAAGAAATATTTGATGATTGTCTTTATTTTAATTACTGTAGATGTTTCGACTATATATATACAGGTGACTGACAAACCCGTCCAAATTCACACAGAAGAATCTTTAGTAAAAGTTATGAGAAACATGTATTTTAGTTTTGTGATACAAATAGTACAAAAATGTTGAGTAATCAGTATCACAAAGTCATTTAAAGAACTCGCAATTTACATAATACGGCGCTAGAGTGTCAATGACCTCTCCATCTGACCTAGTAAAAGGCCGAGGACGGCGGCATTGCACCGGGCGAGCGAATACGCACTACTCATTTACGCGGGAGAGACAGAGACATGTAATAACAGGTTAACGTACGAAGTTTGCACCATAGCACTATTCTGTACGATTGAGAATTAATGATCATATATGAAATATTTTATGGTGAAAGTTTGACATACAATTTTTTTACAGAAATGGGTTCCTTAAATGACGTTTAGTGCGTAAAAAAAACATGGACGGTTTTGTCAAAGTCACCCTGTATACACCAACAACTGACAAAAAATGATAATTGTCATTAAATTAAAGGAAATAACATTAAAATTAGCTTAGTCTACTCTAAATTTTTTAATTTAAAATGTGTTGGTTAATTTACGATACGGGAATCTAGCTAAAAAGCAACTCTGTTTTGTTTTTGAGCAGAAAGAAACTGTAAAAAACTGCGATTTATATCGATTATGTTTTTAAGTTAATGACGACTAATAGAGCAGAGTGGAAATCTCTTTCCATGTTATATCTAACATGTTGTGCCGAGCCTACATAGTTTGGGATTAGGGCAGAAAGAATAATAAATGTAATTATTGAATACATATTATATGCATAAGAAAAGAATTCATATGTACAAAACAAGATGGCGGCATGGCGAAGTGAAGTGCTGTTGTCGTAGTGACGTGCCTGAATCAGTAACAATAGGAATGGCCTTCTGTCAACTTATGACGATGGTAATTTTAAAATGGAGGACGATTTGTTTATGTAATAAATTAAATTTCCAGTTGTGCCAGTATCTGTGGCCATCATGACCCCCATTCCGATGACAACGATCTACATTTACCAGAAAATCAAGGGCTGGTGAGTAAAAACTATTGACTTATCTTTGTCGACGGGATTAACGTTCGATTCCGGTACTCGATATATTCAAAACATGCTATATAGAATAATACAAGTTTTATAAAAAAAATATATCGAATATTCGAATCTGTATAATCGTGTGTGTTATGAATTTTGGGGAGAATCAGATTTCATACACATAAGTATTTTTAAGTGATAAAATGTGCATATCATGATATTATTTGGTTTAATATTAATTTATTGATTTAAAGAGCACAATTTTTTTATTATTTATTTATATTCTTTATCTATATATATATGCGTTATATATTTTAATCGGCCTACTCTAATATGGCCATCCTATCATATTTCTTAAGTAAGAGATTACGCCTTCAGATAACTGACTTGAAAGGGCGCTATTCGCTTATATCTTTGGAGTAAATTACCACACCTATTCCATCTAATTTTTTTAAAGTACAGCTAATTTCCTAAGCTAAATAAATTAATTTTTTTTTATTTAAAAGGTTGCCTGGAAGAGATCGCTTTAAGCGATAAGGCCGCCTATTGTGTATTAGTTGTAAGAACTTCTATGTTTGTAGATAAATTGAGTATACAATAAAGAGTTATCTATCTATCTATCTAATTTCCAATCTCCCGACCGCGGGGAATTCGGGAGGTATGTGGGAGGACTCCGCTAGGCTACCCACTAGAAATCTACCGCTTAGTGCTTGGATGGGCGCACAACTGAACTGGCGATACCGTTGGTCCACGTCGATCTATTTATTTCATCTGTTTTCTTATGCTTCTTGAACAAGAATGGAAGCGTAAAGAAAAGGAATCGACGCGATTATTTTAAATATATATATTTTTTTTATACAAAATCACATCTTCCAGTTTGGTTTGTTTATGGTCTTATCAATTACTATTTAAAGTATTTATCTTAATATTAAATTATTATGCACATTTTATTACTGTCAAATTTGACAATACTTTCAATTTTACAATAAATATATATGCGGTTTTAACGCATACAAAACTGTCGACTCATAGACAAGCATATATTTCACGTTGGTTCTCATTTTGGGCGTGTGATTTTTCAATTTACCGTGTATGGAGCCTGCTTCAATTTATTTGAAAGTGTGACAATCTGTTTTTGTGTGATTTGATCATTCTGGGACCACTTTTTTATTTGTGACCTGGCCACGAAGGTTTTCTAGCTAAATTATTCAAAAGAATCCCAAAACTTTTTTGGAGAATTTTATCATTATGGGACCACTTTTTTTATTTGTGACCTGGCCACAAAGGTTTTCTAGCTAAATTATTCATAAGAATCCCAATACTTCTTTGGAGAATTTTAGTATAGTTCCGATACTTTCGTGAAAAAGTTATCATGGCAATATTTTTGTATTGAAATAGTAACCGTATTATTTGTATGTGATCACTTAGGAGCATTATTTTTTAAATTTATGGCCTGTCTACAACTGTTTACAGACCAATTTATTCGATCACATTACAGCGTCATAATATGTAAACTTGGTTCCGATAATTTTCTAAATAATTGATTTTTTTTTACTTTCATAAAATAAAATCGTCATCAACATCATTCGCATATCGTTATGTCGAGACAGTATGGGAGGTATGTCCAAAGTTGCGTTATTTATAAAAGGGTTCACGGTGGTGGTTAATGTCATTTCCTCTAACTTAAGGTGGTGGGTTAATGTGAAGAATCAATTTAATATTTTTTTAAATATTAATTCCTAATTCCTGGGCCCAGGTGGGTTGCGAGCTGTCGATGTATGCATATTTTTTTGTTAAATGAAATTATCTGCTTGTAATTTATGTTAATAAATATTTTAATTATTAACGTTGGAATTATATAATATGTTTGGTCTAGTATTATTGTTACTTGTATATTCTGACCAAACCTGACAAAACTACTGCATCTAAATTGTATATACCTCAATAAGCGGATTTAAATGTATCATGTTTTAAAATTTGTACCTTCCAAGCCGGATTGAGCATTGTCTGCTGGTCCACTCAGCTAAGCTATGGACAAGGCTGCGAAACAAAGTTTATGTTTGGTGAATAAGGAAGGTATAATTCACCGGAATTATGCCTATCGCGTCAAAAATCAAACCTAACTAATATGCTTACTTAGTACAAGAAAATCAATACCATAGACAATCACCGTAGTAAACTTACGCCGCACAACAATGCTAAAGATAATTGTTTACATAAAAATATATGTTTTCATTTATTTCGGTGCACAGATTCGTTTGATGTCCGTCTTGTGATAGAGTCGCAGAACTTCTACTTCAAAACGCTTAATTGTAATGATCATAATGTAAAAAGTTCCGAAAAAACCAATAGGAACCCTACTGTCCTCTAAATTACCTTTCTGTGTAATTGTCCAACTAAGTTGTCTCTGTCAGACTTACATATGCACGTAAAAATAGCAAATTAAGATTTTAATTTTCAACTGAGTTTCGCAATGTCTATTAAATATTACTTGACGACCTCCGTGCGGCAGCGCCTTTCGTACGTCGGTACGTCTACAGAGTCTTACAGTCGACTTCCGTCTCCTAAGTTTGGATGGTGCTGGTATATTTATTTATTGCTAAAGAAAATATTTTCGAAGTACATGGTAGCGGATGGGTCACAGAATCAATTATGGTATGCCTTATCCTTTAGTTAGCTCTTGCCTAAAGTGTTTTGAATACATGGGACAACTTTTATAACGAGATAAACCCGCCTTAGACAAGGGTTTACCGATTATTTGGGCCCGAGCTCAGCAGTGGGACATTGTAGGGATGCACCGCACCGCATAACCGGCACCCGCGCTGCAACGGCGTGCCCCTGCCGCTCGCACCTCCCACCCGCATAGACCATAGGCGGAGTTGTAATAAAAACGCTTTCGCTCAGTGCAGCCAGGTCGTGCGTAAAACGAACCCCCACTAATCGCGCGCGCGCCTCACGTACGTAAGATTAGTCGCTTCTGTGTTGCGCGAGATGCGCGGGCTACTAAAGTGGGGGTTCATTTTACACACGATCTAGTTGCACTGCTTTCGCTCGGTCGCAGCGGTGTCGCCAATCAAGCTGTGACGGAGAGAGTATCTAATGTAAATTATACGCGAATATACGAATCTAAATTACTGACTTTTAATGTGATCGATATCAAACTAGTAATTGCTGGAGGCCCTACAACATAATAGGCTATTATGTACTACAAAACAATCTCATAGTTTTGGCACATTTTTCTTGCACACTTGTCACTAACAACATCTTGCTAATGCTGTTCGACTTTTAATATTCTTCTCTTACTTTCATAACACATTACTTTTGCATGTCCATATATTCCACAAGTTTCGTAGATTTTTAAATAGTTAAATAAATATAATTTTAATTGGATTGTTCCAATTCATTATTATCAGAATATTCATAACTGCAATAAATGTGTATCTACTAACACTAATTTAAGTTGCAAACGAAAATAGTCTTTTCGATGTTTTATTTCGTATTGTTTATTATTTTGTTTAAAAAATATATTGTGTATAGTAACTTTTTCAATTTTTTTTATATATTTCGTTTAGTGGTAAAATAATTATTTATTTGTTTGTCGAACAACTCGGTTTATTATATATAGGTATATAAATATATTACGCCCGTCTGGATGGCGACCACCTTTGGTCTTAAGTATGCCGCCATAATAACCTTGTGTTATGTTCCGGCATTAGTGACCCAAGTTCCTGTATACCCTTATGGGACAGCAGCGTGTTCGCGATGCCACTGGCGTTGCAAACACCCATAAGCGACGGTAATTGCTAAATTCTAAGCGGGCCGTGAGCCTGTCTGCTGTCCTACAGCATTAAAAAATGATTATATAAAATAAATTTAAAAAAAACCTTTATTGCTGGTGTCTTTTTTATCATATCTATAACATTTTTAAATATCGGCAAACAGTCCAGCTTGTCTTCTAACAAAGGCCTCCTCTAAAGACTTCCACTGTATCTTGTCTTTTGCTATTCGTGTCCACATTGGCCCCCGCTATTTTACTTATGTCATCTATCCACCTCTTGGTTTGTTTACCTCTGTTCCTTTTGTTGTCTCTTGGGTACCACTGTGTTAGTATTCTTGACCATTTATCTTTCTTTTCTCTCATAGGCCCTGTCCTTCTCCATTTTAGTTGTTTGTACGTCGTATATGCATTTTTACAATTTGTTTTTCTTTTTATATCTTTTAATTTTATTCTAATTTTACTCTGTCTCTTCTTTTAATACCTAGTGTGCTTCTCTCTATCCCATTCTGACAAACTCTTTTTTTTGTGTGTGTTAAATGTTCTGTCAGATCCCAAGTTTGGCACCCATATAATAGACATGGTAAAATACACATATACACTTTTCTCTTTTCTTTCATGGGCATTTCTGTGTTCTTCATGACTTCACTAAGTGACCTATATCGTTACCAAATGTTAGTTATTTGCCTTTCAATATCTTTTTGCATGCATTCTTCGGTAGATATTAACTGTCCTTAATACATATATTCCCTTACATATTCTACTTGTTTACTATTATGGGTTGTATTTGTGAAGATTTAGACATGATTTTAGTTTTGTTAAATTCATTGATAGACTTGCCTTATAACTTTCATACGCTAGCTCTTGTAACATTGTTTCTAATGTTCTTAAATTGTCTGAAAATATGATTAAGTTATCTGTGAAACGTAAGTGGCTAACATGTTCGCTATTTATGTTTAATCCTTTGCTTGTCAAATTTAGGTTCCTAAATATCACCTCTAAGACTGCTGTAAATAATTTTGGTGAGATGGGGTCTCCTTATCGTACACCTCGTCCAACAGAAAATTCATTGCCTATACCTATAGAATCTTCTAGCTTAATATGTGCAGTAAGTCTCTTGGTGTATACCTTTTTAAGTATTCTTAATGTACTCCTTGTATCTCTAGAGTATCCCAGATAAATCCATTTTCCAATCTGCCGAAAGCTTTGTCGAAATCTACAAATCCTAGATATTAAGTTTTATTGTATTCTTTGAACTTCTGTAATATTTGTGTAAAAGCGTCTATAGTTGAACAATTTCTACGAGATCCGGCTTGTTCTTTCGGCTGATTTTCTTCGAGGGAGTTGTTACGTTTACATAGTAGGATTTTTGAGAACACCTTATAAATATTGGACATTAAACTAATGGGTCTGTAATTTTCTATATTTGCTTTATCACCTTTTTATGTATAATAGTTGATTTCGTCTAGTCTTCTGGAATCTCTTCAGTGTTGAGGATTTCGTTAAATAGACTTTTAAGTTTAGGAGCTATTACTGGTAGTGTTATTTTTAACTCATTTGTAATGAGATCTGATGCAAGTCAAATTTTGTCTTGTCAAATTTTTGTGTGCAAATTGATTTTGTAGTTTATTCGTTTGATATGTCAGGTATTTGTTCTTCTATAGCGAGTGGATGGTATGATTATTTTATGACCTATCCCACATTTTGACAGGTATAAATTTCGGTAATAATCATTTGCAATATTCAATATCTCATCTTTTACCTGTTGTTTTTCCACCTTATGTATTCATACTTGATATCCAATTTTTTTTTTAGTCTAGTTCTTTTAGTGTTTTCTAGTTGTTTTTGTATTCATTACTAGCAGCCCGTCCCAGCTTCGCATGGGTATTTAACAAAAAATTAAAAATTAAACCCTTCTATTTTTTTTCGGTCTCGGGGAAAAACCTCTCTTGACGGGTTATCCCGGCCCGGGGGACCGAGGGATATAAGGGACTCCGGAAAAGATGTTCAACCCACTAAAAAACCCCGTTGTTCTCCTATCGTCTACGCCCGGGCCCACGGATATATGGCCTGCCGATCTCGTGGCCCGGGCCGGCGCCGGCCCACGCTTTGTCTTAAAGCGGGCCCCTTCTAAAGTGCTGGCGCCAGGGGATCAGGGTTTCGTCCCCCCGGCGCTCTCTTGTAACAACTCTAGGAGTTGAGGGGGTCTGTGGAACAGCACGCGGCCTTCTCCCTCGCGGCAATAGTGCGGGCGGCGGATCCTCCCCCGAGGGGCCGCCCGCGGCCGTTTTCTACGTCGGCCGGAGATCGTTGCCCGCCCTCCGGCGCCGACGACGTGGCCTACGTTGGCGGGAGGGGAGTGCGGTGGCGGACTCCCGCTCCCGTTCCGCCGCCTCCCTTGCAGACACTACTGCCTCGCAAAAGGAGGCGACGGCCGTCCATCCAGGATCGCCCCCGACCATGGACAGAACCAGGGCCGGGAGTGACAGGTCCGCGGCCAATTCCGGACGGGACTCGCATCCCCGTCGCGTGCTAGTCAGGCGTGGGTATGACTACCAGACGACACTCCAGAAAAAGCAGAGTCGCCTGACGTCGTAGCCGGCCCAGCAAGACCAACCGACAGCGAGGATGCAATTCCCGCCCCATGAACACTCTGTGCAGGCGCAGTCGAAATAGGCATGGTTTCGACTACCAAATCAGGTCCCAGGGTAGAACCCGGGACCCCAATCAGTATTCGCAATTATCCCACCGGGGACCACGCCACGAACAGAAAGCTAAGTTGGAAAGGATGTAAGAGGTAGACGGAAAGAAAGGTAGGACTCTGTCGCCTCGAACGAAGAGGGGAGTGAAGCGACGGATGCTCGGGTACCTCGGGTACGCACACCCGTGCACTCCTCGGACAGAGGAGCGCCCCTGAGGGCAAACCCTTCTATTTGCGTCAGGTTACTAAAAAAATAAAATTATAAAGAAAGTTTGAATATTATTATTTCTATGAGCTTTTATTTTAATGATTTTTTTTGTTATTACTTTTTATTTATTTTTCGTTATTTTTTAATAAGTATTCTAATTTTTGTAAAAACCCCAGTGACGCACGCCCACATTGCATAAGGTGCTGCCTAGCTAGCCGAACAGGGTGAGCGGCTACCACGCAACATTTTTCTAATACTTACATTTTTAAACTCGTGATATCTTTCGAATGGAATATCCGAATTGAATAATTCAAAAAGTTATATAAAGGTATTGAAACAGTTTTGAATATGAAGTAATTTATTTTGATAAGGATTAATACCAAGATCCAAATAAAGAGTCTTTTCTAGGGGCGGCATTTTAATTAAATTTTTAAAATAAAAGAACACTTATTGTGGCATAACTATAATAGTTAGACATATGCTGTCGCGACACTTTTTGTAAATAATGATGTGTTCTGCAAAGTTGTAGTACATTATTTTATTCTATGATCAATAGTTTTCGCAACGCACGCGATTTAAATAATATTTTAGGTAATTTTTTTACACTTTGGGTTACATTATTGTAGTTTTAGTAAGGATCCCTAATTTTTTTGAAAATATAATATAGCCTATGTCACCCGGGGATAGTGTAGCTTCCCAACAATGAAAGAATTTTTTTAATAGGGTCAGTAGTTTCGGAGCCTATTCAAAGCAAACAAACAAACAAACAAACAATCAAATCTTTCCTCTTTATAATAGTAGTATAGATGAAATCGTCTTCTGTTCTTGAGACGTGATCCTGCCAGTATAGCCCGAATCATTTTGTAATCGGTATTAAAATTCAAATTATTTATTATGGATACATCTTTATAAATTTGCTTGTTATTAGACATAATGAAGTCGATTTCATTCTTATACAGTCCATTAGGTGAGATCCAGGTCCATTTTTTGACGGTTTCTTTTTATAAAAACTTAAAAATACTTAATTTGTTTTGTAAAGCAAAATTTACTAATCTTGAGCCTTTTTTACTTCTAGTACCAATTCCATGATTTCCTATAATACAATTTTCATTAGAATTTTGAGTTCCAATTTGGCCATTAAAAAAAATCTCCCGTTACTATTAGATTTTTATGTGAATTTTCTATCGTTTTTCGGAGGTCATTATAAAATTTCTTAACTTTTATCAAATCTTCATTTTTCTCCAATTCTGTTGAAGCGCAAGCCTAGATAATATACCATTTTTCTTCTTTTCCATCGTTTGAAGATATTTGTATTTAAGATCGCAATACGTTCGGAAGTTCCTCTAAGTTCATCTATGTCAAATCAAATTTCTTTTAACCATAAATTCAATTCCGTATAATCCAAATGTTTCCCCTTTATAATGTAATATGTAATTTCCCCGGTCTTCTATATTTTCTCCTAATCTTCTCACTTCACTAATAGCAATAACATCCCAGTTCATTCTTCTATTGCCAATTTTAGCTCTTGTAGTTTTTCGGGGGTTCTAAGAGATCGACAGTTGATACTTTCTTTTGAGAATGAGTTTTTTTTTTTATCTTTAGAGGGTCGTAGTCGTTTTCCCCCACGAGGATCAGTATGCTTAGAGGAGTGTGTATTGTAGTTTCATTAACATTTATTTATGTTCGAAGACTGTTTAGTTTTCCGTTTACCGATAGTTAATGATAATTGCTTATTATCTTTAGCGTTAGAAGGAAGAGAATTTGATCTCATCCGCATTAAGTGTTCAATGACATTGAGGTTTGTTGTTTCTTTGGTTGAAGTATATTGTTTTGTGGTGATATCGACATGTCTCTTTTTATTTACTTATTTTTGGTATTATTATTTGGTATTATTCCTATTATTATTACTTATTAGTTTGTCAAATTTTAAATATACGATATTTCCTTTCTTTTTCTCTTCTGTTAGTTGTATTTGCAACATTAAGACTATATACCAGTGTATATACCTAGTCAGGTCATAAGTATTGTCACACAGTAAAAACTTTTCTTTTAGAATGCTGGCCACAAAAAAGTTTATTGAATTAGAATTTCGAATTGTTCATGAAAATAAAAATGTATAACTTTTAGAATTTCACTCATTTTTAAATATGGAGTGGACGCTTAAAGAAGACCGTGTTGCAGTTATTGCGTTGCATCGATGCGGTTACGCGCCAATTCAAATTTTTAACATACTGAAAAATTTGAATATTACCAAAAGATTCGTTTATCGTACCATCAAACGATACAATGAAGACTCTAGTGTAGATGACAGGTCAAGAAGTGGTCGCCATCGGTCTGTTAGGACTCCAGCAGTGATAAAAGCTGTGAAGGCACGAATTCAAAGAAATCTCAAACGTAAGCAGAAACTGTTGGCCCTTCAGATGGGGTTAAGCAGAACCACGGTGAAAAGGGTGTTAAATGAAGACTTAGGGCTTCGGGCATATCGAAGAAAAACAGGACATCGTTTGAATGCTCGTCTAATGGACCTGAGACTGAAGAGATGCCGCACTTTGTTGAAGCGGTACGCGGGAAAAAAATATCGGGAAATTCTTTTTCCGGATGAAAAAATGTTTACCGTAGAAGAGAGCTACAACAAACAAAATGATAAGGTGTACGCACACAGTAGTGAAGAAGCGAGCAACCGTATTCCGCGTGTCCAACGAGGTCATTTTCCATCCTCGCTCATGGTATGGTTGGGAGTTACTTATTGGGGCTTAACAGAGGTACATTTTTGTGAGAAAGGTGTAAAAACGAATGCTGTTGTGTATCAAAAAACAGTCCTGACGAACCTTGTGGAACCTGTTTCTCATACCATGTTCAATAACAGGCACTGGGTATTCCAACAAGATTCGGCGCCAGCTCATAGAGCGAAGAGCACACAAGACTGGCTGGCGGCGCGTGAAATCGACTTCATCCGGCACGAAGACTGGCCCTCCTCCAGTCCAGATTTGAATCCGTTAGATTACAAGATATGGCAACACTTGGAGGAAAAGGCGTGCTCAAAGCCTCATCCCAATTTGGAGTCACTCAAGACATCCTTGATTAAGGCAGCCGTCGATATTGACATGGACCTCGTTCGTGCTGCGATAGACAACTGGCCGCGCAGATTGAAGGCTTGTATTCAAAATCACGGAGGTCATTTTGAATAAACTTTAATGTCATAAGAATCTATGTTTTGTTAAGTTCATTTTGGTATATGAATGGTTACATAATTAATAAACTTGTTACAATTATTTTACATTAAACATGTGACAGAATTTATGACCTGACTAGGTATAATATTAATGTGACTACATCAATGTTATAGAGATAGAATATGGCAATTTTTTTTTTATTATATACCGTTAGGTATACCATGCGTATTTAATAATAGCAGTCATGTTAATAAACTTTTTAATGAAGAGGATAAAAGAAAATAACATGTCCGTATAATTTCATAAAAGTATAATAAAATGATCGTATTACAGTATCACAAGCCGAAGAGGGGACAAAGAAATCCTTGAAGAAACCAACTCCCCCGTATCAGAGGCAGCCGAGCCGGGAGTCGCCGTCATCGTCCCTGCCCTTGATACCGCCAACGGGAAATAACGTGTAAAACACACACACACACACAACCATCCCTTTGTATACATACACACTCGAATCTGCCCAATACACATATACTAAATAAATTTTATACTTATTATTTAAAGTGCAATAGATACTCGTATATATTCGTTAAATAAACAATTATATGAATTTATGCATTTTTAAAAAGTTGAAAAGACAGTTTATGAAGAACTTAAATAAATTCTATAATTTTATGACTAAAATGTATACTTAGGGTCAATCGACTATAAAAAATATTTCGTGGAATGTAACTTAAAAGAAATTATGTTTGAATGAAAGATGGAAATAAATTATTTATAAATTGACATGAAATCCCAGTTATTTGAATAGTTGTGTTTAAATACGGCTCGAAAGATCAAATGATCGTAGACGTAAAAAAAGTTGTGATGGATTTTATTATCGTGATAGAGAGAATTCCATGTGGTTTTTAAATTACATATCATGAAAGATTTTTTTATTTATCTTTGATTATTCGTTTAATACCTTTTTTTTTAAGTTTTATACCTTTACACGGTGTTGAAGGGCCGGTATATTTTTTCCAATTTTTATATCGTTGATATGAATTTAATGTTTTTGATTTGACCTTATTTATTGAAATTGTTACGGTTTTTTCATAAATTATTCGTGTGAAACATGTCAAAATTAATAAAATATTTCGATGTATTTGTCACGCGAGCCTTCATATGTTTTGGCGTCGTGTTTTTTATCGGCGGGAAATATTGGATTTATTAGTTCGACAGGCAAATATTTTGACCATTTTAATAACTTCCTTTTTAAATGTCCACTACTTCTTTACTTAAGGCGACGACAAGAGACTTTTAATGATTTTATTCTGAAGATCACATCTAAACGAGTGGTGTTAATGAACTGGAAAAAATATATGTTAAATTTGAGCATTTTCTCAATAACTTAATATGTGAATATTTTAGATTATGTTTATATTACATAGTGTAATTAATTTGTAAAGTTAGGTCTAACGCAGATAAAAATCTGAGAATCACGTAAAAACTATCAAGCGTATTTTTATGAAACCTTCACCATCTTAAACACAATTTAATTACCCATCTTTTAATATACGACTTTTTATTTCAAAGTAAAAGGATAATATACAATTATGCTTTTTCGAATAATCTTTATGCTCGGGTTAGCAGGGGCCCTTGCGGGCGACGGGCGGCAGTGCATCGCTGACCACTGTCACGGGTAGACGTTGACGCTCGGAGCAATCACTAAACGATTTAACTCTATTATAAGTTTCGCGCTAAAATGGCTGGTAAATCTAGATTACTAAAAAAGAAACGCCAAACGCTCGCAAAAAATAGATTACTAAGGTAAGTAACGTGTTCTCAATCATAATTATCATTTGTGTATTTTAGCACATTGATGTAAATTGGACCAGATAAATTAATCATAACATTTAATTGTTACATATATTATTATTTTTTATTTTACTAAGTGACATTATTTTCTTTTTAGGAGATTACATAATAACAAAGATAATCGCGACGTAAATGAGGAGACAGAGACGAGGTGTGTATTGTAGTGTAGTATGACAATACTACATCGTAGTCGGGACAGTCCGGATTCGAGTTTTAAAAATATTTGAATGCTATTACTATTGTCACTGTATAACTAAATATAAATACATTTATATTGTAGGTCTGAATTTACGGAAACGCTTGGAGTGATTAAAGGATCTTCCCATATTGACAATGAAAATGAGAACAAGATTGTTGACAAGTAAATGCATATCTAATTCAATATTATGATTTTAGCATATTTGAAACCTAATTCTATTAACTTATATTAATTACTATAACTGTTACAGTTCTCAAGTAACCGAAACGATATTTGCTGAGCAGGAAGAAAGCTTTCAAATGGATATTGAAAACGAGAAGTCAAATTCGGTCAGGTAAACGTATTATTATTTCTATGATGTCAGGATAGTCTGTCAATATAAAGTTTTATATAGTAAAACTCTCGATAAATAAAATTAATAAAAAAGGGGAAAATTTTCAATATAATATTGCAGAACCCGTGAGATAGCAAAGAATGTGAACAATAAAAGATATTACAAAACAAATGTTAAAGGCCTTATTCTGTTTAATATTGCAAAATTCTTATTATGTATATTTCCTTTTCAGAAATAATCAAGAAATAGTGAATGGAATGCGAATATTAAATATTAAACATTTTTTTAAAGAGCTTCAAGAAATATCTTCACATGGTAATATAGACTGTGGTTTGAAATCTGTAGAAATTATATCTGAACGAAAACTGGGCCTTGTTTCTAAACTAAAACTAAAATGCAACATGTGTAACGAAACTTTTGTCATTTGTTGCAATGATCCTGAAATTGACTTAAATATTAATACAGTTGCGGGTGCAGTGGCAATAGGTTGTGGCTATACACAGCTTAATGAATTATTGGCAGCAATGGACTTGCCTCATATATCCTATGAGTTATTTAATAAAAGAATGGGAACAATTAACAAAGTTTGGGAAAAAGAAGCTTTGAATTCTATGAATGAAGCCGCTAATGAAGAACGTCAAATGGCTTTGGAAGACGGTAGAGTTACTGAAAATGGCATTCCATATATTGACGTTATTGCAGATGGATGTTGGGGAAAAAGATCTTATAAAAAAAATTACTCATCCCTATCAGGCGCAGCTGCGATAATTGGGAAAAGAACTGGAAAAATTATTTATATGGCAGTGAAAAATAAATACTGCTGCATATGCGCCCAAGCTGCCAAGAAAAATGTCACACCTAAGGAGCATGCTTGCTATAAAAATTATTCTGGTAAATTCATAATATTAAATATGTTGTAATAATAATAAAGAAACTAAAATTTTACGGTTGGAATAATTATTACTTTATTTTCAGGTCCTTCAACTGGAATGGAATCCACGATCTTGGTAGAAGGATTCAAGAACAGCATAGAAATGCATAATTTAATATATTCAAGGTTAATATCAGATGGTGATGCAAATACTTATGCAAAATTGTTACAGTCAAGACCGTATGAAAATATAACAATTGAAAAAATCGAATGCCGCAACCACCTGTTAAGAAACCTTTGCAATAAGTTACAAGCTCTTATCACTGACACGAAATATTTAATTAAATACAGAAAATATATAACAAAACAAAGAATACTGTCAATAAGAAAGGTAATAGTAACCGCTATAAGAAATTATAAAAATTCTGGCAATGTCACTAGTTTACATAATGATATCATGTTAGCCGCAGAACATGCATTTGGAGTTCATACTAATTGTAAGACATATTTTTGCTCGAAAATGGGAGAAGATGACAACATAGACAGAGATATTTTCACAAACAGTTTGTGGCATAGAATAAAATTTGTATTGACACATATAGCTGCTCATGCAAGAAGCTTGATTGAAGACGTTGACAGCAACACTGTGGAGCGCTTCCATAGTATTGTTGCAAAATTTGTAGGGGGTAAGCGGGTAAATTTTTCCCAGAAGAACCAATACCATATGCGTTGTAATGCAGCTGCTTTATCATTTAATACCCATAAACCTTTATCGTTGTTGCAAAAATCAATCACGGGCAGGAGTCCAAATGGTGAATTAAAAAAGATGGAAATACGTAAACAAAAACGCCTACATTTAACAAAAAATTATCATAGAATAAAGAAGAGATTACATGAACACTACACAGAAAGTAATAAAAACTATGGTGAGCAATGTTCAAGACCGGATATGGATGATGATATATTAGAGGAATCAAAAAAAATATTTTTAGCAAATTTGGCGGAAACTGCCAAACAAAGAGAACAAATAGAAAGGAAGACTATATTACAAAGTGGTTCTAGTGAGTGGCTAGAACTACGAAGACGGATTTTGACCGCTTCCAACTTTGGACGTGTTATAAAAAGACGCAATGACATAAGTTGCTGCAATTTAGTTAAAGATCTTTTATATAAAGAGTCTATAGGACACATTAAGTCTATAAAACATGGACAAGACAACGAAAATTTTGCGAAAGAACAATTGTCGAAACAAGAAAATATTAAAATAGAACCGTGTGGACTTTTTCTTGATGAAGAAATACCCTTCCTCGGCGCATCACCAGACGGTATTATTAATAAAAACACCATTTTAGAAATAAAATGTCCACTCACAGCTTACAAACTAGGACTAGATAAAGCCATCCATGAAAAAAAAGTATTGTTTTATAAAAAACTGGTAAACGGTAATTACATAATAAACAAAGAACATAATTGGTGGTATCAAATACAGGGACAGCTGCATATAACAGGAAAAGATAAATGTATGCTTGGTATTTGGTCTGGTGAAAACTTTCCTGTAAAAATTGAACTAATTTACAAGGATGACGCTTTTTGGGACACTAAAATGAAAAATAATTTAATTAAGTTTCATACAGATTGTATGCTTCCCGAACTGGTTGATCCTAGATATACGAGGAATATGGTAATTAGGGACCCCTCTTATATAGTTAGTGCCATACACGGACGCAAAAGGAAAAAGGAAGAGGAAAAAGAAAATAAAAACAAACTAATAAAAAAACGAGCAGTGACGGCTGAAAAAGAAGACAGTATAGTTGCTGTGAAAGTATTAAATTTCGAGGAGTTTTAAATAAAAGCCTATAAATACCTAATTCACTTTTTTATTTATAGTTACAAAACCTGTAGACAGAAAACCTGTGTTCGTTTGATATAATTATATTTTCCGTTTATTGAAATACCTATATTATATTATATCCTACCACAGGGAATGATATAAGATACAGAACATGAAACAATAATCCTAACTAATATTAAATAAGCGGTTAAAAATTTCATGATTATTAGATAGTCTTCATAATCTGTAACGTATGGTTACCCAACGAACTTCTCTAAAATATACAATTACGTCGCCTGCGAATTTTCAATGCGGGTTGCGGGGGGGCCCCGCGCGTGCTACTCTCACTAGCTCAAACTCCTCCCACTCGCTCAAGGTCGCTAGCACTTAGTGTCGTCTTAATCATTCTCATTCTCTTTATTGACTCTTCAAATATTGTAAATGCCGGGTGATGGTCGTGCCCATACAATAAAGACGCATTAACACTAATCTAACCTGCGGCAGGGGTTCGGCCTGTCGTAAAAGGCGACAAAACAACCCTCTAGCTAACTTGTAGGGCCCCAAGCTCGTCTGGATGCCAAACACCTGATATATAAGTATGACGCCATAATAATCTTGTGTTCCAAAATTAGTGACCCAGGTTCATGTACCCCTATGGGACAGCAGCGTGTTCGCGGTGTCTCTAGTGTCGCAAACATTCATAGGCGACGGTAACTGCTTGCTATTAAATAGGCCGTCAGCCTGCTTACTTGAGTGGTCAGTCGTGGAATAATAAGTCCAAAGTTTTCCGTCTATTTTACTAGTATAAACAAAAGTGGTTCTACAATAGAAGATCTATTTTACGACAAGTTTTTAACACTTTATATGTTAAAGTTACACGAAAACATAAATCTCTGGAGAGATCACAAATATTGGTAGACTTATTTGCAACGAAGTTCATGCATACGACAAATATTTTTGATATATTTTCAAACATTTGAATCAATATTTGCAATATTATGAAAATGCAATGTAACTCTATAACTACACTTAACGGACTAAACATTTTTGGTCGTTAAATGGAGACAATATTTTACTATTCTATAGTACTGTGTGTAGTATAGTAGTGTGTACTAATATAGTACACATATTACACACGAACATTTAACTATTATTATAATTGTATTTTACTTCTATCTTGAGACACTGCTGGATCAAATTGATTATATAAAAAGTATTTTTCTAATAGTTCCACTGCAACGAGTGCTTGTATGTATGTATTGTATAGAAAACAAGGTAAACCAACCAGTCAAGCAATTTTGACGTTCTAGGGAGTTTGTCGTTAAATCGTGTGACGTTAAAGAGTTTACACTGTATTTAAGTTTGTGAAACAAATTTTTGGAACTTTGCTTTAGCTAATTTGTGGCCAATATTTGTGATACTTTTATATATTTAAAAAAAAATTCAAAATAAATGCTTATTTTTTATACTGTACAAATATAAAAAATAAATTTGTAATACATTTATTATCGGCGATATATATTTATTTTGTTTTGTTTGAAATTTATTATTTTCAATATATGTATTAGCATTTATCTACGATGCTTCGGTTTAGCATTTGAAGTGTTAGACGATGTTCCTAATTGTCAATTAATCGGCTGATTTTCACCTATAAAATTTTATGTGACGGACATTTTAAAATTATATTTTTTTTTTCTTACAATAAGTGGATAGTTGCCTGTGTTTAACAGAAATTTCTATTAATTTATTACGGTTGAAATTTTCAGGTATTTGTACACTTTTTGTTGTGTTTAATAATACTTTCTTTTTATGACGTCATCTGCAGTGTGCTGTCTCTTTCTAACATTATTTTTTTATTAATTAATATTTTCTGTTGTTAATAATATAATATGAAGTTTAAAAAACAGGTAACTCTACCCACATTTTCCTTATAGGGTATAAAGGGTTTCGTATGGTAATTTTTTTCTATAGTTCCGTGACTAAGTTCAATTATAATAATAAGTAATGTTGCGCTTAGTTTAATTTCTCACTTAAATGTTGCTTGTAGTTCAAAAAGGATTTGGCGTTGACAACGGTGTTTTAATAAGTTTTAATGTTATATCGTGTCAAGTAATATCTGATTATAAGTTAAGTAGACATTTTTTTTGCAGCACAATAATTTCCTGCTGCAATGATCCCAGAACTCTCAAATAGAATTATTTCACTTGCATCTGTTAAATATTTAACTATCAACTACAGAACTTACATTACAACAAAATATCACTTTGAAAGAAATTAGACGACCCCTTCCATTTTTTTCTTTTGAAAATATATTTCTGTTAACCGACGTTTAAAATGAGTAACAAGCATTTTATTTATACTTTTTAATAGGGCGGCACAAATACGCGCCGACGATGCCACCATGACAGTTGTCGGCACTACGACCTCACTGCGGCCGCAGTCGGCCTGTCGCCTGTCCTATACGTGGTAGGGCCCCAAGCCCGTCTGGATGGCAGCTACCCCTAATTTTTAAATATGCCACCATAATAACCTTGTGTACCGGCATTAGTAACACAGGGTCATAGGCGAGGGTAACTATTAAATTATTCGATAAAAAGTTGACTAATTGGCCGACTGCAAAATGTTTTTATACAATGCAAAAGATTATATGACGTTGACTTAGTATAGAAAATAATTAAATTTTTACTAAATTATTGCATTCAAGGCGATAATGTAAGAAGTGACATAATTTATTAATGAAATGAAACTTTATTGTATACAGAAATATTTATATAATCCTTATAATAAATAATGTTAATTACATATGTTTAGTATTAATATTGTATTATTTTGTATAAGTATATAATAAATAAAATAAAAGACATTTCACAAAAAGCCATCTAATGCATCTTACTTTGGGACTAGATGGCGCGGTGAATTGGCACAAAATATTATAAAAACCCTTTCAACAACTCCAAATAGTTCACACCGTTGGTAATTAGCATCCACTACACTTAATCGACGCCAAAATCTTTTTTTTTTTTTTTGCTTTTTATGTATTAGAAGATCTCAAGCCGCGTCAGTTGTTTTCGCATGACTGGTTTTATAGGTGAAACAGATGTGAAACTAATCTGTCCGTTTATTTATTTGTGACGAGATCAGTATTTGATAAGTTAAAAGAAAATAAGTTTAAAACAATACAAATATTTTGTATGAAATTTTGTTTTATTTAATTAAGCCTTTTTGCGTTTCCTCCTTCTTCCTGTCCTTATCCCTGCTGGACTACGTGGGTCAGCACAACGTGTTCTCTACTTCCACTGTCCTCTATTAGTCGTAAATTTCACATACACATCTTTTCTTACCATATCATTTACACAATCCATCTTTTCGATACCAACAATTTATATTAAGCTAACTCATAAAAGTGTACTTTACAGTAGAGGCTTATAAAGGAAAAAACGTGATAACTTTTATATTAAATATGATACTTATTTGAAATTTATATTTTACATTTCTCATCATGAATTTTTTATTACATATAAAAACCCACATTTTAAGCAACTTGGAATAATAAAACGAATTTACCTAAAATTCGAGTTACCGTAGTGTAAATTGTTGGTGTCGTTTTCTTTGGTCTATCTCTCCTTTTGCATCCATCCATCCACTCTTATTTCTACCATTTTCCTTCATAAATGACAATATTATTTTTACATTATATGGCCATACCAGGCTAGCTTATTACTTACGTTTTACTTTTTTATATTACTTTTCAACTTCTCAATCACTAATAAGTAATATATCATAATTTAATTAATTTTTAATTAAAATATTATAAATAATATAATAACTAATAAGCGCTACTTTCAAACTTCCCCTTTTATATTCATTTCTAATTTTATCCATTTTTGTAACTCCACTCATCCATCTTAATATTCGCATCTCTGCTGCATGCGGTCGTGGTCCAGCATTCTGATCCATACAATATGACAGGTCTTCTAAACGAGTAGTATTTTACCTTGGAAGCCTAAACGGCACGCGTGGGTCGCAAATTGTTCCTGAGAATAGTTGCCATTTCGGCCATCCTGTATTCATTCTATATTTCTCGGTCTATCTCACCGTCATTCAAGATTAATGATCCGAGATACCAGAAGTTGGCAGAGATCATCTCCTAAGGTAATCGGGGTATAATCTGAAATTCCACCAAAGTCGCAAAATAGGTGTTCAGTTTTGGTTCTACTTCAAGCCAACAACCTCCAATCTCTTGCCATTTAGCGGTGCCCCTAGCATCACAAACATCTACGAATATAGGCGACGGTAACTATTTACCGTCACCTTTACCGGTGGGCCGTCAGCCCGTCTGCTGTTCCTTAGCAATAAAAAAAATGCCGTCTTTTTTCAATTTTGAAGATTTACGATCTAAAATACACGTAAAGTAAGATTTTTTTACATTTGTAGCTCAGCGGCATTTTATGGTATTATGGTGGCTAAAGATAGGTTTTTTCATAGTTAAATTAAATAATAAGTCCCTGTCTATAGATCCTCCTGAAACAGAATTCTAATGGTGTGATTCCGTTTCTATCTATAAGCTAACAATAAACATCTACTTGGCTTCACTGGCAGATTAGGAAAGAGATGATGTAGCACCAATAGTGCGTGAGTAGGATTGAGGAGCTCAATTGAAACTCTATGATTCTACTGTTCAAACATGCTTAGGGTTGACTGAAAGAGATCGCTTCGCTCGATCGCTGAAAATATAATAAACCTTTTTATTAACCTTAATAACTAAGTTCTTAAACGAATGTAAGTATACCTAAGTAATTTTAAATCGGCGCCAAACAAGCAAATAAACTAATTACGTAAAGCGTGATGCGCGGCGGTGGCACACGCTCCTTCGCCGGAAAATGTCAAGCGTTTACGAAGTTAATGTCAGCAAGACAGCAATCCGAACGGGCACACACGTGAGGGCACTGGCGCCGATTCAAAATTACTTAGGTATACTTATTACTTACATTCGTTTAAGAACTTAGTTATTAAGGTTAATAAAAAGAAGGTTTATTATTTTTAACTTTTCAGTTATTTCGGCGGTTTAATGTTTTGGTTAAAAAGTTTTTTAAGCTTATGGTGAACTATGAAAAACACTCATTCATTTATAAGCTGACCAGTATTAGAATTAAAAAGCGTCTAATGCACACATGATTAGTAACAAAGACAATAAAAAGTATTTCAACATCATATTTCTAGAAACAAACCTGTATACAAAATATTTAAATGTCATAATGAAAAATATAAAATCTTCACTCAATAATGACAAACAAAATCCAGTCGTAATACCTTCGCACCTAAAATGTACAAATAAAACAATATAGACAATGTAACCAATAACTTTCTGAGCAGCTAGCTTCAAACATGGGCAAACCAAAATTAGATCCACCGACAAACACCTTCCCATACAAAATACCAAAGCGCTTAAATATTTTGAGTGTACCGAGGAAATACATCATAGATACTGGGGAAGGTATGCCAGCATACACGCCTAGAGGAATCAGAATGTCAGCTGTCAGGGCTGTTATATCGGATAGAGTAAACGACTCCGCTTTGCCGTCTATACGGTAAGATAAAATATAGTAAAAAAGCTTATGTTGGAATCTACTTCTTTTTTATTCATCTACAATATTTTCTTATGCTGATTAGCAAAAGAAAAGAGAAAGTCATAAACGGGAACCAACTCAAATCACTTGTTTTTTCTTAGTAAACGTTTTACAGTGTCGCTTTGACATTTTAGTTCGCAGTAATATAATTTTCTTCGATAATTTCCAGACGTTTTTTACTCTTAAAACGAATGTACAAGCTTATATTCAGTTCTGAGCGTATGGAGCGCATAGATCGGATGATAGAAGCCTCAAATGTCACGTGTTACTCGAAACTGGCCAACTGTGTGTTAGATTTAAAGAATCAAAATACAAAAGACGTGAAAAAGAAGCGCGGATGGACGGAGAGCGAATGGAAGAAACACATGGACTACATCAGCCAGATTTCAGCGCCTAAGAAGGACTTCCGACGGCCACCTGTTAAGGTAAAACGATATCTTACGCTACCTTTTGGAGTTTACTCCTTAAGAATCCATTTTCATATTTATGGCGCCCGGTATGAGAAAAAATGTGAGAGTAAAATCTACTAATGAATGACCTCGTTACCTTTTTGGTGCACAAGGCAAAAATTACTTTATTTGTTACAACTTAAGGTTGATTTCACATTAAATGTTGTTTAACATATGTCTTTTCATTTGTAAGTGACAAGAGTAATTTATTGTTTTGCTCATTTTATATGACGAATGATCGTAAGTATTAGATAATCTTTTGGAGATTTGTGACGTTATTACTAGGTGCCATAGTTGTAATTAGGTTGAACTTAAAACTGTTTTAAAACTTTTTGTATCAAGATGACGCGCGACGCACGCTCTTAGACCTTGTGTCGTCTTATTGGTATAATATTTGGAGTTTACTCCATAAGAAACGATTTTCTTATTTTTATATAATCAACACAATAAGATTTTATATATGTATATTTTTATATATTATGTATATTATTTTCATTAATTTGTTAATTTACCCTTTCATATGGTATTAATCTTTTTTCAGTTAAATAAACTCTTTTTGCGTATGTTTAGACAATTGTACTTATGTAGTAAAGTAGTAAACTCCAATCGTGCGTCGGAGCTGACACGCACAGTTTTTTTTGTCCTTGCAAGTATTTTATCGTAATTGAATCTGATGCTTCGTGCGAATTCTGATGCGTCAATTTGCTTCGGTATACTCAGTCTATCCGTCCAGAAGCGGACTAAGAATATAGGCCCCTGCGGCCGGGGTTGGCAATCCAAGCCCGCTTGGATGGCAACCTCCCCAAGTCTATAATCATGTCGCTATAATAACCTTGTGTTATATTCCGGCATTAGTGATCCACATTCCTGTAACCCTGTGCGGACAGCACCATGTTTGCAGTGCCCCTACCCCTAGCGTCGCAAACATTCATAGGACGATTGCTTACTATTATGGGCCACCACCATGTCCGCTGTTCCATAGCAATCTATACAAATAAATAAAATTGGAGGGTCTGTTTATTAACCGTTTTTTACTAAGTGCATTTGGATGTATACACGGTACATATACCAAAACAACATTTTTTACAATTTTTGTCTGTCTGTCTGTTTGTTCCGGCTAATCTCTGAAATGACTGAACCGATTTTGACGGGACTTTCAATGGCAGATAGCTGATGTAATAAGGAGTAACCTAGGCTACTTTTATTTTAGAAAAATAAAATAGTTTTAGTTAAAAATTATCATTTTCGGAATTTTTTATATCCAATTTAAGTTGACCTCAGATTTATATCATCAATCATATGAAATAGGGTTTAGCTTAGGCTGGTCTTCGAACGCACGTATTCCGGAGGCACATGGCGTAACAGTTGCATTCGATAACACTGACGTTTGCATATTTCATTTATTTATATTTTAGGGTTTGTAATCTAAAATAAACCATAAGATTGCCATATAAAAAAAATGCTGCCCAGTCACTATTCCACGCGGACGGAGTCGCGGGCACAGCTAGTAAGAAATATATTACATACTTGGATTTAAGATTGAAGTCGAATTTTGGGTAGCTTTCAACCACCGTAAAAGACCTTATAACTATCTTTTTAAATTGATGTTTTCAGCGTGGCAAGAACATGCCGCTAGAAGCACTACTGCCCAGGATTAACGAAATATGCTTTTTCCCGCCATTCAAGGTATATAAACGGTTATCGCAAGAGGTTTGGTACAGGAACCCTGAGAAGGTAGGTGTAAAATAACAGCCCATTGCCATCCAACACATCGACTACAGCCAGTCCTGGTGATGGTCAGAATGCGTTAAATTCTACGCGTCTAAGGCGGATTGTACATTCTAGTATTCTTGGAGTGCGATATTTTCACTATGCTTACTTTCTTTATCATTAATTTCATAATAATGAGACCCTAGCTATCACTTCTCAGAGACTTCGTCGCACGCACATCCCCAAGGAGACAGAGTGCGGAGCCTACCAAGGCCCCAATTAGAGAAGATTAGGTCATCTAGATCGCGAATTGGCCAACGACAGATACCCTGATACCCAGCCGCTAACATAGGTGCGCATGCGCCGGTAGCCTTCTCCAAGTCACTGGGGTATAGTTGCTCCCAGAATTTATGCCGGGATAAAGAGATTCGCCTCAAACCTTTTATGAACCGTTTAATCATAGTAATTTATATTTTACTAACTCAATAGGAAATATCCATCCACCTGGAAATGGATAGTTACAAAACTAGAAGGACCATATTCCTCACGTTTAATCCCAGTCGCATATCTTTTGAAGTGTGCTGCTGTCATTTTCATTGGGTCAGTGTTTTTCCGTAACAATGCTAGTATGTTCAATACATTCAATGGAATTTGGGATACATTTTGCTTCTATCAGAGGTCACTGTCGTATAAAATCCCCGAATAATGAGCGATAATTGCCTTTTTTTAATCCGAATTTACAAGACAGACTTCCAAGTCAAGTGATCACCGTCCTCAATGGACGTTTGCAACATTAGGGGAATAGACGACTGCTGATCTGGAAGAAATTTTGTAACGACTTTTTTGACAAACCCCATATCGTACTACGAATTGGAAGATTTCAGGTGCAAGCTTCTCTTAGATTTATGGTAATTTTTCTTTCATAGGTGGCGCCGAAAGCCTTAACGTATCAAATAACAGACCGAGTGAAGAAGCTAGCTACCCCGAAAGTTATACCGCAATCATACTGAAACTTCATCCACAACAAACTGTCCATAGACAATCCAAAATTAGAAATAATTATGTATAAATTATACTTTACCGTTAATTGAAGGCAATTTGGGAATAAAGACTGGTTAGACCCTTTATACATACCACTTAATAATTTTTTTTTTTATATTGTACGATTGATAATAGAAGTGTTGCAATATTCACAAAAATAAATGAACATATCATCTTTGTTTTGAAGTTTGTTTTTGAAAATATGTTTACGGGAGTTGACTCTGACACGCGAAAACAGTTGCTAAGAAGGTCGTAAAATTTGCATAAGTGTATTATATAAATACAGCACAAGCTATGTATACTGGGTTTTACAATAAATAGACAAAATACTGCGATCACCATTGATATTCTAATGCATGCTTAGAAAAAATATCTACTGTCAACGTCCGTAGCGGGGTTCGGGTCTCTTAGATGTAATGGACAGTATAACTGCCACGCTTGAATCTATCATATAGATTAGATGAGATCTCGCTTCCTGATTTTAATAACTACCCTCACTCTCGGTGGGGTGAATGGTGGAAGCGAGGGTGGGGCGAACTGTAATAATATGCCTGTCTCTGACACGCGGGAAGTGTCGACCTCCTTAAGGACCACACTGCGCGTGCGCTATTGGCTTCAGATTTGTGACGTTGAGCTGGTGCCGTTCAACAATTCTGGGAGCAGACCTGGACCGAGCCGGGAAGGGGCCGTATCAAGGTCAGTACGAATTTCTTTGTACACTAAGGTATCGCAAATATCGTCCACCAACATCTCCTCTCTCACTCATACACTCTGTTCTCTCTCTCTTCCACTCACCCGTAGTACGGTGTTAGGCCTCAGGCCGTGATAGGCATCGTAAACTACGTTTCCTAACGATGCTTTCCTTCGTTTCAGGACTTTATAATCCTCTGTATGCAACCTTTACGAAAGTACTTCTTCGTGCATGGGCGGAATAAAAAATTTTTTTTTTTTAAATAAAACCAAAGGAATCCGATTTATTTTTTATTATATGTACAATACAACTGGTAACAGAATATCTACATTCACTGTAATACTGTCAAAAAAATTAATGATTCAATCGATTTCGCAGATCCCATTTTTAACTAAATTATCACACGTTTAAAATATTTATAAATAAGTAGTAAATAAGTAAAAAAATGGTCAAAAAGTGCATTGTAAAATGTTAAGAAATAAAACACAAGGTTTATCTTACTACAAAAAAAAAATACAACGTGGCTCTCTTAAAGGTAATCGAGTCGCTCAGCGGAAAAATGGCTCACAAATGTATATACATAGATAATATTATCTATGATAGATACTTTTTACTTTCTAACGTAGATCTAGAATTTATGGATAATGCCTGTTGAACTGTTGAATAAGTGACTAAACTGCTACAATAAAAATAATTTCTATATTGATTGAGATTTACACAAAACAATGCAAAACGTAAGTCTTATTAAATCGTATTAAACGTGTGATAAATAAATAAATAATTTATTCTTATAATAAATGCTCTATGAGCAGTTTAGGCTAGGCTATGGATAACAGCGTGGGTGAAGTCCAAGGTGGTGGACTGGCCGCCGAGGTCCTTTGTCCTCACTTTACCGTCCTTCAGGACTCTGAAGGAATTATTCATTATTGTTTAACTATTCTGTCATTTTATAGATATAGTAAATTGTTTTATATTCTGTGATCGATTCTTTTGTTAGAACTATACCATACATGGTACAAATCCGGCTCGAAGGACCATACTGGAACTATTTTATCAATATACAGTATAAAATTTTTGCTTAATAATAGGTATTAAATAAAAAAACAGTAATAGATTCGGAAATATTGTTAAAAATAGAGTAATTCTTTTTTTTAAAGAGATCATCAAATATAGAAAATTAATCTTATTTATATTTTAATTAAACCTTTAACAGACCTCTATCATTTTATTTTATGAGCATGATATATAATATGAGCCAACCTGCTACTTATGTTGGGATTAAATCAAGTTTAGCCATACCGCCGCCGCAGAGCCTTGGCAAGAGGGGTAGACCCAAAAAGGGCTGGCTTGGCGTAGTAAAGATATGCGTGCTAATAGATTCATTTATCAGGATTGCCGAATACCGTGCGATGAGATACGGAAACGGCAGTTTGGACCCAGGATTTAAGGCTTAGATGATGATGATATTATTCATATGAGATTAATATATAATTTACTCACTTGTTGATGGCGTTTTTGATCATTTTTGAGTAATTGTGCAAGTTCACGTGTGCCAGCAGATTGGCCGAGCATAGGAGCATTGCGGTCGGATTCGCGATGTTCTTTCCGACGGCCCCCGAAAAGATGTGTCGGGCGCCCTACAACAGACGATTATATAGATAAAAGAACATATCTTCTCTTTTTGTTCCTTTGAAAATGGTGTAGATTAAGATTTTACGACCCAATCGGTAAATATTTTTATTAATTAAACGCCATCTTCCGGCAGAAGAAAAAGAAAGTGTTAATTTTGATAAGGGCTATGGGACCAAATGATTAAATTTGTGTATTGTCATCAGGTCTTGACAAGTGTGCTAAATATTGAAATTTTTTATTCTTTCAAAGAGGCTAAAAATCGATTCCAAAAATTCCGTTAGATAGATACATACAGGTGAAGTAAATAAAAGCGTGGTGAAAAAAGACAAATTCGAATGAAACAGAAACCACACAAAAGATTTCTTTCAAAGACTAGGTAGAGGTGTTTAAAATTAACTAACACACAGACCAGGAAAAACTATTTGCATCATGCGTATGTTTCGTCTAATATGGGAATGGAACCAAAGAAGAGGAGGAGGATATGAAGATGGAACCCAAGGAGACGACCAATCCATGTAGCCTCTGAGCTGGCCGTGCCCTCACTATATATCTTAGATTTTAGTTGAATAAAGTAGTATTTATTATACCTGTTCGAAGACCGCGCACTCGGCGCTGTAAGAGGCTCCGGCGACCACCCCCGCGCCCCCCACCAGCCCGCTGGCGAGGTTGTCCACGATGTTCCCGTACAGGTTGGGAGTAACCATCACATCGAACTGGTTCGGGTTCGAAACCATTTGCATCGTGCAGTTGTCCACAATCATTTTCTCGAATTGGATGCGGGGATACAGTTTCGCCATCTTGTAATATAATAATTATTTATATTGGTTACTGGTGATTCGACGTATTACTGTTAGGAGGTGATATGGATGACAATTTGCGATAATTTTAACAGCCATATGCATTGTACAAACTTAAACCATTTTTGAGTTATCATGTTTTTTAAGATTTTTTTCATAAGTTAAATATACAATATCAAAAAAGCAAAATTTATTTTTAAAAAAGTATCAATTTAAATCTAATTTTTTCTTCTGATTTGTAAAAACGATTAAACACTGGTTATTTATCAATATTAAAACAATTTTCAGTCCAAATTTTAATATGTGAGACGAAAAACGATGTTCTTTCAATATTTTTTGAAGATTTTTTTCTATGCTACAACTTAGCTACGCTACTAACTTTGGAATTACATGGCGTTATGTGAATTGTCCCAATATATTATATTATGTTAGTCTTATACTCCATACTGCGGCGGAGTATGAATAGTGACCCCTGCGGCCGGGGACGGCCTGTCGTAAGCGGCAACAAGACAACCACGGCGATGGGGTGTTTCGTCGCATTTTACGACAGACAGCCCCTGGTCGCAGGGGTCACTATTCTTACTGTGCCCCAGCATGGAGAAAATGCTTACCATAGCATGAAAAATATATGTTTTTCATAAATTGAATTACATTATAAAAGTATAATAAATAACTAAGTAATGAAGAATTTGTAAATACAGTGAAACCAATGTCATAGTGGAGAAGGGGAGCAATACAACCTTGAAATAAATGTTATTTTATCATTATACGACGACCTCAGTGGCAGTATCGGAACGCTTGCGGGGGCCACGGGTTCGGTTCTTGTCTTGAGTCTGAATATTTATATGCATATAGTGATATGAATTTATTCACAAAAAAAAGGAAGTACATAAATAGTGTTTCAGTTGTCTAGTACCCATGACACAAGCGCTCTGCTACTAGATGGCGCTGTGTGAATTGTTCCTATATATTTATAAATTAACTAGCAGCCCGTCCCAGCTTCGCATGGGTATTTAACAAAAAATTAAACCCTTCTATTTTTTTTCGGTTTCGGGGAAAAACCTCTCTTGACGGGTTCCCCCGGCCCGGGGGGACCGAGGGATATAAGGGACTCCGGAAAAGATGTTCGACCATCCGACTACCCACTAAAAAACCCCGCTGTTCTCCTATCGCCTACGCCCGGGCCCACGGATATATGGCCTGCCGATCTCGTGGCCCGGGCCGGCGCCGGAGATCGTTGCCCGCCCTCCGGCGCCGACGACGCGGCCTACGTTGGCGGGAGGGGAGTGCGGTGGCGGACTCCCGCTCCCGTTCCGCCGCCTCCCTTGCAGATACTACTGCCTCGCAAAAGGAGGCGACAGTGGTCCATCCAGGATCGCCCCCGACCATGGACAGAACCAGGGCCGGGAGCGACAGGTCCGCGGCCAATTCCGGACGGGTCTCGCATCCCCGTTGCGTGCTAGTAAGGCGTGTGTACGACTACCAGACGACACTCCAGAAAAAGCAGAGTCGCTTGACGTCGTAGCCGGCCCATCAAGACCAACCGACAGCGAGGATGCAATTCCCGCCCCGGGAACACTCTCTGTGCAGGCGCAGTCGAAATAGGCATGGTTTTGACTACCAAATCAGGTCCCATGGTAGAACCCAGGACCCCAATCAGTATTCGCAACCATCCCATCGGGGACCATGCCACGAACAGAGAGCTAAGTTGGAAAGGATGTAAGAGGTAGACGGAAAGAAAGGTAGGACTCTGTCGCCTCGAACGGAGAGGGGAGTGAAGCGACGGATGCTCGGGCACCTCGGGTACGCACACCCGTGCACTCCTCGGACAGAGGAGCGCCCCTGGGGGCAAACCCTTCTATTTGCGTCAGGTTACTAAAAAAATAAAATTATAAAGAAAGTTTGAATATTATTATTTCTATGAGCTTTTATTTTAATGATTTTTTTGCTATTCCTTTTTATTTATTTTTCGTTATTTTTTAATAAGTATTCTAATTTTTGTAAAAACCCCAGTGACGCACGCCTACATTGCATAAGGTGCTGCCTAGCTAGCCGAACAGGGTGCGCAGCTACCACGCAACATTTTTCTAATACTTACATTTTTAAACTCGTGATATCTTTCGAATGGAATATCCGAATTGAATAATTCAAAAAGTTATACAAAGGTATTGAAACAGTTTTGAATATGAAGTAATTTATTTTGATAAGGATTAATACCAAGATCCAAATAAAGAACCTTTTCTAGGGGCGGCATTTCAATTAATTTTTTAAAATAAAAGAACACTTATTGTGGCATAACTATAATAGTTAGACATATGCTGTCGCGACACTTTTTGTAAATAATGATGTGTTCTGCAAAGTTGTAGTACATTATTTTATTCTATCATCAATAGTTTTCGCAACGCACGCGATTTAAATAATATTTTAGGTAATTTTTTTACACTTCGGGTTACATTATTAGAGTTTTAGTAAGGATCCCTAATTTTTTTGAAAATATAATATAGCCTATGTCACCCGGGGATAGTGTAGCTTCCCAACAATGAAAGAATTTTTTAAATCGGGTCAGTAGTTTCGGAGCCTATTCAAAGCAAACAAACAAACAATCAAATCTTTCCTCTTTATAATAGTAGTATAGATATAATTTCTACACATAACATTTTTGCAGCAGCACTGTGCTAGAACAATACCTCCTCGCAGCTCCTGAGGAAGAGACCGTCGCCGAGCTTCATGATGTTGGCCTTGTGCACAGCGGTCACCTTCTTGCGGCCCATCTTCACCGCGTAGTCGAACGCGAACTTCGCGATGCGCTCCGACTTCGCCGCCGTTATGATCTTCAGACATTCCACCACACCTGCAACATTTATATACATATACTAGCTGTGAAATTCCTTGGTCCTGCATTCCGTTGCGCTTGAATACAGACACAAGCAGCTTGCGCACAATGCGTCCATCTTCATATATTTTGGTGGTGGGTCACAAGCAATCTTCCTCTTTTCAAGTTAGAGGCCTTGAAATTCTCGGCTTCTTTTCACAACAATACATAACATTCGGCGAAGGACATCGTGGCAAGCGGGGATAGCACATAGGTCGATTTACACAGCACGTTGTTAGCCAAGGGGCCACTAACATCGGACATATTGCAAATTGCTCACAGTCTTCAGGGTAAAAGTATGCCATTTTTATTTAGATTTTACTTCTTTTGTAAATTTTATATCATAACAAACTTCCACTAGAATTTTGATAATTTCTTCTGATACTAATTAAAAAGTTGGAATTCAAACCCTGAATTCAATTACATTGATTCTAAACAATAAACTTGGCAAGTTTTAGTTGGTAACACTGATTTTGAAGTCTTTACAACCATGCCATAAATAAAAATAAACTTCCTCACTGTAGTATGTGGGTATTATATAAATAAATGTAATAAAAAGTAGAGGGTAATTAACTAGATACAAGAAATGTCGATTTGAAATAAACTGTTTTCAACCAACCGTGTCGTCTTTATTACACTCACCAGGTACAGACTCGTGTTCCAAAGCACTATATTCGCCTTCGGTTTGCTCTCTGATGATGATGCAGTCAACGTCGTGGTGGCGGCACTTCACGTTGGGCAGGGACTTAACGTGGACCACGTTGGCGTATAGATCCAGTGCATTGCGTAATTTCATGTTCAACGTTTGAAGTTCACCTGTATGCGAGAAGTCTGGTGTTGCCAGGATACCCTAAAAACGTAGTATTTAAATTATTTACCTAATAATTATATCTAATACTTGGATTTCATTATTTTTATTTCTTTAATTCAATTCAATAATTTTAGACCCATAGAAACTTTTCATACTACAGATATGTCAGACTCCGTAAGACTACCGACTACCCACTCAAAAACTTCGCTGTTAAGCAATCATCTAATGATTATAACTGGCTTGCCATAACTGTGACCTAGGCTGACGCAGAACTAACCCTTTTCTCAAGGTGGGCCTCGTCCATGGTATGCGCTAGGGCGGCTAGAGGGTAAGAATTTGGGGCTATCCTTGGTAATTCAAGATTGATGTGGGGGCACATAGAACAACACGCGTGCAGGCGGCCGAACCTTCACCGAGGGGCAGCTGGCGGCCCTGTCTATGCCGGCCGGATATCATTACACCCACTAGAACTGCGTTAGCGCGATGGGAAATGGCTAGCTACTGCTTCCATCTCCTTCGCGGACATTACCACGTCGTAAAGCCTTAATGTAAAGCGTAAATGCGCTATTTTTTTACACGAAGAGCCAGATTCTTAATTTTTCCATTTATAGTCCAAACAACTGTTTTGGTAAAAAAAATTATAGTGTCTAGGTATTTTATGTATATTAGTAGTTATATATAGGTAGATTTAATTTCCACTAAGAACACATTTGTGGTAGCAGTTTTCTAGTCTGGACATATTTATTGAAAGAAGTTCACCTACCTTAATGCAGATCTTATTCCTAGCAATCGAGGTGACGACATCTTCGAGGGGCGCACTCAATGTTGGGTTCACTTCGGAGAAGAAGAACGACTCGAAGTCTACTGGGATATTTGCTGCCTGTAAAACATAAAAAAATACTAAAAGAACCTAATAACTTTATGCGGCAAAGATAGACTTTTTGTATCCAAGCAAATCCTAACTTCTATCGCAGTATTTTTAAAGACAAAACTGCAATGCCAGCATTTTCTTTTCATTTTGAAATCGGATAGTATCTGTAAAAACCAAAAACTTTGCATCTGTAATTTGTAATTAAATATGGACGCCGGCTTACAACTCGATTTAGAACTGTAATGAATTGTATACATAGTTATTATTGAAATATAAGTTTCCGAGAGGCATTTGATCTGTACCAGAAAAATTACTTCAGGTCTAATGCTTTTGTTTGAATGTTTGAATCTAAGAACTTGAAGTAAAAGTGAAAAGCTTGAGCATATTTGATACTTTTACAGGTGAATGGTCAACATTTTACCAACAGTAAAGGGTCGGCTGATGGGTGGTGTTAGTTTTCTTTACTATAAAAAAAAAAACAGGGAAATGGAAATTGAACATTACCCGTCTTCCCTTACCCATAAGCGAGCAAAGAGCATATTTAAATTTTTATATACCTTACTATTTTCTTTCGACAGTGACCACTGGTCATAGCTAATTATATTACAGCAGCACCGCGCTTTTTTAATACGGTGCGCGTTGCTCAATTGTACATATATCTCGCTCACACAGCTGTTGTCTCATAAACATATATTTATCTAGTTTTGTTAGCATCTTTTTTACACTATTTTTTTAAATATATTAAGCAGTATTTGCACCAATAAAACATGGAATACCGGTATCTGATTCTGACTTTCACTCGGCGCAAACTTAAGATCTCCGAGGAAGAACTGTGCCTGAAGATCACACAACAACAATCTCTTGGAGGCCACGAACCCCTGCACCTCACAAGTATTTAAGGAATACATGGTACTTACTTTGAAAACTTCCTGCACGGAATAAACCATCTCAGGTCCCACGCCATCCCCAGGGATGAGGGTGCATTTGATGCGGCCTTCCTTATTCGCGTTTGGTTGCTACATACATACATACAAATTAAGTATAACATTCATAATTACTGTGCGTAAATACACCGAACTTGTGACTACTGAACTGATGTGTGATATGATCAGTTCAGTAGCTATGGAACTATGTATCTAATTCCTTTTAAATCTTAATTAATTGTTCAAGCTTACCGCTACCAATACCAAGATTTGATATAATAATACATTGTGTCCACCCTTAAGAGATCCTATAACTGGACCCTTCAAGCAGAGTGAATTTCTTCTACGTTTGTTTGTGTAGCAGTCTGATTAATCACTTCATCATACTATCAGTTCAAACATTAGCGATTCTGATAAATAATATCTAATGCACTGACCAAACTCTATTTGCCTTGTCTCACACTACACAGTGCATTATTTAGCTTAGAGAGGCAATTCATTTTTTATAAATCTTATTATGAGATTTTAACTAAAATAATTAGAAATTACTTAAATTAATTTAAAAAAAATTGTATCTGTAAATGAAAACCAAGTATATTTGCCTAATATAGCAACAGGACTGCATTGTCGAACACCTATCCCGGAGTCCCATATACCCCTCGGTCCCCCCGGGCCGGGGGAACCCGTCAAGAGGGCTTTTCCCCAAGACCAAAAAAAAAAATAAGGACTACATTGTGAGATTAACAATTATTTCTATAGATATTTGACAAATGATTTTTAAAGAAAATTGGCTACAGAAGTCATGTTAAATTCTACACCATATCTATATATTAATAAATGAAACGAAAACTTTGTACCCCTTTTTAGGAAAATTGCGCAGACAGAGGAGTATAAAATTTGGCACAGTTAGTTGTATAGACGAGAAGTTCAGAAAGCTATTTTTTGCCTAAAATCCATTAGAAATACATTAAATTAATTAAAATGAACATTACACACACACACTATTGCTCGAACGATACAAACATACACACACATACAGACCTTACTTACGCTTTTGTTTTTTTATAAGAGTTTATGGCCTGGTAAAGACCATTGAGGTTAATAATATATAATATTTAAATTATAATAATCTATATTAATATTATACAAATATATTATATACTTACTAGCTGACCCGGCAAACGTTGTTCTGCCATATAAATAATAAAATGTAAAAAAATTAAAAAAAAATTTTGGGGGTGGGTCACCCTTAACATTTAGGGGGATGAAAAATAGATGTTGGCCGATTCTCATAGATACCGGATAAGCACAAAAAATTTCATCAAAATCGCCAAGCCGTTTCGGAGGAGTATGGCAACGAAAAATGTGACACGAGAATTTTATATATTAGATATAATAGGCTTAAGTGATTATATTAACTTTGGTCTTACATACATTAATAAACGTAAAGGCAATACTTGAGCTTGGTGCTATTGCGGACTGCCGAACTGAACCATCATCTACATTAGCTTAGCCTTATTCCAATCATTTGTGGTTGGAACAATATGTCTTTTTTTCCATTTCACTGTATCCTTGCATTCTTCATATGTCACTTCACCAACCCTCATATCATGAATCACACATTCTTTCCGTCGCTTTTTGGGTCTACCCCTGCTTTTGTACCCATCCAATTTCAGGTTCAACATTCTTCTAGTAACGTGATCGGCATCCCGTCTCATTACATGCCCGTACCATGCCAGTCTCATTTCTCTGAATTTATCATTTATAGGAGCTACTTTTCTGAAAGTATATAAAGAGTATATAAGCAGATCTCTGGATCTCCTTATATACTCATTTCTCACCTTATCTATTCCATATACCTCATTGGGTAGGAATGATCTTATTTCATACATTAGGCTGTATACAGGATCTGATGACATATATACATATACAGGACTGGAGACCTCTTGGTAAAGATTTTTTTTCTTTTATGAGTAATTTTGTGATTTTTATTGAAATAATTATTCGGAAGTTAGTGATGTAACAAAATTATTTACGATTTACATTTTAAACTACGTTTAATTTAACATCATAACAATTTCGAATAACAAATAGAAAACAAGTTGATTATCTTGAATTATAGACCTTTATAGGTCACATTGTTATGATTGTTAAGTACTTATGTATAAACTGCAACTGATAGACGTTAAATCGATGAATTCTTAAACACCAAAGTCCTTCACCGAGATATCTAATTTAACTGATTCTCTTTTTACCACAATTTTATTAACTTGACCTGTATATATCTATGTAACACAATTTTCGGAGTCGATTTTTACACACTTTGAAAGACCAAAAAATACAAAATTTTGCACACTTGTCAAGACCTTTCTTTTCCTTCTGCCAAAAGATGGTGTTAAATTAATGAAAAAAATATACCGATTGTTAATTGACAAGAAGTAAATTATAATAATAACATTAATTTTCGCCTCAGTAACTTTATTCTTACGTTAAAAAATATTTTTTGCTTTTTAGTTCGAAAAACTATAAAAGCGTGTTTTTTAGCTTTTTAAACTATATTTTTTATATATAGGCATTTAATAGATTATATTCACACTATACTCACAATATAATTGAATATTGACAATCTTAAATTCAAATAGTATACAGATTTAATGTTAAAGTCAAAAATATACATTGTGAGCACTTTAGTTACAAATTATATAATGCACAGACAATGGACAACAGAAAGGCTGTATGCTCATGCATTTTAGCAATATTCCTTTAATATATAGGGACATAAAATATATAATATATGGAAGTAAAAATAAAGGTAACATGCTTTCAAGGTTTGAACCATTCCATTTATTGATGCTATTTGTATATTTTTATACTTATAAGTATGAGTAATTTACATAGACTTTTGTGTGAATTATTTATGTATATTACTTAAAAACCCTGATATACTCTATCCATTAGAAAATATTAAGTATGTATTTTTTTATAAGAATTTACTTGTGGTATATTACAGAGTTCAGGAAATAAAAGTTTTTATTAGTTCACCTTACTTAACTAGATTTTTTTTTGTTGTATATGTATATATAAATATGTGCATTCACTATAACTATACATACATATAGTCAGTGTCTGTTTTGGCTATTAAGATCTCTAATATAGATTTCGATTGTGTACAATATGTCATTCATTTAAAGAAATTAAATAATTCAATTGAAATATGATAGTTCATAGACAACAAAAGTAGGGCACTGTCTAGTTTTAGAAGAATAGTGTCAGGTCGAAGACCCTTGTCATATTCCTTTAATTGTTCTATGAACAACTTCTTAAATTAAATTCTTTTTTTAAATATTATACTAATACTTTTGTTAAACATGTTCAAATTTAAATAAGTAGAATGGTTTATATAGGGACATAATACACAGTGCAGTCATGCATCATACAAAAATTTGCTTACATTTCTTTGAGGAAAAACATTGACCCTGATAAAAAAACTTTTATATATTGAGAAAACTAAAATATGTATATGTACTTTTTAGAATTTTGTGTTTTTACTGAGTAAACCTTATAATATAATAGCCAATACGATATAATTTATATAGATTATCAGGAAGCAATGATGTAAAGAGTTAAAATAAATATTTTAGGATTTTATCCATAACAGTATTTTAAAACTGTAAAATAATACAATATTATTTATTGTATGAAACATGGTACATACCTAACTCATTAAACTAATGAAAATCCTTAAAAACTTAATATACTTACTATTTGTTTAAAGACTAACGTAAAGCCTAAAGTTCTATTAAATGACAATTAAATTAAAAAAAAGTGATTTTAGCTCATCTTTGAAGTTGTCAAAGTTAAATATGTTATTATGATTTGTTTTAGTGTAGTTATTTTTATAATAATAAAAGTCAATGACATTAATAACTAACTACTTTTTAAATATGCTATGTGTTAATAATAGCTTCAATTCATCATATTAGTGTTCAATCGTGGGTGCAACCCAAGCAGTTGCGGTGTCTGCTTTAAGATTTCTTCTCCTCCACTTTACATCATCTACAACAAGCCTAGTACGAAGTCCACTGGCATACATATAGCCTTTTACGACGCCAAATCTTTATAGGTCTATCCCTTCTGCCAGGCAATGAATCAATGAAGGCAGCGTGGCTAGACACTTGCTTGCACATAAGTAGCTAGCTGGCTGGTAAACATGGAATTATTCATAAGTTATTATAATAAATTTTTAATAAAACATTTTTAGTTTGCATTTGTTGTTGATTTGCTGCATTTGACAAATAATATTTTAACTCCAAAATCATTGCTTCCCAGTGTATATCAGGGATACTTGCTATTAGTGGACAGTTAGTATTCTCACCAGGGAACTCATTGGTGCATAACATACATTTTTCTCCGTGTTTACCGGACTTGTGTGCAAAGCCTTAACATGTTGGGAGCCCTGAAACAACCATAAATGTAATAAGACATTTTTAAAAACATAATATCAATATTTTATAATATGTGGAGTAGTGCTAACACACTTCTGTACATATGTGGAGGTCATGGATTCAATTACAGTCTAGGGTCTGGGTGTTTATTTATAATATGTATTTATTTACATAAAAGCAGTAAGTATATATGTAGTTTATCAGTTGTTTAGTACCCATAACACAAGTGCTATGCTACTTACTTTGGGACTAGATGGTGCTCTGTGAATTGTCAGTATATTTATATTTAACTTATTTATATTAGGATATGTTAATAGTCCTAATGACATACATTATTTTTATCCATGCAGGGGCGGAGAAAGAATACTAACCTCTGCGGCCGGGGTCGGCCTGTCGTAAAAGCCGACAAAACAACCCACCCTAGCTACGTGGTGGGGCCTCAAGCCCGTCTGGATGGCGACCACCTTTGGTCTTATGTATGCCGCCATAACTTTGTTGTGTTCCGGCATTAGTGACCCAAGTTCCAGTACCCTTATGGGCCAGCAGCGTGTTCGCGATGCCACTGGCATTGCAAACACCCATAGGCGACGGTAACTGCTAAATTCTAAGCAGGCCGTCAGCCTGTCTGCTGTTCTACAGAAATATAAAAAACCATTACCAGATATCTATTCTCAGGTCCTAAAAGTTATCTGGAAGAGATCGCTTTGAGAGATAAGACCGCGTATTATTTAGCACAGTTTATTTAGTTTTATATTCCCTGGATGATAAGTTGTTAAACATTAAGGAGTTTTCTATCATTAAATGACTGAGTTCTAACTCTATTGATAACATAAACATCTATTATTAACAGAACTAGGAAATGAACAGCTGTAATTCGATAAATGATTTGCCTCTAAAATGGTCACGTGAGTTAATTAATAAAAATAATATACATTTATTTTATATTAGTTATTTAAATTCCTTAAGTACACATAAACATATGTTTTGTAATATATTTAATAATTTCAAGTTCAAATCATCATAGCCCTTTTTTAGATGTTACGAAACGTTCTTCTTGGGTTTTAAACACGATTTACAAGCTTATTACATAAATTTAAATGGTAATACCTGAACTAGGGTTCTGAGAAGGGTCCTGTTTATTAGCGACATCCTGTAATCAGCAGGTAAACCTCAAAAAGGTTATTTATTACAGGAAAATTATTTTTAGATCTTTTTGCACAGCGAAGACGTAACCTTCGCGATTTCAGGATTGGCGACTTTTGGGGACTTGGCGACGGCATGTTCCTTTACAAATTGACACTTAAAAATATGACAGATTGTTAATTAAATTATTTTGTGTAATACAAGATTTTATTCATTTTAAAATCAAATAATGTAATTTAAACAGCAAGATGTTAAAATTAAAAAAATATACTTCGTATAATTTTAGCTGTGTTAGATAAGACTGCCTTTCTCTATTATTAAAAAGGAATGAAACGGAATGTTAAAATATTTTGGCGGGAAAAATTAAATTACATTTAATGAGTATTTATGAATAAAATAAACTGTAATTTATATGAACGATTTTGTACAAGTTACTTATAACTTCTTAATGTAACTTTAAGAAAAACCACTAATAATATATACTTGAGTTACCATTAGCGCTTTTTCGCTGTATTTTCTCTTGGGAATTTAAAAAAAACTTATGTTTAATTACATGTTTAATTAAAATAAATGCAGATGGCGCTAGTTACTTACACTATCATAATTTATTTTTAAAATTGTTAATTACTTACTAAAAATAAAAATCAAAGTTATGATACATTTTTATTTGTAAAATTATTGCTTCGTTCGCTTATGATCCACTTACCATCGACAAAAATGTATATGCACAAAGAGAAGAAAACATGGCAACCAAAAAGTATTGAACCAATGCCGAGACGTCGCCATGAATTGATTTTTACGTCATATTTGAAGGCACTGTCACGGCGCAACATTTGAACTGCTAGCAGATTTGCAGACAGTGCAGCGAGAGAAAAAGCTGTGTTAAAATATTTGTGAAATCACTCGTGTTTATTAATTAATCCTATGAAATAAAAAATTACTGTAGCTGTGATATCTAGATATCTGTTATCCTTGTACGCAGGTGAGTAGAAAATAAAAATTATTTTCTCTAGATTTCGTTTACAAAATGTATTATTTTTTTTAATATGCAATATTTTTAATTTTTGTTAACCTACCCAAAGAATTTGCTTAGTAGCCAGATTCTTAATCAAATTTATATTGCAAACGGTTTCAAACCAATTAAATTTTGATTTGTTTTAAACTAAATAATCGTATACATTATGTATCCCATTTTGAGTGTACGTAAGTAGTGGTTAAAATGAATAGTAGATAACGAGGCGTAGGTCAATCTTTTTTTTGATAAACAACCTAATTGTTATCTGTTACGTAAATTTTTGCTCTAATTTTGTGCACTGATTTTTTTTAATATCGCTTAATAGTTTTTTTATTTATGTTTTTTTTTTTCAAAATGGTACGAAATTGGTCGATATCTATGACATGTTATTATCGTCTATAAAGTTACCGGTCTTAATTTTTGCATAAGGCTTGGACTTTTTTGACTTAGAATTTATTGATAATATTACTTCCCGTGGAAGAGTGTTATCTTCATGATAAGCCTTAATGCTTGTCTCATTCTCAATTTCTTCAGTTTTCAAAATCTTTTAGGCCTTTTACGTTTCGCCAGCTGTTACAGAAGCAGAATATTAGGCATAATATCAAATATAGCCATTCGGCTATATCTTATATCTCTATATGACACCTCGAATATTATTTGATTTTTTAAATTCATTTCCGATTGCCCGAGTATTCAGTTCATTAACTGCTACTTTACTTTCAACCATGTCTAATATTCAACAGTCGTATAATGACATGTAAATTACGAAAAGTCAATGAATTATACGATTATAATCTATACATCAATACGAATGTAAATAACATGAAACAAGCAAGGAAAGAGACTCACGATGGCGAAAATGTAATAACTTATGATGTTTGTCTATTTTATACAATAAAAATGCTTAAATTAATTTAAAAACTACACTATATTACAAAAAGAAAAACAAAAGAAAAAAATACACGAAAACTAGAAAAATACTGATTAGATATTAAAATATCCTTAGGAACTCCCCAACGATTATTAGCCTTATTATTAAACAATTTCAAATGCAATGACCCATTCATAATTAATTTATAGTAAACGAGTTAATCGAATCCACCTTAGAAGCAAAAGGACAACAGCTTTATGGTGCACTGTCCGTTACTTCGAGCCCAGCAGTGGGGTTGGGAATGGAGTGTTATATACATTACAAATTATGTTTAAGTAAATTAAGGTTTTATCTGCGCCTTACATCCAAAGTATGCACATCGCAGAAGGGAATTTCAAGAACACTTTTTTCAGTAAAATATTACGTAACCGAAAACATAGCTATTTTTTTCTCTGATGTTGTCGTAGTTTAGTTGGCGAACAATAAAGTTTAATCCATGCATAGCTAAATACTTAACTACACAAGCCCAATTTTAGTAGAAAATTATGGAGCCGTTTATTCTACGTAAATAAATGTTATGCGCAAGTCATTTAATTCACTTTTGAAATATTAATAACACCCCCTAACATCCCACCGTTAGGCTAGGGCCTTTTTCTAAAGAGAATGAACAGCAAATCAACTAAGTTTGTCCAAGATTCGGGCGTATCAAACCGATGATCACGGTGTACATCGGTAACATATATTTTCGATTTAACAAAATCTCCTGTCGCGAGAAGAAATGTATGGATCTGATGATGGGTGTAGCTTATTAAATGACAAAATTATAGTTATCGCCTAAAACGTGGCGAAAGCGTGAGTCAAATAATAGCGACAGTGGCTTGGCTTAGCCCGTAGTTTTTCCTAACGATTTGTTGCTCTACCGGCTACACGTGCTCATTATAAGCGGATACTTTTACATATTAAAATAATATAATAACAGAGCATAACATCCTAGTGCTAGACTTGGGCCTGACCCTAGAGTATACCCGCCATGCTTTTTTTATTGCTGAAGAACAACAAACAGGCTGGCGGCCCATTTAATAGCAAGCAGTTACAGCAGTAGGGTAAATTTAGGTAGGTATATACGTAAATGATTTGACTGCGTGTCCGGCTCTTCATTGTTTTATGTTTGCGTCTTAATTATCAAAATGCGTCACATTTGATTTGGTGTTGAAATCACGGTATTCGAACGTAAAGGTCATGAAAAATTGTGAATTAAATCGGTCATTTAACCGCGATCTTCGTCATGGAGAGGGTAGTTTTTGAATCTAAACTTTCATACTGGAGCCCGGGGTCTTGTTTTGGTGAAACTAATGATTAAATGACGCTCGTCATTTCTCAGGGGCCGTTCAAGTATTACTTGACACGATTTTTGAACATTTTTGACTCTACCACAATTTTAACGCGCCGTAACATTTTTCTGTAATCCCCTCCCTCCCAAAAGTTACATTATACCCAATTTTTACCTAAAAGTTAAATTTATGTTGCGCAAATTACCGGAAAGTTACTAAAATATTTAATGTTAATATTTTAATCGCATTTGTGATCATTAATTGTAAATAAGACAATATTTCGAACTCGCAATACGTGCGTATTTTATTTTTTCATATTGTTATTTATGAAACAATAATACATAAGAAATAAAAAAACAATGTTCCGCCCTTGTAACCAACCCATCGTAATGCCATACAATACCCCCCTCCACTCCCCCCAAAACTACGTTCCCATTTTGACCGTTATAGTTTCTCACGAGAAATAAATAAAGTCTTTATATCTAATAAGAAACAAATATTTATATTGTATTCGTTTCAGTACAATATACATTGCAAGTTTGGTTCAGGGTTCAGGCCTTCAATAGATTTGTTGTTCAAGGCATTCTTGTTTAGTGGCCTACTTGGTAGTAGTGTTGGTAATAAAAATCAGATCCAGGATTTCATGATTTATTTGAGAAAATTGTGCTCATTATATTGACGAAAACGGTATGTAATGGTATGTATGAAGCTAAGAAAACTAGATAAATGACTGTGAGCGATTCAGAAGATGTGTTATTGCGTGACGGGCGTTGTTTTAGATAAATGCAGCTGCTATACAGGCAACCCTGTCTCTAGCAGTCATCATCCACCCTGGTCTAAATGTGTTTTTAAATTCACGCCACATTTTTCTATGACTCTCCCGCTTCATATTTTTGTCGTTCGAAATTCATATTATAACTTTTTTTTTATTTTTTCTCTCATCATTCAATCCACATATACCTAACGCCACTTGACTCCCATCGACTGACTAAATAAATGGACTGAAATAAAACTTAAAAGAATTATTGAATAATAAGTTATGTCGTATTGTATGGATCGGAATGCTGGGGCAAAGGGAGGAATGAAAGGATGTTACTAACCCGTACACTTAAAGAATGGGATTAGAAATGGCGGCCAATATAACGGGACTGTTACGAATACAAAAGACGGTCATCTAACGGTTGTTGTGTTGTGGTTCGTACCGGCGAGTGTGAGTATAGATAGTGACAGTGTGCGAGTGAGAGGTAAACAAAAGCGACGCCATTTTCAATCCCATTCTTTAAGTGTACGGGTAGTACATGCTGCGAAGATGCGAATGCTGAGATGGATGTGTAGAGTTACGAAAATGGATAAAATTAGAAATGAGTATATTAGAGGAAGTGTGAAAGTATTAAATAATAATATAAGTTATTGAAAATCTTGAAAGTAACATACTAACATGTTTGGCCATTTAATGCGGAGGAAAGAATGCCACATAACAATGAAAATGATAGAAATGGGAGTGGTTGAATACAGGAGTAGAGGTAGACCAAAAAAATGGATGGATTGCAGGAAAAATGATATGATAAAAAAGGGTGTCAATGTTGAAATGACGGCTAACAGAGGACAATGGAAGGAGAGAACATGTTGTGCCGACCCCATATAATCTGGGATAAGAGCAGGAAGAAGAAGACTGACCAAATAAATTGGACTATCAATTAATTTAGTATTCTCTCACATCTTTTTTTCAAGTTTTTGTTATCTTCTATTTTAATCCTAACATCCTTCGATCTTTGATAGATAGCTAAATTTTCTTCATCTTTCTCCGAAAAGGACAACTTGAGTTGCAGCATCTTCCTTCCTACAGCAGAGTGCATCAATTTACAGGAGGGCTTGGTCCAATAATTATCCTTATTTATCGACCTCCGTGACGTAACAGCTGAGGGCTGAGGCCTTAATGCATAATATGTATTAATTTACAAAAAGTATATTAGTTGTCTAGTACCTACCTATAACACAAGTACTTATGACACTTTGTAATTAGATGGCGGAGTGTGAATTGTCCGTCCTAGTATAAAAAAACACAATGGCACTACAGTCTGTATATTAACCTTGAAGCAGAGTTAGATAAAACATGATTGGTCCTTGAACGCTCATAATTATCTAATTTATAGTCGTTATCTGAAAATTAAACATACCAAAAGTCGATTGTGTACGATCTTGAAAGGAGAACTGATAATGGCTTCTTAGCTACCGCCATTTTTTATTTTATTGCTAATGAACAGCAGACAAACTCACGGCCCACTTAATAGTAAGCAGTTACCGTCGTCTATGGATGTTTGCAACGCTAGGGGCACCGCAAACACACTGCTGTCCGTATAGGAGTACTGGAACCTAATTCACTAATGCGGAACACAACACATGGTTATTATGGCAACTTACATATATGGTATATATCAGGGGTGGTTGTCATCCAGACGGGCTAGGGTTATTTTGTCATCTTTTACGACAGACCAACCCCGGCCGCAGGAGTTCATCCGCCCCTGCACTGAGAAAAATTTAGTCTATACATATAATAAAAATGTAACGAATCGTGTCTGTACATGGAAGATATATGAGAAAAAATATTATTGGGACCTTTATCAACCCAAAAATAGCACCAAAACAATAATTGTTAGAATTTTTGTCTGTTTGTATATGAGCTTGTGCAAGCTAATCTCAGAAACGGCTTATCCGATTTAGATGTGGTTTTCACTAATATACTGTAGTAAGCTTTGTTTGTTTCATGTCAATCAGTTCAGAAATAAAAAAGTTATGTCAATTTAAAGAATCACGTCGAACATTTATTCTATCTGAGTTTGATGAGTCTGAGAATGATGAGTTTCGGAATTTTTTATTTCCAATTTAAGTTAACGTCAGATTTATATTATCAATCATATGAAATAGAGTTTAGCTTAGGCTTGACTTTGTAGGTTGTACACTCCTGCGCGGCTATATATAAAGCGCTCCGAGAGTAGTGCCGCCGCCTGTAATAGGTTTAGGGATGCCTTCCGCCCCCCATAGCCTATAGACACACTATACAAAATTACGAGTAGAATAGATGTGTTGCGGGGAAGTTTCTTTCGCCGTTTGTTTTTCCCCCAACTATACACATTCCGAAACTGTAGTAGATTAGAATAGGATCGGCTTCACCGGTGGAGACGATAGACTCCAATTAAAAAACTGTTGCCACTCGTAGCGGTTCTCAATTGTTCCCCATGCAGCGGTTGAACCGGAAACGTACCTCACAGGAGGCGCGTCTCGCGTATTAGCCGTTTATCGCACCGTCAGATTTAAGTGGCTCTGTCACGTGTTAGCAATCCTAGCAGCCTGTATGCTTTGATCCACGATAACTATACGTCTTTTTAAATTTTTAAAAACCCAAACGACGGTGATTAAAAATCCAAAAAAGCTAAAAGATATATCCAAAAAATGCTGTCCAAAGTCACTATTCCACGCGGACGAAGTCGCGTGCACAGCTAAACTACGGACGCCGAGCAGGAGGAATTTCGTACGTTGACCTGTTATTATCTGTCTCTGCCACTCCCGCGTAAATATAATGCGGCTTCGCTCGCTTCGGTCAACGTACGAAATTCCTCCTGCTCGGCGTCCGGACTATAGTACACAATATAATAATAGCTCTGCCGTGATAAATAATAAGAATGTCCAAAATACAAGTATATTTAGGATGTTATAATAATTTACACCTCAAATAGAAAAATTAGAATAGTGTCAGCAGAATACTAATAAACTAGCAAAATAGACAAATATGAATATTCATAAACGTTCTACAATTTTAATTGATACCGATTTTTTTTATAAATTGTCCAATTTTCTGTCTGTTTTCATCATCTATATAATTTGTTTATCTAATATGATATGATTATATCTCCCCGTACAGAGACGGATTACGGTGCTGACCCCTGCGGCCGTTGCCCGTTGATAAAAGGCGACTAAACAAGCCCGTCTGGTTGACAACCACCCGTAGTTCTAAATATGTAGCCATAATAACCTTGTGTTGTGTTATAATTGACCTAGGTTCGAGTAACCCTAGGTAGCGAAGGTAACTACTAACTATTTTATTGGGGGGCCGTCATGTTGTCTGCTGTCCCACGACATTATAAACAAAATTAGTGTACCGTCAAAATAAATTTTATATTTTACTTTTAACAAAATATGTTGGCCTGTATGTTTTATGGAAGTGTTGCTGAAATCCACATTTCACAATGTTTTGCAGCCAAAGAAAAAAAACGGCGGAATAATTTTCAGAAACACTATGTACCTAGCCAATCATTTTAAAGGCGAGCACAATAATTTTGAAACTTTTCAGTATTCAGTTTTTTTGTTGATGAAGTGCCAAAGTTTAATGCACATGCCGCCGCTTAGAGGCTCGCGGCGAGGTGGTGTGGGAATCCCGTGCAATGTGTTCTTGCGCCCCCATACTTGATTAGGGGACGCACTTCGCTATTATACCCACTAAAACCACCCTAGTATTCCGCTACAGCCTGACGCCTAGACGAAGGGATATTCTACGCGTCTGCCATTTTAATATATTTTTTGTTCACAGATTAACTATTCACAATGACTGTCGATCTGACCAAGCCCCGGTATGACCAAAGCACATACATGGGTCGAGCTAAGCACTTCCTCCTCATGACGAATCCGCTCAATGTATTGGCATCTGACTCTGAGTTGGACGAAGCCAAGAAGATTATCACAGAGTTTAAGTGAGTTTGTAGGGTAGCATCATTTGTTGTTTATTTGTCCACTTACTGACATAACCCGCCACTTCAAATAGACGATCGCCTTCGTATATAGACGTCATTCCAGTATAACTAACCTAGCCTTTTGACAACATAGACCTTTATACCTTGCAATATGCTAACGTAACACAAAGCCTTGTGGTAATTCTCTAACAACGTGTCAGAAATATTACGTACAGAAGCCTGCGGATGTTCCTATCGTCTTTTCAACTGACGGAGACTGCACGCGTCAAATAAATATATGTATACCTACGTTAACCGTCACCTCGACAACAATACGTATCTAATTTTAGAAAATATAAGAAAAATAAAAATATTTTGCTTATAACTATTATATGAACTTAGTACAACATTATCTAATCACTATTTTGTATAAATTACATAATTACAAAAATATAGTATAATATAAAATTACGGATTTAATTATTTATTTTAAATAAATTTCAATTATATTGCACGGATTTTATGAAAATGTCGAAGTAAAATAATAAGTTCCAGTAGACAAATTGACATATAAAATATAGGCACCTCTTTTATTAATTTTTTAACGTTCGTCCTTTATGTCAAAGCAGTAAACTACACGGCTCCCTTGCTATATTGCCCTGGCAATCCGGGATTGGGTGTTCAGCGTGGAAGAACACACGTGCCTTCTCCCTTGACCTCTTGCTCATCTAGTAGCTAAAATAGTAATGTCTTCACATACAGGTGTGAAGCGAAACAGAGCGGTGTTTCACATTGTCATTTCTATTTAGGAACACAAGAAAAATGCCTCCAGGATTCGACGAGGAGAGGCTTTGGAGGACGAAGTACCTGTACGACAGTGCCTTCCACCCGGATACGGGGGAGAAGATGTTTGTACTCGGCAGGATGTCTGCGCAGGCGCCCATGAACTCCATCATCACGGGATGTGGGTGATAGCAGCACTTTCAATATGTTTTATTTTTATTATAATTACTTTTTAATATTGTAGATTTTTAATTTGGTAATGTCAGTAAAACTATCCTTATTAAATTAAGAATTTATTATTGGAATTTATAATTTTGTTCTCTATATTAATGTACTTAGTTTATATGCTACTTAATATAAACCGGTTTCCAAAATACAGGGTGTGCCTAGTTTGGTGCCGAGTAGTTAATGTTTTATTTTGTAACTGTTCATGAATAAATGACATTTGATTTGATTAATTTATCTCTCTTTCGAGGCTACTAGCACTACCAATACGCCTAGGGCTGTGTACGAGTGTAGGGGTTGGTAAATGACCAATAGATCTCTTGACGTACTTAAGTATGACGTCACACTTGTGAATTGTTACCTATCTTGAATGGTCTTGTCTATGGATACCCCCACAAGACTGAGCTGAGCTTTTATAATAATAATTATTACCTATATACTATTATTTCCTATTTGACACACTCAACACATACACAAATTAAATTCATTTCAGATCTTTATATTATGTACTTGTTTATTTGTTCTTTACTCCAATCAGTGCGAGTTACTTTTGAACGAATCAAAATACAGTCCAGTTCTTAGTTTGCGAGTCAGAGATCTCTCATACTTTTGGACTCATTCAAGGCTTCTAAAGATATAAATTATTATTATTTAACAGAAAAATTAATTTATGGGCGCAACATTTCACATATCGTCGTTGTCAAACCAATATCTGCTATGTGTACTTCTTTGAGATTTCGACATAACTCTGACTTTGACTATAATTTTGACTATTATAACTAGCTTGCCACCCAAAATAAACTCTTCTTTTCTGGTTACAAAAGATGGATGATTGTCCCATTTCTTTTTCTTATTATTTCATTGAAAAGTTTAATTTTTATCAATTTTACATGAGAATGTTTTTACTCCATATTTCAGTTTAACTTTTTGCACATGCAGATGTCGGTTTGACAACGACTTTATTCCAAATTTCACTTTTTAAGATGTTTCCTTTTACAGGTATGATAGCATTCTATAAAACGAAACCGGCGATTATATTCTGGCAATGGGTTAACCAGACGTTCAACGCACTCGTCAATTACACGAATAGGTCGGGGGATGCGCCACTGACTACCAAGTACGTTTCAAATATTTATAAACAACGGACAAAACTCAGGCATTTATAGCAGGCTCTATACTAAGGTGTTCAACAAAAAGTGATAATGAGTATGTCGTAATTATCTTATATTATGTTATTTTTCGACTTAGTCACCTTTCAGATTTATACACCTTTTATATCTTTTTAATAAAGTTAAAATTCCTTTTTTTTTTAAATCTTCCTGATCCCTTAAAATATAATGTACGGCGGCGATTACTGGGTCATCATCTTCAGATTTATGGCTCCTAAGATGTTCCTTTAACTGCGGAAATAGATAGAAATCACTAAGAGCTAGATTTTCCATCAATTCGAAGCCAGCTTCTTGAATGGCAGCCATTGCAACTCTGGATTTGTGCGCGGGGGCGTTATCTTGGTGAAACAAACAACTATAGCGAGTTTGCCACGGGGCGCGCCGCTTGCGTATTTCCGCAAGCAACTTTGTTATTTGTCCTACGTATAAACTCCCCGTAATAGTGGCTCCATGATTAAGGTATTCGATTATTACTACCCCTTGACTGTCTCAGAAAAAACAGCCCATGACCTTACTGGCGGATGGAATCGCCTTGAATTTCTTCGGAGTTGGAAATGACGGTCTCTTCCAAGTCTTAGACTGTTTTTTCGTTTCCGGGTCATTGTGGAAAAGCCATGATTTGTCCATAGTTATGAATCAAACCAAAAATCGGTCAAGATCTTGTTGTAACAAATCCAAACGGCTTTGTGAAATTCTCAGTCTCGTTTGTTTCTACACGTCAGAAAGCATTCAGGGCACCCAGCGCGCTGACACTTTTCTAAATGATTGTGTATAATATTATGGACACTTCCTAAAGAAATCTTCATTTCTTCTGCTATAAGACAAACAGAAACACGACGATCCGCCAAAACAATGTTTTCAACTTTTTTAATCATTTGTTCAGTCAGTACCGATGTAGGGAGTTCCGTGCGGGGGTCGTCGTTAATGGAAGTTCTTCCTCGCTTGAACTAAGCACACCAATGCGCAACCGTAGAATATGGAGGAGCATGATCCCCTAATGTTGCTTTCAAGTCTTGATTTACCAGCTCCGTAGTAAAATTTTTCAAGCAAATACATTTTATTACCGCGCGAACTTAAATTTTATCCATTTTTAAGAACACGTTCCGACACGACGCAAACAAATAACTTCTATATTTAAAAAACAAAAGAAAATTGATTGCTTTTTTTATTATTGTTATATCTAATATCTGGGCCTATGCCTGTCAGTATTTTTTTTCTAAGGAGAATGTATTATCACTATTTACTGAACATCCCTCGTATAGCAATCGTCCCTAACCAAATTCGTTTGTTCTGAATGAGTCGCTTATTTTTTTTAGTGCTGGGGAACAGCAGACAGGTTGTTACCGTCGGCTTTAGATGTTAGCGACGACAGTGGGCATCGCTAACACGTTGTGAGAAATTTAGAAATCAGGGATGGTTATCATCTATACGTGCTTGGAATCCTACCACCTAGCTAGGGTTATTTTGTTGTCTTTTACGACAGGCCGCCCTCGGCCGTGGGGGTTAGTTTTCTTACTCCGGCCCTACACTAAGAAAATATATTAAAATTGACCACCTCTCAGCTCTGGCCAATCTTCCACCAATTATCAGTTCTGGATCTCGTGTAAATCAGCAAGTGATTCTTGCAACATCCTCTTGCCGGTCTTCCTTCAACATTCCTCTGCCATTCGGACCATGTGGCTAACGCATCAAGATACGATATAAGCTTGATATTTCTATTATACTCGTACCTCTATAAAATCACTCTGTCTGTCCGTATGTCTGTTATGTTTTCACGTCTGTATAGAACCAATTTTGATGAATTTCAGTATAGAGATATATTGAATCTTGGAGAAGTACATAGCCTACTTTTTAAAATTTAAATGGCAGATAAACGTTTGCCGGGTCTGATAGTAGTTCCTTTAAATAAACAGAGCATTTCTCACAAGTCGTGCGCAATTTACGTACAATTATTATGTTATCAGAATGCAATTGTATGAAATGAAGACGACTGACATTGAACTCTGACACATTTTCATTTAAGTGTCATTTCGTCATGGTTCAACATAGCGTTATTTTTTGTTTCTTATTTGAATTTCTAATACAAACAAATACATTTCTAATATTTGAGTAAAGAGATATCAATTTTTAGAATTTTTAAAAATGTTGTACTTCTTCTCTTAATAAGTATTTACTAATAATTAGCTTTCTATTATCACTATTATAGCTCCCGTAGAGTTAATATATATAAAGTTACAATTGTTTTAATAAAATAAATTTAAAAACAATATTTAGGCTAAATTATTAAATTTCTCATTCAATTCTTTTTTGTGGACGTTAACTTCTTCTTCTTATTGTGCCTCTCCAACTAGATAAGGTTGGCAGTCGGCTCCGCATATTTTTTCCGATCCTTTTCAAAGTTGAAAAGTTTGGCTGCACTTGTGATTCCAGTCCATTCCCGGATGTTTCTCAGCCAGGACTTATTCTACGTTAACAGTAACGTTACGAACGTTAACTGTGCAGTGGAATAGATAAGCTTAACATGGTTAATATAGAGATGACCTTAACCCCGAGGTCGGAATAAAACCCAAATAGTCGCCTTCCCTTGTCATCTAACAAAGGGGTAATGGTGGCGTGAATTGATGAGTGTAGACTTAAGTCTTGGTCGTTGAAATCTGGACCCCACGACAAAGACGATAGGGATGTTTTTTGGACCATGTAGACGCCTCTGGCTATCGTTCGCAGTAGCAGGGTGGAGAATTCCATACACCCGTGTCTTCTTCTTCCTTGAGTTCCAACGCGGCACCTACAAGATTCCGTTTTCCCTGGACAAAAAAGTCGACGCGTTCACCCGCCGTGAAATGGTTACACTGTGTGCCATCTTATGCTTGCCGCCGTCATCAGTAAATCGTGAAGGAGTTCTCACAGGCCAAGGACATCCTCGGTCTTGCTCCCGAAAGAAGGGTCTTAATAGTCTCCTTGATGTGGCTTTTGGCTATTCAACTCCTACGTGTAGCCAAGTTTAATTATTACATATAGATACATAAATACTCCTTGTCTCGTCTCCACTTAAGGGACGGCCTAGACATATTTGTGCTAGCAAAAAGCGCCTACTATGCCTACTCATCGTACTAAACATGTGTATCGTGTGTATCTCTAAAACAAATAATAAACGCAGAAAAATGTCGATTATGTACAAACCCGTCAAGTCATTTGTACAAACAAATGACTAGGAGTTACTATAGAAATATATTTATGTATTGATAATATTCATCCAATGTTTCAATTCGTTTCCAATGTTTATCCGTGCAGGGTCGGAGAGAGAATACTAATCTCTGCGGCCGGGGTCGACCTGTCGTAAAAGCTGACAAAACAACTCAACCTAGCTACGTGGTAGGGCCTCAAGCCCGTCTGGATAACGACCACCTTTGGTCTTAAGTATGTCGCCTTAATAACCTTGTGTAGCGTTCCGGCAATAGTGACCCAAGTTCCTGTACCGTTATGGGACAGCAGCGTTTTCGCGATGCCACTGGCATTGCAAACACCCATAGGCGACGGTAACTAACTGCTTCTTCTTTTTCCTGCCCTTATCCCAAACTATATGGGGTCGGCACAACATGTTTAATTAATTATTAACTATAAGATATAATTTAAAGGGGGTCAATTCCCAATCGATAAATGTTTTTATTAATTTGACGCCATCTTCAGCTATGTGGCGCCAGATAGCGTTTCTGCAGAAAGAAAAGAAAGCGTTAACCCTGATGACAAGATCATCATAAAGACTATGGGACAAAATTATTATATTTGTATATTATCATCAGGTCTTGACAAGTGTGCAAATTTTGAATTTTTTTGATCGTTCAAAGTAAAAACTCGTAAAAATCGAGTCCGAAAATTCCGTTCCACAGACATATAAAGGTCAAATTAATAAAAGCGTGGCGAAAACATTCTAGTGTAAGATTTTATAAGAAACAATTCATTTTGAAATCATTTATAGTAATGTAACGATTAGAATCACATAGTGGTTTTTATATATCAAAGTTTGGGTGGCAAACTAGTCAAAATAGTCACAATGTCGAAATATTAAAGTGCACATAGCAGATATTGGTTTGACAACGACCATATGTTATTCAATTGAAGAATAATTACAGCCAGACTAGAAAAATCTAGCGTCATATATATATATTTTTTAATTCCGTTACATAGATACAGGTTGCAGTGGCGTAGCGTAGGGCAGGCGGCCCGCCCCGGGCAGCACTTTTTAGGGGGCGGCAAAATTTCACAATAAATAATATAAATATTTGAACCATTTCATATTTTTATCGTAACTACAAATTCGGACCGATCGAAAAGAGCACGGAATTTTTCATTATTCTGTGACGAATTTGGGGAATCCTTTGAATACATGAGGAAATCTTTAAATTATATTTTGTAGCGACTGTTGACAACACCATCTGATTCTGACTTGCGGGGATTTCCCATAGTTTATTTTGTGCTTGACCTGTATAATGAATCTAACCTGTATAATGCAAAATAAAGATGACTGTTCTTGCTGAAAAGTTGTCTAGAATTATAAAATACTAGCAGGCTCGCCTGGCTCAACATGGGCAGATTTTTCATAACCGCTCCGCTCCTATTGGTCCTAGCGTGATGTTATATAGCCTATAACTAGTAAGTAGTAAATGGGCATTCCAACACAAAAATAATTTACAAAATCGGTTCAGTAGATCCAGAGATTACCCCCTACAAAGTCATAAACACACAAACTTTACCTCTTTATAATATTAGTATATCTATCTATACTAATATCTATAGTATCTATAATAATAATAGTAATATCTATACTATATTTATAGTATGGATTAAATTGAAATACCTAAATTAAAGGGCGGCAAAATTGTCTTCAGCCCCGGGCGACTGTCACCCACGCTACGCCGCTGGATACAGGTTAATATAAAGCGTGTAAAAAAAACTGCTTAAGTAGTGCATGCTGTTGTAGGATTCGATCCTTAGTATGGAGTGGGATACCACAAGGCTATTTCGTACCTCAAGTTCAAAATATTTCCATTAATTTTCAGACAGTTAATAACATCGTATTGCGCGGCGTGCGGGGGCGCTTTGGGAACCGCCTTGTATCTCAACAATAAAGTCAAGGTAACGTAACACGTAAAAAACGTAACATAGTTTATCTTCACATTCATGATATATGTATTATTTTCTCTTATGTTTACTGTTAAATATATAATCAATATAAATCATCTCAAAAACAAACCGAGGTCGCCGTATCAATTAAAACAATTTACAATCGTAATTTTTTAACTTGAGAGAACAATATAGAAATCTATAATTTATTACATCGAAAAATCACAGCACTCGCTTATCAGCTTACATATATATGGAAGTTGTCGCGATTGTTCTGATAAAAATAGTTGGGCGTTTATAAAAATAAAATGTCCTAAGTGGCAATTGAGTTATTTATAACAGCCTAAATTAGGAATACTTAATAGAAACGCGGTTTATATCTAAGTTATGAAGGGGGGAAATACAGCCGTACTCGTTTTAGTGCGTGGTATCCTAGTGGTGTTACACTTGGAAACTGATCTAGATTCGAATTTGACTATGGAGTCACTGGCTAGATAGTTTTTCTCGCATATTATGAATATAATGAAATAATTGCCTTATACCGACGACGAAACATTTTGGGAAACCTGTATACCAAGATTAGCGGTATGTGTACTCAATCCGCTTTAGATTAGTTTCTTCTAGGGGCAGGCGCGTGCCCAACACGTATCATGACGAACACTCAAAACACATGCTAGCTTACTCCACTTTTAACATGGGGAGCCACATCGCTAGTATACCTACAAAAAAATGTATAGGTGTTCCTTCGTGCTAGAGCACCGGGACCGCGGGACGTGACGTGATTCCGCCCGCGGCATCGACACCCTTCAATTGCCGCCGACACCCTTCGCGGGCCACTATATAGCGAATACATCAGTACATTCAAATGGTCATTCATTGGGTTTCGCACCAACGCCATTGCCACTTACGCTCTTTTTCCTGTAATTTCTGAGTATCTTATCTACTTATGAGCCTCATTATGAATGTATAATACGTCAGAGGAGGTGTGTCGCTCTGTTTGCACAAGTAAACACTATCGTTTGCGAGTTTAGGTGTTTACGGATAGTGTCGGGTTTTTCCGTTTCCACCGATCAATAACGACGATGAAGGACTCGTTGAGTAAACCTTTTTGCCTAGAAAATTTTGTATACCCATTATTCCTAAACATTGATTGATGATTGTTAATTAAAAATAATATCAGGAAAGAACTTCCTGGGTGTTGATAGATTAAACTAATATCATTTTGGTAGGAATATATGAATCCATACTAATATTATAAATGTGAAAATAAATTTGTCTGTCTGTCTGTTACGTCTTCACGCCTACACGGCTGGAGGTTGTTTGACGTCCCCAGCGTGGACTAATTGACTAATCCTGCGTTGACGGGAGGAGAGCTTGCTTGTCAGCTGCCATTTCCGCGGCCTCCTTCGAACATAACTTGTAATACGAGATAACGGCGGTTCATCCGAACTCACTCCAAACAATGACCAGATCCAAAGCCGAGTGCATGATGTCGAGTATATATAGCCCGTACTAAAAATATCTTATAAAATATAGAAATATAGAAATTGTAGTAAAAAGAAATCCTTTATTTTGCATGAACTTGAAAGATTTATTAAGCACAATAATTATAATGATCCGGTTTAGATCAACTATGCGCCGTTTTGTTCAATGACTTGCCCTTTTGACGGTAATTCCATTACACCTCTCTCATAAAAGCCCTCGTTCCTATTGGCGAAAAACTGAAATAGTTAGTTTTTGATACTTTCGCAATATTTCTTAAGCAAACACCAGGGTGATCGTGCAAATCCTTTTACAAATACAATTACGTACAATGATATACCATGAAAGGTCGTTTAGCACCTGTAGCGACAACAGACGGATAAACAAACATATTATGTTTGCAAATCTGTTTACAATACACGTCACAGCCACTGCCCCCTTTTCATAATAGCAGCGTAACAAAACAATAACGAATGAATTTCTAACGCTTTTTGTGAATTCACAGCTCTATGATATAAAGTCCAATCCTACTGGTGCAATTTTTCTCGCTTACTAGGGCTCTGCGAATTCTAAACAGAATTTTCAAGAATTCGCCAGACTTGGATGTATTTACATGTTCTTTGGGGAAATACATTCATTCATAAATTTCAGTGTCGACTTGGTTAATGACGGTAATGAAAGATTTAATTGACATTGGGAAAAATTTAAGGACACATCGCATGCTTAATCATAAACTGACCTAACTCAAAAAACCTGTTTTTTGGGAAATCGCAAAAAACGTTTTGTCATTTACTACTTATCCCATATATTGACTTATAACTACATAGCGGTAACTCAGTGTGGGAAAGAGATATCGAAATAAATCTTAGTTTGGCCGATAGAGGGCGTCGATGCAATGCTGCCCGTTATATTATCTCACTTTAGACCTAAATTGTAATCGGTCAGTTTATGATTAAGCATGCGACATGAATCGGAACAAGAACAAACTGTTTGCATGGTACACATATTTTATTTTCTATTAGACAACTAAAGTAGCCTCTGAATCTATCATGTTGTCAAATATTTTATTAGAATATAAAGTTTAAAAAAATAACCTTTTTTAATTATTAATTAAAGTAAAAAATAATTCTTAACATAAAAATAAAATTACTGCCGAGAAAATTAATGTCACTGTTCTAAAAAACGTGCGGTGCAATCAGGATCAATCTATATAATTTCAGCAGGATCAATCGTTATAATTTTTTTTAGTTCCATTCCGAATAGTTTTTTTTTTTAATTTATTTATCAAATTCACAGTTATTACATTGGCTTAATAAAATAATAGCACAAAAAACCACTGAGGTTTGTACAATGCCATCGTTAGTTTAAAAATATAATAAATAATAGTTGCAGAGTTAGTTTAAAAATATCGTACAAAGCACCCCACGTTTTTAGAACAGTGACATTAAATTTCTCGTCAATAATTTTACTCTCATATTAAGAATTATTTTTTTACTTTTTAGTTTGATTAATTATAAATTTATTTTTTGTCAATTCCCAATCGGTAAATGTTTTTATTAATTTAACCCTATCTTCTGGCAGAAGGAAAAGAATGCGTTAATCCTGGTAAGGAATATGGGACAAAATTATTAAATTTGTGTATTGTCATCTTAGGGCCTTAACAAGTAGCAAAATGTTGAATTTTTTTAATCGTAAAAATCTATACATACATGTCAAGTTAATATAAAGCGTGTAAAAAAGGAAAAAGTGTATTCACAAAGTGCCTTCTAATCTCAAGTAAGCAGCGCAGCGCTTATGTTGTAGGTATTAGACAACGGATAAACTATTTATTTAAACAACAGCGTCGACCGCTTATGAGTACTACTAATAAGACGTTAGCAAGAGTCAATGCAAGACTCCGTCTCGGAGACCAGTTTCGAATGTTGCTTCCCCACTTCGCATTGTATGTTTATCTTTTACAATGTCAACCGGACACTTCTGATGCTGGAGTCCAGTGCAGACGCATGGTTCTTAGCTGGTAAATTTAATGGTAATTAAATGGTTCCCGTAACACATGGCCGAGCTGTAAACGACTCTAGCAGCTCATTCGCAACGGATATAAATCCTGACCTCGATACAGAAACTCCATGACTGATATTTAATCATTTATTTCCAGAACATGAAACCCATCTACGCCCGACTGGTGCCCTTTGGCGCAGTCTGTGGCGCCAACTTCATCAACATTCCTATGATGAGAAGCAAGTGAGCTCTAGATTTTTTTCAATAAGCCTCTAAAAATGTTATAATACTTTATTTAAATGGCCAGTTTAATTAAGGATTGTTTCTTTTTGTTATTCGGAGGAAAACGCCTTAACAGTATTACTTCGAAACTCTGCGGAAGCCCACAAAGTTATGTCACATTCCACCGTCTCTATGGTGGCCGTCCTTTTGAGCTGCTTGCCAGTGGTGGTAGCGGCCAGGAGCTGTATCGGCATACCAAATAAAACCCTTTTATACGATGACCCGTCGTGTTTTTAGGATATCGTAAATGGAATTTAGAGAAACCTTTCTGTTTTTGTTTCGACGTTAAACGATAATATACATATATATTAACCATTTTAACCAACAGTCGTAAAAGCATCTGCTTATTTAGGATGAAATAAATGCTTTAAATAATATAATAACAGTTCTTCTCCATGCAGGGACGGAGTACGAATACTAACCCCTGCGGTCGGGGTTGTCCTGCGCGCCTGTCGTAAAAGGCGACGAAACAACCCACCCTAGCTACGTGGTAAGGCCCCGGGCCCATCTGGATGGCGACCACCCTTAATCTAAGTATGCCGCTGTAATAACCTTGTGTTGTGTTCCGGCACAAGTGACCCAGGTTCCTGTACCCTACGCCCCTAACATCTATAGATGATGGTAACTGCCTACTGTTAAGTGGGTCGTCAGCCTGTCTGCTGCCACAGCAATAAAAAAAATCCAAACAATCTCACAACGAAAAGGATACTTGGTTATTTTGGCTTGCCGTTTTCTCTGTAATGTTTTTGTGCGTTGTAATTACGTTGTATCATGTACATAAAACTATCTAAGATGATGTCAAAGTGAACTGAAATGAGCACGAAGTATTGACTACTTTGAACTAAAATCAAGACAAAGCATTTTCATGGATGTGTTTGTCGGAATTTGCTATGATTTTCTGTACAGTGAATTATTCAATGGCACGCCCGTATTCGCCCCGGACGGCACGAGGGTGGGTGAATCAAAGAACGCAGCTCGGCTGGGCATCGGTTTGGTCTGCATTTCCAGGGTTCTCATGGCAGTGCCCGGAATGAGTAAGTGTTATTTCCAATAACATCGATGTGGAGTGGATGAGTGGGGGGACTGATTATGTGTGTAAGCTCGCACAAGTCCTTTTAAGGTTACGCTAGCCTCACCCCAGCCCCAAAGACATGGGCTTAGGCCGAATGTAATAACACCTTCTTCTTCTTAAATCATTGAACAATACTGGCCTCCGTTGTGTGCTTGACGTATGTGTTTTTGGAATTTTTACCAATTGGCCGAATGTCGAACTATGAAAATGTATTTTTATGGGATTTAGAAACGAAGATCTTGGATATCTAAAAAAACTCACATGGTACAACAAAATGATGTATTTTAATAAATACCATTATTTAAGTCATCCATAGACAATGTTGACATTGTCTATGGATATTCTAATTGGCTTAAGTTTCTTGGTCTATTTGTAATAATATTGAAAATTAAGATGAAAAATAAATACAATTGAAAAAGAAAAATATATAATACTAAAATAAATACTATACTGTTTAGCAATAACACCAGTGGTGACGAACTGGGCGACGCGTCGCGGCTGGTTCTGCCGGTTCCCCCTGGCGGTGCTCCCCTTCCAGCTGGTCCTGGTGGGGCTGTGCGTCACCTTCGCCACCCCCCTCGCGTGCGCACTTTTCAACCAGACTGCCTCTCTATCGGTTGACAGTCTCGATCCACAACTTAAGGTATTCAATTTTTTTAAACGAAAGTAACATAAAAAAGAGACAAACATATTCATAAAATTAAATCGGATTAAGATAGAATACAAGTGGCTTATTATCTACTTTTCTGAAGTTTCGCCTCTGCCGTGTATGAATTGCACACACACACACACACACAATGATTTTTTAAATCTCTGTAGTTTATTATGAAATTAACAATAAATATTTTCCCAAACAGGAAGTAATGAAGAAGAAGTATCCAAATGCAAAAGAGGTTTATTTCAATAAGGGCCTGTAAATTGTGCGAGCTTATTGTCAAACGATTATTTGTTGAACTTTACTTGAGACTACTTGAGATGCTGCGACTCCACGCCAACACGAATTTATTGCGTTTTATAAATTGTAAACATGTGTAGATTTCTATAGTCTTGTTACTTGAATAGTAATTAACACGATGAACGCCATGACGGACACCGTGTGTCCGACGTCATACTTCCCCGCAATGCCACATTAATATATCAAGTATCGTTCAAAAATCATAAGGGGTGTTTATATGCAAATATTTTCAAGAGATAACTTAAAAATAATGGGCGGCTTACGAAACCAGCGATATACGGTTATTTTCGAGATGTCAAATGGCAGACATTTTTCAAAATAACTTTTTTTCATTGCTGAGGAACGGCAGACAGGCTTACGGCCTATTTAATAGTAAACAGTTACCGTCTCCTCTTTATGTTTGCGATGCTAGAGGCACCGCAAACACTTGTTGAAAAGGCCATAAATTCTAAGTCCTTTCGATTTTTTTGTGCTAAGTGGCCAGGCTTACACGGGGGGGCCGCGCGGATCCTTTGCTTCAGTAAAAAAAAAATTGAAACGGTGACCGATGGCCACCTAGAAGCTTCTGTAGTGATTGAGGGCATGCGGACACACGGTGTTCGACGCGGCCCCTTGTATCCGACGTATTGGTGGTCGCAAGATGTCCTGCGGCTCAATGGGGTAAATTCTAGTCTAGCGTTCAACGTGTTAACGTTTAAAATTTTGATATTATGTATTAAAATTATTTATTGAAATACATAAATGTGTTTGGAGAGTGAAAACGCGAAATATCCGAGGTGATTTTATTATATAAATTGTAAAATGTAGTTTTTCTTGTATATTTTCTTATATTAATTTCTTCTTGTAAATATATATGACATAAACATGTATATACTAACATAAAAACAGACATCCAGACCAGAAAAAATCGATTACATAACATACAATTGTGTTTTCCTTCGTAGGTTTTTTTATCCATGCAGGGGCAGATAAAGAATACTAACCTCTGCGGCCGTCGTAAAAGGCGACAAAACAACCCACCCTAGCTACGTGGTAGGGCCTCTACCCCGTCTGGATGGCGACCACCTTTGGTCTTAAGTATGTATTGTGTTCCGGTATTAATTACCCAAGTTCCTGTACCCTTATGGGACAGCAGCGTGTTCGCGATGCCACTGGCGTTGCAAACACCCATAGGCGATGGTAACTGCTAAATTCTAAACGGGCCGTCAGCCTGTTTGCTGTCCTACAGAATTTAAACAAAGGTATTAAATTCGCAAATACGATCGCACAAGACTTACGTAGCCGTTTATGTTTGTTTGTTCTACCCACATTGGATTGTTGTGTTATAATGGGTTGAGTACAAACGGGTTCAGATGCCGTGCAGGGGCGGAGTAGGAATAATAACCCCCTGTGGCCGGAGTCGGCTTCTCGTAAAAGGCGACAAAACAACCCTAGCTACGAGGTAGGGCCCCAAGCCTCTCTGTATGGCAACCCCTGGTCTCGAAATATGCAGGTTTCAGTTCCCCTAAACGGACGGCAGCGTGTCAACGGTGGCCTTGGCGTCGCGTCGTTAACTGGTTACTATTAAATGTGTACGTGTACCTGTCGGCTATCTCACAGTAATAAAATAATTAATAATATAGATTATAAAATCAGTGTACCTTAATTAAATGTTCGTTGGATGGATGTTGCAGTGAATGTCTAAAACGGTAAAATTAATCGATTTAGATTTAAGATGTAATAGTTATTTTCAATTAATTCACGTCTGTAGTACTTAGTCAAATTATTTAAATAAAAACTTACACATGTATTTAAAAACATTCCTAGAAGTGATAATAATATATATATATATATATATATATATATATATATATATATATATATATATATATATATATATATATATATATATATATATATATATATATATATATATATATATATATATATATATATATATATATATATAATTTTTTCTATGTTGTGTTGTTTTTTTAATCTAAAAATATTATTTTATACATCATATAAAACTTTAATTTAAATATACAATAATTTAAGAGATTCTTGTTTCTTTTATTATTTGGATTTTTTTATATCTATCAGGGTATGGATTTAAAGATGGATGTATGCGTTGTAACTATCATATATTTAACATGTAGGTGCATTAAATTTTTGTTGTGAGCGCTTCTGATTGATCTGATATACCAGCAGCTTGTTTGAGTAGCGAGTGCTGAATCGAAAACATTCCAAATGTTTATTGTGTAAAGTTCGTATATAAAAAAAGAATTGCCATTTAAAATATTAAAAAAAGGTACCTATTTATACTCTGAGACCAATGTAGATGTCCCGAATTCAAATTTCAAAAAGATCATGCCCTTTTTCCCTCCTAATGTGCATGTTATAATATAATTGCTATGTACCGACAATAAAGGAAAGGAAGAAACATCTTAACGACATGTATAATCCGCCGTAGACGAGCTTGGCGGGTACCCACCCCAGCGGTGGGACGCCATGGATTATGTATTATTAAAAATACTATTTAACATTTACGTTTGTGCATGTAAATTCATTTTACATGTAATAATAAAATGCGTAGAAAATTGTACTAAATACGGAGAAATAAACCCACTTAGTTTTTTAACGACTATACATAATGACGGAATGCTCTTTCTAATAATGAACAATGAATCCTATGGCCATAAATCCAGTGGCACGTCAACGATCGTATTCACCTGCACGTTACTGCGCGAGCGCGTATACACGCGTGATTTCAACATGACAGGCTAGTCACTATGGCAAATTATTATATCGCACTCTTTCTAACTAGACTATGATAAAAGAGCGCGATATACGAGATCGTGTATACAAACGTTTGTTATAGAAAAAGGTCGTACCTAAGTGATTGGCCAGACTGCACACGCGGGCGCGGGGCGGTCGCGGCGCGGCGTACTTAAACATAATATGAAACCCTATTTGAGTGTCCGTAGTGGGCACGCGGGCGGTTTCATATGTTTAAGTAGCCGCGCCGCGACCGCCCCGCGCCCGCGTGTGCAGTCTGGCCAATCACTAAATGCTACTTATTTTGATGTAATTTGTGAAGCTGCTACTACATTTATGACCGCTGCTGTTCATTAAACAGCAATAGATTGTAGTGTATCATTGTTAGAAAAGATAAATCACCATGCATTTTTAAATGGACAAACAAATGGGTATTTAGTCGCCTTAGCTGTATTGTCAATTAATATACTAACGTGCTATCAGTCTAAATAATATAGGCGTTAAATCTATTAAATTAGTTAATTTGTATAATAAATTATTATGGTCTTACTAAACAAAGGCACTATATTCTTAATTAAAGAGATAGGACTGTATGAATAATAGAAATATGTGTATAGATAATCCATACACTTATTTTCTATATTTAGGCTGATAACACGCAAATGAAACAGACAATAATTATTGTTTAAATGTTTAAAGTATGTATAGAAAAGATTTAGCTGTTTCCTACATAAGCATCAGATGCTTGTTTGTGAATGTAAAAGAAATATAAATAAATTATGTACGAATGTTTAGATTTTGTTTCATTTTGAGTGTAAGTACGCTCTTTATTGTCTATGAAATACCAAAAGGCCTGAGTTGTGACGGTAGCAAATTAATATAATAATTTTATTCTTAAGCGATACTACATTAAGGAAAACGTCGATGTTATTGGACAAACTTGTAAGTAGGCAGAAAACTTCAAGGATGTCCTCTCTGTTTACTCACATATTCTACAATTTTAATCTGTCAACAGCTCTAGTGTTTCATGAATGGGTGCTTATCGATGTAAGACACAGTGTAATAGCGGGAAAGTGGATAGGCAGTATAGGAACTTTGTGTAGAGGATGGAGCAACGATTATGCAAATCTAAAGCTTGGTTGAAGTCTAAGTCATATTAGATGTAAATGAGTGGTTAACAACTTTTGACGTTGGATAATGTAGTTTTCTTTAATCAAATAATCATGTCTACACACTATAAAAGGATTTTACTGTGGCGCGTAAAACAATGATTAAATTTTTTTTGCTATGGCGAGGTGACGAAATTTCAAATATAGTTAAGGGATTGTATTGGGCGAGGGATATAAGGAATGAGGTCAGAATTAATGGGAGACTCTGAGTCGGGACGCCGGGAAGAGCGGATCAGAGAAATCACGTTTCGAAGAGAGTCACAACAGCCGGAGAAAAACTCCAGGCTTCGCGTCGCGTGATATTTGTTTCTATATAGAGGAATGATTATGGTGGTTTGCATAGTGTTGGATCTGAATATGGCCAGATTTGATCTTTCATGATGTGGATTACTTGGTCGATTTTCTATCCCGCAATCCGCGATATTTTAAATGACGTGGAAATTCGACGTAGGGAATTATTAGTGTCGGTGTTGTTTCTTATTATGCGATTTAATTTAATAATAATTCACGGGTGTGCCTAACCGTTTGCTAGTTATTTTCTCGAGCTAGGACCCAGTCGAGTCAGTCTTGTATTAGGTTAGTTATTACGCGAGTAAATCTAGATGGTTCAATCATTATTTTGTGTAATTAATTCCGTTATAGGGTTTTGTTTAGAGTCAGTGAGGCTCAGTCCAAAACGGAGCTTTTGGACTACCAAGTAAGTCGATTAGGTTTAACAATTTATCAAATTCAAGGTTCCTTGTTCCATTTTATACGAAATATTCGATTAGGAGTTAATACTACTATAGATGTAGATGATATATCTCTTATAATTACATATAATGAAATTTTAAGATTATACAAGTGTAAGCCACAAATAATATATCCCGTTTAATTATTTTTATGTTCTATATATATTTATATTATATTCAATATAATTATAAATCATTACATATCACAAAATCACTTACATAGTCACAGAATACCTATCAGTTTCGACACTAATTTAGGTTAGGATATTAATTTAGAACACAAGGAAAACCAACTGACCTAATTCTATTTGCATGGGGTATGCGCTACCTGATTGGCTTCATTATATTGATACATAAAAACCCAGACTAGACGTCGAGTAAATGCTGATTCTAGTAGTCGTAAAGGGTGATGTGCGTGCCTATGGGCTCACAATCAGGAATGTCGAAGATCGTGCGAAGTGGAGAACAAAGGTCGGAAAGTGGACCCTGGACACCAAAACGATCCGAGATTTAACGCTAAAATTGTGATGATGTTATTTCATGGGATTTAGATTCTTGTAAGGTTTCTTAAACACTTCTGGTTGAATCAGAATTAAACAAGGAGTTGTTGGCTTCCAAGTTGAGGACTGAATAGTATATCTCATCTATCACTTTAAAGTGCATTATGCTTGTCTGGAATGTAACCAGGAGGTGTAGACTACGAGACTGAGACGTTCCAAATCAAAAAATGACTCCCCACTCTTCGTCTTCGCGTTAGAGACGTTAGAGTTCTACTATGCTGACGATGAACGGACGAGTGCGGTTATGGTTCAGCAATCTCAATGTCTGTGATCTGCATATTTGGCTACATTCTAATACGAGTGCACGAATGGGTACAAATTTTATACCGATAAGCATGCATAATGTAGAATCACTTCATTCGCGATATTCTTCAACTCATTTAACTGATGCGGCATTACTCACTATTAATGTCATCCTAATAATCCTATTCCTTTCCTGTCTCCGTACTTACGTACGTACATAAAACTGTACTGAAGTTTAGTGCACGTTTTACCCTAGTGAAGTAATAAAAAAAAGTGCGTGCTTACAAGTACACATGTCAGAAGTGAAACTTCTTTGGAAAACTAATTTTTAAATCTCGTTTATATTTATACTAATCTAAAGCTTTAGATTTCCGAGACTTAGAGGGAGGGAAAAATGAAAATATGTTAGGAATTTAATGAATTTAATTTTCATTAAAATTAAATGTCGAAAATTAATACATATAATTATAAATTCAATTTTAATTTATTTCATCGATATCTACATTATTTGATGCGATTTCTATTGGTATTGTTGTGACTAAAGCATTATGTTATGTAAAAAATAAGGTATAAAACTGTTGATACAAAATGTACTTACCAACATTATAATGTACACAGTTCTAACAATAAATAAATAAATAAAATATGCAATATAAGTTCGTACTCCCACCTGTCGCTCCGTGGCACCGTACGTGATGCAACGTTCGCTCTATCTCTGTCTCCATCTTTCTCATCCGCTTGCTCCCTACTCTCGCTCCATGGCTATGTGCTTCATGCTACGTTCGCCCTTTCTCACTCTCTCCCTCTCCTTTGACAATAACGTTTCACATCTTCGTGACGTTTAATCCGTAAAAATTTATCCTCATGCGCGCAAAGAACTTTCACTTCAAAAAGTAGCTTTGATCTGCCGGCTGCTGTTGCCACTTGAGTTGCACAATTATTCTTCGGGTATAAGTTTATAAAGTGAGAATAGAGAAATTTCAATTTATCACTCAACTCTTAATTATCATAGCGATATTGCATTAACGATCACTATTATGGATAAGGCAGTTCTGCCTGTTGTATAACTATATACCTATAACATTTAAATTTAAATTCAAAAAAATTTTGGCCAAGCGCATTTTATCCGGTTTATTGTCTATATTTATTGTATTTTATCTAATGTTTCTTTTATTTTCTGGTTTAGTATTATTTTAAAATTAATATTGTTATTATTGTTACTGCATGGAATCATTATATTCATTTTATTTAATTTAGTTATTTAGTTTAGTTATTTAAATTAATGATTTTGTGACTATGTATGGAATCTGGTTTTCGAAATAAATGATTATTATTATTATTATTATAACTACTTATAATCTGTTACTTCGATAAATAGGGATTGCTAAATCCGAGGGAGGTGTGAGTACGTGGCCTATAAGGCCGAACAAACACATACTATACTATCCACAATGCCATTAATGTGCTGATTCGATGTAAATGCTGAGCCTGACCTGAGTCTTCTTTTTAACACGACGCAAGATGCTATTTCCTTGCTATACTTTAATGAGTTGGCCAGAGTCCTTTTGTTCGCCATTCGATAGGCATAGGCGTATCGCCAATGGTAAATGTGGTCAAGCGCTGTTCACAGCTTGCGCAATTTTTCGCGTTGCATTGTATAATTCACTTATTTCTCTTTTCCCCAAGAAACTATAATAAGAAATTGTATTGTGGGATACTAAATGTAGAAGGATAGTGTCGCATTTTCGTGCGGTTTTGAGGCGGTGGGTGACTTCACCGGACAACATATTTTGTTGTAGAGCTTCGGTTTTACAATAAAATATTCCCGATTCGCGGTCGTGGTTAGGTTAGCACTATTTGAAGTAATAAAGCTACTAGAATTACTTTAGGCTAAGGTTTATTATAAGTAACTGACTATTAACTTACTCGCACTATACTCATTACATAACACTTTACAATCATCACGTTTTTTGCTCACGTTATATTTTTTTTACTATTTATCTACCTATATATTATAAGTATGTTATTATTGTTCCATTCTTCGTTAAGTTCCATATAAATAAGTAGGTACATAGATGTATTCCAACATATACAGCTTCCGATGTCTCAAATCACCGGTTAAGAAAATAATCTAGGTTTACTACTTTGGGAAAACACAACGTAGGTGTCCTAGCCGTAAAGGCGACCTCCAGCCATAGCATCAGCAGAACCCGTCGTTCGTCGTGTTCGGTGAGTGATAGAAATTAATTATTATTTCTATTTTATACGGAAATGTGTAATTTTCTCATCAAATAGAATTTTATATCTGTGACTACTCATTTTATCACACTTCTATTGAAGCTATTAAATACGTAATTCTTAATTAAAATTATTATTTCAATTCGTCGTTACTAATCGAATTTCCTCGTAAATATATGTACATCGGTGATATACGGATTATATTATCTATTAAGCGTCGCGGGGGGTGAACGTTACAGAGTCTACAGGGTTGTCTGTGGTTTCGAGTTCTGCGTAGAACAAAACATTTGCAAATAATTTCTTCTCGCTACATGGTAGGGCCTCAAGCCCATTTAGATGGCGATCGCCTTTGGTAGGCCGTCATAATTACTTTGTGTTGTGTTCCGGCGTTAGTAACCCAAGTTCATATACCCTTATGCGACAACAGCGTTTTCGCGAGGCCACTGGCGTTGCAAAAACCCAAAGGCGACGGTAACTGCTAAATTCTAAGTGGGCCGTCAGCCTGTCTGCTATCCTACAGCAATTAAAAAAATCGAATTGACGGAAAATAAATCGAAAATAAAAGAAAAATTATAATTTTATTATAATTATTTATTCATTAATATTCAATTAATCATAACTAACATTATAATTGATAAAACATTTCTAATGGAAGTTACTTAATATTACTTACAATAAAAAACTATAAAACTAATAATATCAAATATATATAAATACGTGATGTAATTTCATTAGTCTGTCTTAATTACTAAAATTGTTTACGCGTTAAATACAGCATTTCAAAGGTAGCTCTAAGACCCGGAGTCCGCAGTTGAGGGTACCACATGGAGATTTCATACTTCTTTTCAATTCCACGACAATCAATGACTTACGTGATTTTAATTACATTTTTTTAATCCTGGTCAATATAAAGAAAATTTATAAATTTGATTTTTACTTCGTTTGCCGTCAGTATTTACTTGCTTACGGCTCAACTCACTAGTATACAAGCATCCCTTTGATACATAGGTGCCTCTATTTAATGTGCCAAAACTATTCACCGTTTATTGACACAAAGTAGAAGGTGTTTTAGGAAGCAGCCAAGGCTCCGCGAGCACGCTGCCTGGGTCACTAATGTCGGAACACAAAACTAGGTTATTTTGGCGACATACTCTGGACCAAGGGTGGTTGCCCTACAGTAGGGCTTGGGGCCCTACCACGTAGTTAGGGTTGTTTTGTCGCCTTTTACTAAAGGCCGACACTGGCCACAGGGGTTATAGTATTCGTACTCCACCCCTGCACGGTGTGCAAGGTCGTCGAGTTTAAGCTGTATGATCTACGTACGGACGAGATTTTAACAGCAGACAGGTTTTTTTTTATTGCTGTGGGACAGCAGACAGGCTAACGGCCTGCTTAGAATTTAGCAGTTACCATCGCCTATAGGTATTTGCAACGCCAGTGGTATCGCGAACACGCTGCTGTCCCATAAGGGTACAGGAACTTGGGTCACTAATGCCGGAACACAACACAAGGTTATTATGGCGGCATACTCAAGACCAAAGGTGATCGCCATCCAGGCGGGCTTGGGGCCCTACCACGTAGCTAGGGTGGGTTGTTTTGTCGCCTTTTACGACAGGCCGACCCCGGCCGCAGAGGTTAGTATTCTTTCTCTGCCCCTGCACGGATAAAACTGTGCGGTGCCACTAAGGTGTAAATACCGTAATGGGGGAGAGGAATTCGCAAAGCGGACCTCGGGCACGGGACTGCGAGATTGGACCCATATAAGCCCGTACTTCGGACAGTAGAGAAACAGTTGTTTTAGTGAGTACACCAGCTACATCGTTTCCCTGTCAACCTTGGGGGCGCTTTGCGCGGGAGCCCTACACTACCTCACTGCGAGTCCCCAAGCAGTACATACAACAAGCACCCTATTCTAATTTAAGCCGGGACCACACTAAATTAACTTCAAACTACAATAAACATAATCATATAACTAAATCAGTTTATGTGATGTGTTATATATACATAAATTATATACATAAGCCATTAAACATGGGAAAACTAAATAAATTCATTATTAATATTTTATACAATTATAAAAATAAAAAAGTATATTTATTCGCATTTTAAATAATTCATTGCATATACAACTAATTGTGATAGAAAAAACCTCAACTGAATTTTAAAAAACGCCGTTCTCTGCTATAGGTTATGTTCTGCTCTCAGTGTACGTATTATACGATTTTTTAATTATACGATTTGCACTATATGAAAACCTACATCGCGAGGATTTTCAACTAAAATATAATATATCGTCGTTGTGAAACCAAATATCTGCTATGTGCAAAAAGTTAAAAATAAATAAACACGCTTTTTTAGTTAATCAAACAAAAAAGTATATAATAAATAAATAAATATTTTGTGACAATTCACATAACGCCATCTAGTCCCAAACTAAGTAGCATAACACTTGTGTTATGGGTACTAGACAACTGATACGTGACCTCCGCAAGCGTACCGAAGTGCGTTATCCGTTACGCCACAGAGGTCGTTAGATGTTTTTATGAATTATTTATTATTAATATTTTATTTATATTATTAGCAGGCAAAAGAAAGTTATTAACCCATTCCATGCGTGCAACGCACTCGTGTGCGTTTTAGTTATTTTTTATCTGTGTGCCTACAACGCACCCGTATGCGTTTCATCTATGTTTTACACAGTGCGTTTCATTAAATATTGCCGTTTTTTTATTTACCTCCATTTAGATCATATTTCTTATATAGCAACACTGTTACGATAGTAAAAGAAATGTCACATTTTAACGTCAGTTTTTGTACTTGTGATTTTTGCTCGTTCCTACTCCCCTCTTAATTTTTGGAGATTTCAACATCCGTCATTCTGCATGGGGGTCACCAACGTGTGACTTCGTATCAACTGTCTTCATTGATCTTATAGATAACCTAAATCTATGTGTTCTTAACAATGGATTTGCCAACCCGAAAAACTCCTCCTACACAAAATGTAAGCGTACCCGATATTACCCTATCTTCTTCTTCTTTGGCTGGCTTGCTTTCATGGTCAGTCCTATCAAACTCATATGGGAGTGATCACCTCCCCATCATTTGCTCCATGTCTCATTCTTGCCGTCCTTCGCTATCCCCCAAACCCATCTTGTTTAAGCTCAATAATGCGGATTGGGACAAATTCTCCCAATTAGTCCAAGATAAATTAGACAAATTTCCAGGTGTCAATAATGAAAATTTCCTTTCTCTATATCAATTATTCATATCTACTCTCTTATCACCTGCTGAAGTATGTTTCCCTCTAAAAAATCCCTCTGTAGATAAAATTCCATCTCCCCCTTGGTGGGACTCCGAATGCACTACAATGGTTAAGAATAGGAAAAACATTGAAACAACCTTCTCCAGGTACGCTTCTTTGGAAAATTATCTAGATTTTAAAAAACCTCTGCCTTGACAAAACGATTATTACAGAAGAAGAAGAAGAAAATTGCTTGGCAATCATTTTGCAAATAGCTTAACCTCAGAACTCACCCTTCTTTGGTTTGGAAGAAAATCAAATCTTTTCGCAAATCTCAAGTGGATCCTAACATTAACTGTAATCTCACTACACATTGGCTTCCTGATTTTTACTCTAAACTAGCCCCCCCATTTGTCCCTCCTGATCTTCACCCAAATTACCAACTAACTCCATCAGACCTCCAAGATAAAATGAACTCTAGTTTTACTTATGACCAATTTACTTCTTTTCTTAATCATCTTCATGATTTCTACTCCAGGAAGTTAAGGTATCCCCTATTCTTTTATTACCAACATATCTGACACATCTAAAAAAATTGTCCTAAATATCTTGAACCATATGTTTCTCTATGCTTCTATCCCTGAGTCCTGGAAATCACAGCTGATAATCCCAATTCTCAAGCCCGGAAAAGATGCTTCTATGTCGGCCTCTTACAGGCCTATTGCCCTAGCTTCAACTCTAACCAAAATAATGGAGCACCTAATTAAAAACCGTTTAGAATGGTTGATTGAACAAAGAGGTATTCATTCTAAGTCTCAATTTGGATTCAGAAAAAGTGTAGGTACTATAGATAGTCTTAGCTGTCTAACCACTGACATCCGCAAGGCATTCTCACGTAACGAACATGTTGTGGGCGTCTTTCTTTCTGCTGCCTATGATAATGTAAATCTACAAATTCTGAGACAGAAAATGATTTATCTGAGAATTCCCGTCAGAATCGTAAATATTATTAGTACCATGCTCATGGAGAGGTCTGTAGCAGTTAGACTTATCAGGAAACACCTTATCTGCTAGACTTGTATGGAAAGGCCTACCACAAGGTTCAGTACTTAGCCCCCTCATGTATAAGATATATACAGCCGACTTGGATATTTCCGTGAATTGCTTCTGTTCTATTCTACAATATGCAGATGACATCGCCTTGTATGCTACATCTAACTCTTTTATAGATGCTGCTAATCGTTTGAATTCAGCTCTACAATACCTTAATGTTTTGTTACAAAACCACGGTCTCACACTTTCTCCATCTAAGAGCTCTGCTGTCGTTTTCACTCGTAAACATCACATCCCTCATCTTAACATCCTAGTGAATAGCCAGTCAATTAAAATAAACTCTTCAGATAAATTCTTAGGTTTATTCTTAGACTCAAAACTTTCTGGTATCCTTCATTTGAATTATGTTTGCACCAAAGCTGAAGCTAATATCAATGTCCTTCAGGCACTGTCATGAGTGAAGTGGGGCAGTCACCTTTATACCCAAAAACTGTTATATAATGCCTTTGTTCGAAGCCATTTTGACTACGTAAGTTTCCTTTTAGAGCCATGCAATGACTTACACAAACCCGTCCAAATTTTTTTACGCACTAAACATCATTTAAGGAACCCATTTTTGAAAAAAAAATTGTATGTTGAATTTTCACCATAAAATATTTCATACAGGATCATTAATTCAATCGTACAGAATAATCATATGGTGCAAAGAGCGTCGTTAACCTGTTATTACCTGTCTCTGTCGCACCCGCGTAAATGAGTAGTGCGTATTCGCTCACCCGGATCAATGCCGCCGTCCTCGGCCTTTTACTAGGTCAGATGGAGAGGTCATTGCACTCTCGCGCCGTATTATGTAAATTGCGAGTTCTTTGAATGACTTTGTGATGCTGATTACTCAACATTTTTGTACTATGTGATACAAACCTAAAATACATGTTTCTCATAACTTTTACTAAAGATTCCTCTGTGTGAATTTGGACGGGTTTGTCAAAGTCATCCTGTATATCAAAATTTGGGTGACAGAATAGTCATAATGTCAAAATCTCAGAGTGAGCATAGCAGATATTGGTTTGATAACAACTATGTTAGTCAATCGACAGATAAGTACATCCAAACCAGAACAAACTAGCATCGTTTTTGTCATCTTCGGGGTCGAACGCATATTCACAATCGTACCGAGGCAGTCGTGTCGTCATACAATTAAATTATTCGTAATATATTTATATTTATTAAAAGGTTTACCATACAAGTTTTCAGGAACAGAGAGCTATTAAAAAAATATCGAACAACCAACTAGACCATGCTGCACTGTGCAATGCATATACTGGATGTGTGGAGTGACACGTAAGCACCGCGTTAGGAACTCCCCCATGCGCGGTACCCTTCATGTCCGTGACATTGCGGACAAAATGCAAGTGTCGCCTTCGCTGGTATGGCCACGTTTTGCGGCAACCGGCTACCTACGCGGGGAACAAACGACGGCCATGCCGTCTCCGCCGGACCCCAGCAGGAGGGGTAGAACCAAGGAGCGCTGGCTTAACGTAGTAAAAGTTGAAATGCGTGCTAATGGACTCAAAGAAAAAGTCATAAATCGTATTCCGGGCAACGAAGCGGAAGTTTGTGTTGTAACCGGAATTTAACGCTAAAAGGATGATGAGACGAACCGAGTCACGGTGCTATACTAGTTAAATTGAACTAGCCTACAAAACCGCTGAAAGAGCTAACGTACGCGTTATAGTAGTCGCCCTGCATGTCGTGCACGATCTTCTGCGTGCTGCAGGAGGGCGCCTCGGCGACCACCAGCTTCTCCTCCTGCTTCATCTTGCGGTTCTTCTTGTTCCACGGCGGGTGGGGTATCTTCAGGTGCACCGTCTGTATGTGCAGCTTCATCGTGATCTTCTGTGCGAACCGGCGGTCGCAGTGCGTGCACGCGAACGGCTTCTCGCCTCTGTGTATCTGAAATTAGGAATGGTCAACTAAAAAACTTATACCGATATGTCTCATATCGATATTTTCACTCTCAGGATCGCAAATACCGAATAATTGACAAAATATTCGAATGTTAAAATACTTAATGGATATTTGGTAGTTTTATTTATTATAAAATATTTATCAATAAATATAAAATTATTCGTCAAATTAAAAATCTTAACAATGTCTTCTTGGTTTAAATTAATACATACATATAATCACGCCTCCTTCCCGTAGGGGTAGGCAGAGACCACTTCTTTCCACTTCAAATTAATACATATAATACAAATTATTATAAAGCATTTAAAAAATATATTGAATTTGATATTCAAAAATAAATATCGATAATTCGGGTAAATCGGGAAGAGTATAATTGTACAGTCATGTTCAAAAGTCAAAAATAAAGGTAGCTTTAATTATTTTATTTTTTTGTCGGTTATAAAAACCATTAGACCCAATGATGGTGATAGTGATAAACCAACTAAGGCCTGTATTCAAGTACCTTTACCTGCCCCTACAATTTATGGTGTAGCAATTTTCTTTCAGGACAAAAAAATAATTCAACACAATTTATGATGACATCTTTATAAAATAGAAATACACTCACCCCGATATGTCGCTTCAGATTGCCAGACTGGCTGAAGCACTTGCCGCAGTACGGACACTTGTGGGGCTTCTCCTGGGTGTGCGACCGGATGTGGTGCATCAGGTTGTTGTAATACTAAGAAAAATAGACATTAATGTACACTTAGGTTAATGACTTTTTAGTATCAAGTCTGTGATCAATAAATCCCGGGACTGACACATAGATGGCGTTGCCAGCAAAAGTTCCGTATGATTTTTCTTGAGTACTACTAAGACTTCTAAAGATACCTGTAAAAATTTCATGACATTCTGATGTATGGTCCACGAGTTACAGTGATTTAAGTGACGCTAGTCTTGATACTCTCAAAACAATGGATTCGAAACATTTTCGTGTGTTGATTTATCATTACTTTTTGACGAGAAAAAAACACAGTGCAAGCTCAGAAATGGCTTGAAAAGTGCTACGGGGACTCTGCTCCATCAAAAACAACCATTTGTGCATCATCATCATCATCTTTGCGTTCTATCCCGGTTGCAGCCCAAACTCTCGCTTCGGCGCCCGGGGTCCGCTTTCCGACTTTTTCTTCTCCACTTCGCACGGTCTTCAGCATCCCTGGTAGTGAGCCCATTGGCACGTATATCACCCTTTACGACGTCAAGCCAGCACTTTTTGGGTCTACCCCTCCTGCCGGGGCCCGGCGGAGGCGGCATGGCCAGACATTTGTTACCCACGTAAGCATCCGGTTGCCGTAAAACGTGGCCGTACCAACGGAGCCGACACTCTTGTAATTTGTCCGCAATGTCACGGACCTGAAGACTGCCGCGAATGCGGGAGTTCCTAACGCGGTCCTTCCGCGTCACTCCACACATCCACCGCAGCATATTCATCTCCGTGACACGCAGCTCTTGCTTGTGTCGCTCTAACACCGGCCACGTTTCACAGCCGTATAAAAGGACAGGCCTAATGATGGTCTTATAGACCTGTCCCTTCAACTTTACCGGCATCTTGGGGTCACAAATGACACCAGTTACCTCACGCCATTTGGCCCACGCGGCAGCAATGCGTGCCTTGACGTCGCAATCGATGTCACCAGACGCATGTGCATGACACCGGGGAATTCGAACCTGAAACCTGTAGATTGGTCTCAGAGTGTAATACCACTGTGCTACCAGATTCCAAGGCCTCATTAGATGGTCTCACACGTAGACCTAAACAAACCGAATTCATCTTTTTTTATGTTTATTTTTTTATGGGACTTTGTTCTTTTTTCAACAAGTCAGTCCATATGTACTAATTGTTTATTACTCGGTAAAATTAAGTGTAAGTCTGGCAAGAAAATTGAATCCATCTTAGAAATATGTTGTTCTTCACAGAGAACAGACCGGCTGACTGACAGATGTGTCGTCATTTTCCTAATGTACAAGTAGATTAACTCACATTCGATGTGTATCCACAGACGTCGCACATGTACCTCTTGAGGTAGTCCATCCCGGGGTGCTCCAGTTCGTAGTGTTTCTTCACTTGCACGTCACTCGGCAAGTATTTGCCACACTGAAAGCAATAACGTCGCGACATTTACCTATGTACTGGCGGGGTACATTTAACAGTAAGCATTTACCGTCGCCTATGGATGTTAGCGACGCTAGGGGCACCGCGAACACGCTGCTGTCTCATAGGGGTACAGGAATCTGGATCACTAATTCCGGAACACACCACAAGGTTATTATGACGATATACTTATTATAGATCAAGTGTGATTGCCATATAAACGGGCTTGGAACCCTACTACATAGCTAGGATTGTTTTGTCGCCTTTGAAGACAAGCGGACCCCAGCTGCAGGGGTTAGTGTTCTTACTCCGCCCCTGCACGGAGAAAATACACAAAGCTTCATAAAGCATACCTTCGTTTATGAAGCTTTGAATTAGATGTGATTTATTCCCGTTACTTTTGGCTCCAACACTTTTGGGACATTGATTTTGCCAATGTCATCCTAAGAGAAGTTTTGACAGGAGTTTGGTACAAATCAAATGATATTAGAAACAAATTAATTTAACTGAAATTAAAATGTGACTTAATTTAAGCATTGAGAAATGTTATCTCCCCTAAAAACTTCTTTTTTGACTAATAACATGACCATTTATGTGAATTTAGCCAATGTCAAGTAGATTCCAAACAATTTACTATAAATTTTTTTGTCACCAATATAAGGACTAAACTAAAGAAGAAAGGAATGATATCAGTTACTATGCATACCAAAGACCGTGGAAAATGGGGGAAATAAGGGTCAGACCACGTAGGAGCGGAAATTCAGTATACAATTGAAAATTATGACTAATATGATCAGATATTTACCACTTCACAGTTCGTGGCGATGGCCTGACCGGTGTTGACGATGTCCGGGGGCAGTTGTCTGCGCTTCTTGCCTTTCCTCTTGGTGCGCTCCGACTTCGATGAACTGAAATGATTGTTATTATCGATTAAATCAACAGTGGACTACAATAATAGCCGTAACGTCCCACTGCTGGACTCGGGCCTCACGCTGAACGGAACGGACGGTATACATGCCACGCTTGCCCAAGGCGGTATGGCAGGTTACACATACTGATGTACTCGATATGCTTGTTTCCTCATTTTGTTTCCTTCACTGTTGGTACATGGCTATACTATTGTAGCTACCATATCATAATAATAAGGAACAGGGAAGCTCTGAAAAGTCATCATACATCATCGTCGGCCACGTCGCATATCCACGAAGCATCGCCCTCATCTGCATTACATTTCTCGGAAGAGACTTCGGGCGATAATAATAACAACGTACATATTAAATCGACAACGCGACCACATGCTCACTACGCAACGTCTCAGCCGGGAATGACCGCGAACGGCGCGAACGCGCGTATCAGCGTCGCCTGCGGAGGCGGCAGTGCGGGACGAGGACTCGACCAAATTTCGAAGAAACGATAATCCTGTTGTCAAGCCATGGTTGAAATATTTAATTTCCAAGAATTTGTGTCGTGTAAAAACCTCTGCATTTGTTTACTTTTTAAACGCTTCTGATTGGTCGACGATCCCCAGCCAATTCATATATAAAGAGCACGAATTTTGAAATAAATTATTCAGTACGGGTTCAGTACTCAATACGGCTTCTGTATTGATTCAGCTAAACCATCCCTGGTGTTGTTTCATTTATAACCCAAATGGTGACCCTTTGAAACACTGAACCCGGTCACCAAACTATAATATGCACATTAGGCGAAAAAAACTGCCTAAGCTGTGCATGCCGTCGCGGGATTAGAACTTGGAACCTAAATAGATCTCGAAGTGGAACTTCACTGACTACCAGGTACTAAATGATTACACAGTAGTGTAATAAATATAAATAGTAATAAATACACACGGGTTGTTTAGTTGAGATCACTATAAAAGATTTTTATTTTATTTTTTTATTGCTGTAGGACAGCAGACAGGCTGACGGCCAGCTTAGAAATTAACAGTTACCATCGCCTATAGGGGTTTGCAACGCCAGTGGCACCGCGAACACGCTGCTGGCCCATAAGGGTACTGGAACTTGGGTCACTAATGCCAGAACACAACAAAGTTACGGCGGCATACTTAAGACCAAAGGTGGTCGCCATCCAGACGGGCTTGAGACCCTATCACGTAGCTAGGGTGGGTTGTTTTGTCGCCTTTTACAACAGGCCGACCCCGGCCACAGAGATTAGTATTCTTTCTCTGCCCCTGCACGGATAAAAAATTTTAGAAATACCTTCCATTCCATTTTTGCATTTCATACCAATTTTAAATCATTTGCATCAATTGCTTACACTTCATAAACTTCATGTAATTACCTCCATGACATTTTAATAGCTACAAGAAAATATAGTTTGCTGTCTGTAATCGACCAAAGGGAGGATACATTTATCATCTTTTGTAAAGATTGGTGCTAAATAAGTAATAGGGGTATTTTATCTATTTTCACCACGCTTTTATTTACTTGACCTGTATGTATCTATGTAACGGAATTTTTCGATTCGATTTTTACCCACTGAATGATCAATAAAAATTCAAAATTTGCACACTTGTCAAGACCTGATGACAATACACAAATTTCATAATTTTGTCCCATAGCCTATGGGCTAGATAGGATCCTGATATGTCAGGATCATCAGGATAACGCTTTCATTTCCCTCTGCAGGTAAATGGCGTTAAATTAATAAAATAAAATAGGCCTTAAAAAAATACTAACATTTACCGATTGGGAATTGACAACATAAATGTTAGTTTAAAAAAACTTAAAAAAAACACGCTTTTATAGTTAATCAAACTAAAAAGTAAAAAATAATTCTTAACATATGAATAAAATTACTGAAGAGAAAATTAATGTCACCTTGTAATGCTTGATATGAATCCTTCTAATATTTTACTAGTTTCAATCTAAAATGAAGTTAGTTTAAAAATATCATACAAAGCATACAAGCATTTTTTTAACCATGCCTCCTACTACATGCAATGTTATACAACTCTGCATATTCTAATGTTAAATCTTAAATGAGGTGCAGGGGTTGCCTGACCCCTGTGGCCGAGGCGGCCTGTCGTAAAAAGCGACAAATCAACCCTAGCTAAGCGGTAGGACTCCAAGCCTGGCTGAATGGCAATCATCGCTAGTCTCTAAGTATGCCGCCCTAATAACTTTGTGTCGTATTCCGGCCAGCGACCGGCCATAAGCGACCCAGGTACCAATTCTCCTACGCGGACGGCAGCATATTAGCGATGCTCCTAGCGTCGCAAACATCCATAGGCAACGGTAACTGCTTACTAATAGGCCGTGAGCCTGTCGGCTATTCCACAGCAATAAAAAATTCAATAGAAACGAAAGAATTTGGTCAATACTACTTATGTTTGAGAGTTTTAACCTAGAGATGGTGTTGCACAATATTAGTACTGTATGGTCTACCGAGTTAGGAATCTTTAATGTAAATATTGCGATTCATCCCTATCTCTCTCTCTGATATCACACATGTGTGTCTGAATGCGTGGGGGGTCCGCTCTGGGTAGGCACCTAGACGCCGAATTGTTCTATACAATTTGTTACTCACATGTTAATGGAGACGTGTTTGTTGGAACTTCCCAAATGCGTGGTGAACGCCGTGAGGTTGAGGAACTGCACATCGCATTCGGAGCAATAGAGATCGCTTGATTTGTCCATTTGCATTGTTTCCAATTGTTTAATTTCCTGAATTATAAGAATGTGCGGTTAAAATTTTCACTGCATTAAACGAAATTACATATCAAACAACAAACGTTACTGGGACAATTGATATAGCGCAATCAACTCCCTAAATTCTTCTTCCTTCTGCCCTTATTAACTAAGGCGACCACCTTTGGTCTTAAATATGCCGCTATAATAATTTTGTGTTGTCATCATCATCATCATCCCAGCGTTATGTCCCGGTTGCGACCCAAACTTTCGTTTCGGTGCCTAGGGTCCGCTTTCCAACTTTTTCTACTCCACTTCGCACGATCTTCAGCATCCCTGGTATTGCCCATTGGCACGCATATCACACTTTACGACGTCAAACCAGCACTTTTTGGGTCTACCCCTCTTGCCGGGGCCCGGCGGAGGCGGCATGGCCAGACATTTGTTTCCCACGTAAGCATCCGGTTGCCGTAAAACATGGCCGTACCAACGGAGCCGACACTCCTGCAATTTATCTGCAATGTCACGGACATGGAGACTGCCGCGAATGCGGGAGTTCCTAACGCGGTCCTTCCGCGTCACTCCACACATCCATCGCAGCATATTCATCTCCGCGACACGCAGTTCCTGCTTGTGTCGCTCTAACTCCGGCCATGCTTCACAGCCGTATGACAGGACAGGCCTAATGATGGTCTTATAGACCTATTCCTTCAACTTTACCGGCATCTTGGGGTCACAAATGACACCAGTTACCTCACGCCATTTGGCCCACGCGGCAGCAATGCGTGCCTTGACGTCGCAATCGATGTCACCAGACGCATGAAATACAGATCCCATGTATTTCACTTGGTCCGTGCGCTCGACCGTGTCGCCGCCTATGCGTACGGGTGTGGGATCTGGGAGTTACAGGCCAAGTGGTCTTCGCCACGTTGAGTTTCAGACCACCGTTTTCAAGCGACTCCTTCCACGCCTTCACGCGTTGCACCAGCCTACCCCTGTCCGAATCTGCCAGCGCGATATCATCAGCATACATGAGCAACCATGTATCATGCTCATGTGAGTTTCTGATGCTGTCTGACAATACGTTGAACAGAAACGGACTAAGATCAGGATCCTTGGTGCACTCCGACAGTGATGGGGAAGGATTTTGGGTCACCAACAGTAGTCCGAACCACAGAATCAGAATCGTGGTACATGTCTCGGATGATGTCAATATAGACCCCTGGAACCCTTTTGGATCGAAATGCCCACCAGATTATCGCGCGAGGAATACAGTCGAAGGCCTTCTGTAAGTCAAGAAACAAGCAATGCAGAGGCGTATTCTTCGTCCTGTATTTCTCCTAAACAGGGTCTACGATCCCATGACCAGGGCGAAACCCATACTGACATCCCGAGACATTTCAACATTTGTGTTGTGTTCCGGCATTAGTGACCCAAGTTCCTGTACCCTTATGGGACAGTAGCGTGTTGGAGATGCCACTGGCGTTGCAAATACCCATTGCCGACTGTAACTGCTAAATTCTAAATGGCCGTCAGTCTGCATCTGTCCTACAGCAATAAAAAAATTTAATTAATTACCTCATCATTGTGAGTGAATTTGAAGTGGCAATTGAGTCCGTACTCAGTGACAAAGCTGTGACCGCAAATTCTGCAAATGCACATGGACGGGTGGTGCACGCGGATATGGGACAGGCGAGACGATTGCTTCCTAAAAACACATCACACTAACATATTTAAACTGTCATATATATTATAGATATTTGGAAGAACCAGAGAAGACTACATTTTTTCTACGGCCAGTGCAACTGTCTCGAGTCAACTGGAGTGAATCACAATGAATTACAAACGTTGACGCCTTTTGATTTTTTAAATTTTATCTCTAGTACAAGGAAGTAATAAAATTGTTATCTTTATCTTGTGCAGGTAAGACGTTTCCGGTCAGAAACGCTCACGCTCCATGCGAAACTCATTTCGACTCAAAACTAATGCGACTTACTCCAAATCAATTATTTTTCCTTGAGGTCCCTTTTTGCGTAACCACTCACATATATGGAAAAGGCGACAGAGTTACGTTCAGAAGAAGTTAATTAATATATAACTTACTTGAACACTTTGTCACAGAATGAGCAATTGTAAGTCACATTTTGATGCCACCGGAAATGCACGTTCGCTTGGTTACTGTAAAAATATACATTATATATTTATATAAAACCGAAAATATGCAAATAAAAATATGTACGGGAATGTTATTTATATGAGAGCGATGAATTAAATTGTATACATTAGTGATAAGTTATGAAATTTTTTACACAAATTTTTCAATTGTGAAATATAGACAAAAGGGTTTCCTAGGCTCATTTGCTTGCCCGTTTCTTATTTCATTATCTATTATTTTATTTAAACTTTGATATGACATATAAAACTAAAATTATACCTTACTCATAATCACAACATTTTTTTTATATAAATGAAACCTTTGTATCCTTGACAACGGTAGTTTTATTTAATATTGTAATCTGAGTACATTTATAACACTTTTTTACTAACCCATTTTCAACTATTTTTTCACTAAGACATATACTTATATGTTTATTACATATTATCTATATATTAGAATGATTAGGTATAATATATATTTTGTACCTGACCAAAGCTGCACAACAAATTGTTAGTTTTAAATATAGTATTAAAATTTTTTGTTAATGTCTACAAAGTTATATTTTTTAACAGGAAACCTATCAATATTTCATATTCACTCATTGTTACAAAGCAATCATCTATAAAATATTTTACACATTACAGGATTTGACAAAAAAAAAATTAAATAATATATTCAATGTATTTGCCAATAAAATCTCTGGTTTTTTCTTTTTTTTTATTGCGTAGGACAGCAGACAGGCTGACAGCCCGCTTAGAATTTAGCAGTTACCGTCGCCTATAGGTGTTTGCAACGCCAGTCGCATCGCGAACACGCTGCTGTCCCATAAGGGTACAGGAACTTGGGTCATTAATGCCGGAACACAACACAAGGTTATTATGGCGGCATACTTAAGACCAAAGGTGGTCGCCATCCAGACGGGCTTGAGGCCCTACCACGTAGCTAGGGTGGGTTGTTTTGTCGCCTTTTACGACAGGCCGACCCCGGCCACAGAGGTTAGTATTCTTTCTCCGCCCCTGCACGGATAAAAAATCTCTGGTGGGTTTAGTGTTAAAAATGGGCATTGTAATATTGCAATTACCGAAAAACATTCAAAACAAATGTTGAAACATAGCTTACTTATTGTGGCAGACAAAGTCGCAGAAACGACACGAGTATTTGTATAAGTGCGTTGTCTTCATGTGAGTGTATAATTTCCTTGTACTTTTAAAATATAATTTGCACATGTCGCATTCAAATTTCCCCGATGCCTCCTGAAATTATAATATAAGACTGAAAAAATATTCACCAGGGAAATTGTTTTGCAGTCTCTTTTTTAGCCCGCGTTTTGTATTGTAAACTGTAGTATATTCTTGACATTTCATAAGTGATCTGATTTGATTAAAATTTCGTTTGCAATCAACGTTAAAAAATCTAAAGAAGTTTTGAATGTAAATGTAACTCCATCCATACGCGAAAGAACGAATGTGACTGGTCGGAGCCGCCCAAACTGTGGTCCAGGTCGGCTCGGGGTCCATAGACTCTCCCGCGCATTTCGTCTCACTTGTAGGCGGTCGCGGTAATGCACTCGCAAATCCATTCCACCGAAAGTTATTTTTATAGCCATGCATTCTAGGATGTATGTGTTCAATGTGTGTAAAGGAAGTTAAATATAGTTATAAAAACATTGAATTCAGTATTGACGGGCACTATTAAAATAAACCCAGCTCGTTATGCTTACTCCATTGATAATGAAATAGCCTGAGACATACCTACCAAACAAAACGAAGTGGGCAGGGAATTTTTGAAGTAGAAACTTCTATTAATCAGACATATATTTTATAAATAATATTGCATCATATAAAATAACCTGCTATAACATATTTCACATCAATGATTAAAATTAACTATCATCTCTTCATTTTAGCTGTAATGGACACACGATAAACAAATCATTACTAGGTTACCTGGAGGAAAAGTGGTCTAACAGGGAGAGAATGAGGCACTTTTGTCCCGCATACGAATGAGAAGCAAACTTTTCATCCCACAGTGAGAAAAAAACATACTATGTTGCAAAAATTGACATAGACTTTCAAAAACCTATGTTTATATAATAATATCCTTCATTCAGACTTGTGCAGGTTAAGTTTAAATCAAGTTTATGGTCATAAAAAACTAATTATCTGATTCTGAGTGACAGTATCTCTTTGTGCAATTCTCACTACTTGGTCTATCTTTTTTTTTATTGCTGAGGAACAGAAGACAGGCTGATGTCCCACTTAATAGTAAGCAATTACTATCACCTATGGATGTTTGCGACGCTTGGCGTATCGTGGAGACGATGCTGGACCCTGTGTCACTAATGCCAGAAACACAAGGTTATTATGGCGGCATACTTATATTGGCTGCTGTATGTTTATAAGGTAGGATAAAAAAAATACTCACAGGATTATGTTTGAGCATATGTCTGTCATAAGTCCTTCCTTCAATAAAACCCTTAAAGCACAGATCACATTTGAACATGGAACGAGTGTAATTAAGCGACCTGCTTCGCTCCTGCACCATCCTGTACTGCTCTTCCTGATTAATCGGTGAACAATCAAAGTAATCATCGAATATTCTCTTTTTATCTTTTTGTTTTGGTTTGGTGGTTTTAGATTTTGGCTTGGGTTTGGACTTTTTCTTAAGCCATTTAGGCCTGACCTCAAACCAGTCTTTTCCCCTTTTGTTCAGTTTGCTCAAGTGTGTTGAGACAACGTGATGTTTTGCTAACCTCCTAGAAATACAAAACAAATATATATATATATATATATATCATCATCATCTCAGCGTTCATCCCGGTCGCAACCCAAACTTCCGCTTCGGTGCCCGGGGTCCGCTTTCCGACTTTTTCTACTCCACTTCGCACGGTCTTCAGCATCCCTGGTAGTGAGCCCATTGGCACGCATATCGCCCTTTACAACGTCAAGCCAGCACTTTTTGGGTCTACCCCTCCTGCCGGGGCCCGGCGGAGGCGGCATGGCCAGACATTTGATTCCCACGTAATCATATATATACTTAGTCAGGTCATAAGTATTGTCACACAGTAAAAACTTTTCTTTTAGAATGCTGGCCACAAAAAAGTTTATTGAATTCGAATTTCGAATTGTTCATGAAAATAAAAATGTATACTTTTAGAATTTTACTCATTTTTAAATATGGAGTGGACGTTTAAAGAAGACCCTGTTGCAGTTATTGTGTTGCATCGTTGCGGTTACGCGCCAATTCAAATTTTTAACATACTGAAAAATTTGAATATAACCAAAAGATTCGTTTATCGTACCATCAAACGATACAATGAAGACTCTAGTGTAGATGACAGGTCAAGAAGTGGTCGCCCTCGGTCTGTTAGGACTCCAGCAGTGATAAAAGCTGTGAAGGCACGAATTCAAAGAAATCCCAAACGTAAGCAGAAACTGTTGGCCCTTCAGATGGGGTTAAGCAGAACCACGGTGAAAAGGGTGTTAAATGAAGACTTAAGGCTTCGGGCATATCGAAGAAAAACAGGACATCGTTTGAATGCTCGTCTAATGGACCTGAGACTGAAGAGATGCCGCGCTTTGTTGAAGCGGTACGCGGGAAAAAAATATCGAGAAATTCTTTTTTCGGATGAAAAAATGTTTACCGTAGAAGAGAGCTACAACAAACAAAATGATAAGGTGTACGCACACAGTATAAAAGAAGCGAGCAACCGTATTCCGCGTGTCCAACGAGGTCATTTTCCATCCTCGCTCATGGTATGGTTGGGAGTTTCTTATTGGGGCTTAACAGAGGTACATTTTTGTGAGAAAGGTGTAAAAACGAATGCTGTTGTGTATCAAAATACAGTCCTGATGAACCTTGTGGAACCTGTTTCTCATACCATGTTCAATAACAGGCACTGGGTATTCCAACAAGATTCGGCGCCAGCTCATAGAGCGAAGAGCACACAAGACTGGCTGGCGGCGCGTGAAATCGACTTCATCCGGCACGAAGACTGGCCCTCCTCCAGTCCAGATTTGAATCCGTTAGATTACAAAATATGGCAACACTTGGAGGAAAAGGCGTGCTCAAAGCCTCATCCCAATTTGGAGTCACTCAAGACATCCTTGATTAAGGCAGCCGCCGATATTGACATGGACCTCGTTCGTGCTGCGATAGACGACTGGCCGCGCAGATTGAAGGCTTGTATTCAAAATCACGGAGGTCATTTTGAATAAACTTTAATGTCATAAGAATCTATGTTTTGTTAAGTTCATTTTGGTATATGAATGGTTACATAATGAATAAACTTGTTACAATTATTTTACATTAAACATGTGACAGAATTTATGACCTGACTAGGTATATATATAAGTCAAATTGGGAAAGTGGCTTCCTTTTAATTATATTTTTGTCATCATCATCATCTTAGCGTTAAATCCCGATTTTGTGGCCAGCATTCTAAAAGAAAAGTTTTTACTGTGTGACAATACTTATGACCTGACTAGGTATAATCAAAGGGGTATGGGACTTTGTTCAAACCTTGATCTTTCAATTGAATTATTATTTGAATAATTACTATTATCTTACCTATCAAAATTAACTTCAGGACATTGTTTGCACACATATTTGTACATATGTTTCTCTGTCATATGACACTGTAGCAGTCTATCACTCTTGTAGTAATAATTACATATTTTACAATGATGTGGTGCACTTTTATGCTGAAATATAAATATAAAACATTTCAAATAACAATCTAGATAGATAGATAACATTTTATTGTAAACCAATTTTACAAAAACAATGAAACTTATTTACATAATCAATATGTACTTGACTTACAATGGGCGGCCTTATCGCTACAGAGCGATCTCTTCCAGGCAACCCGGATACTATCTACTATACAAAAAGAAAACAAACAAAAATCTATAGATGATAGCGAGGCCAAAGGCCCTGCTAAACACTGCCATCCACCTGAAAATAAATGTGAAGATAAAAACTTACTGTTTCATGCATCCTTATATGAATTTCTAATGCTTTTGAAGTTGTAAATGATCGCTTGCACACTGAACAGTTGTAATCACCGAGTGTTTGGTACTTTAAGGCTACTTTAGCCGCTGCTATGGCCTCCTTTTTTGATATCGGATACAAAAATGCATATTCCTCCTCAATTTTAGGCACAACATTTTTCACTTTATCGTCACTTGTGACACTATGCATATCATCGTCTTCATGTTTAAAATCATCATTCAAGAAGTCATCGTTGTCTAGCTCAGTGCTGGTATTATTATCTAAAGGTTCATTTTCTGTTTTAATTACAGGCTCGGGATTTATTAGTGCTACTTCAAATGATTTTTCTGTTTTTTTCTCATCACTATCATCATAGTCAATGCTATAATGTATAACAGGTATACAATTGGTTTTTAGTCTTTTTCTTGTACTTCTGTTGGCAGTTTCATGCGTGATTTCCTTGTAACAGGTTTTGTCAACATTCAAATATGAAAGATCTGGTTTCAACCCCAAACCTTTGTAATCCGCTGATAATAAATTGGTTAGAGTAATCTGCAACAGAATTGTAATTATGGAACATCAAATGAATTTACTCTAGGCTCTTAATAAAAGTTGAAAACATAATAATAATCATAAGCCTTATTCTCAATTGCGTAGTTTCAGAATTTCTATTAATATCAGAATACCTATTGGCAAAGGCCTTCTCCTAAAGTTGAAGATATGGCTCAATTAATCCAGCATTTCTCTGATCATAAGGATAATAATCATTTTCAACCAAATAGGTTACAACTAGACTGGAATAATTATTTTTTGCTTTATTAGTTTACATGTAAGTAAAGATTTTTTGGATTTCAGAGTTAGGGGGCTAAGCAACTATTTATCAGGAAAAGCCCATTATCCTAAGTGGGATGGAGCCCACACTTCTATAGTTTGTATCTGTGTAAGCAATAAACCAGCAGCAGGAAACTAATTTTCCGGTGCAATTCATTGTGGAAGAGGGACAAAAATTTTAAAGTCGAAATTAGAGAATTCGGTCTTTATACTAATTTTGTTTCACTGCATAATGGTTTATAATTCATTTTGTAATTATCCAAATATTGGAATCAATAATAAAAATTTACTAAACTAATGAATCAACATGAAGTATGGTGGGCTCCCTGATGATAGCTCTAAGAGTAATTAAAGTATTTAAACTTACCTTATCCGATTTGATCAACAACTGCTGTAAATAATCAACAGCACGACGGCATTTATCTCTAAACTTGATGAAACGTCTCACACAGGCCACGCATTCGAAGCAAAGATATTTGAGTAGGCCTTCCATTGATGTCTAAAAAACGAAAACATAAAATTGCACATATATTGGATACAAAAAACAACTTCGAAAACGCCAATAACTTACATCGACGCCGGAAAGCAGTTCAAAATCGCGTCTTAGGGACCCACTGTTTAGACTAGTTAATTTCACATTTTTATTAAGGCATACCAAACAAGCTTGAGTTGCTTTTCCCATTTTTATTTAATATATTTATTTTTCGCTAATATTCTACACTATTATTAAATCATTGTGATCGGTAAAAATAATTAGCTATGTAGATAGGACAGCGTTGTCCATCAGTTGGAAACGGGAAGTCAAACACCACAAACGTTATTGTCAAAAAATGACAGTTGTGACATCAAATAACTTTTTCTTATCTGTGTATCTGTGTTCCTGCTCTAATTGAAAATTTTGCCAATTTGAAGAAATATCAAGTTATTTTTAAGTATAGTTTTGAGATCGAACGCTTTCTTAGTAGCTGTAAATGGTGCGTTATTATTTATTTAAACTAATACAAATTTTAAACATAACTTTGCCGTGTGGTCTCGGCTGATGAAAGAATAGGGCCACCCCAAATCATCCCAAAGGAGTCGTAAAAGGCGACTGATGGGTTATAATTTACCTAGTAACTAATACATATTCTGTGGTTGCTTGCATGCGGCGAGAAGGACACCTTTAGGTTGTCTATTAATATCCTCTAAAGGGATCTAGAGGTTGGGAGGTCGGACGGCAGTCGCTCCCGTAAAAACCAAAACCAGCCAAAAACAATGGTACGTACAAGAAAAGGATTCGTCACGGCGTCGCCGCAAAACGACGTTACGAGCAGGAACTTCACCCGACTCCTGTGACAAGTGGACTAGGGCTGCCGTGCCGTGGGCGAGCACGGCTAAAGACATTAGCCCCATCCAAAAGGAAACTCCGCTTCGCAACTTGGAATATTGGCACGCTGACTGGACGCGCGAGAGTTGGCCGATGTACTCTCCAGGCGGAGAGTGTCTGTGGCGTTCCTGCAGGAGACTCGGTGGAAAGCCAGCAGATCCCGGTTCAGTGGGAATGGCTACAAGTTTATCTACACGGGTGCACCTGGTGGGGAAAATAGCGTCACCATAGTGCTCTCGGAGGAGCTCCAGGACGACATTTTGGAGGTGAAGCGCTGTAGCGATCAGCTTATGGTTGTGAGGATGCTTGTTGGTGGGGGTAGTCACCCACTTGATAAGCACCTACGCGCCACAGGCCGGTTGTGACGACGCCGTTATGATAGCGTTTTGGAATCAACTCGGAGAAGTGCTCCGTGGAATCCCACTACCACAGGGGATCGTTTTGGGGGGTGATCTGAATGGTCATGTGGGTGATGAATGTGGGGAATTTGAGCGTGTTCACGGTGGACTTGGGTACGGTAGCCGCAACGCGGAAGGGGAGGACATCCTCAATACGTGTGCGGCTTCCAACCTTGCCATCGTGAACACGTATTTCAAAAAGAGACCCGAGCATCTCATCACCTACGAGAGCGGGAGGAATGGTACCCAAATCGACTTCCTACTCACTAGGAGACACCACATCAGCAAAGTAGCCAACTGCAAGGTCATACCCGGTGAGAGTCTCACTGCACAACACCGTCTTCTTGGTATGGACCTCTGCGTGAAGCCCAAAGGCAAACGTGTCGATCGCCTTCAGTGCCGAATCAGGTGGTGACTGCTTGATGAAGTCAAGTCCCAGGAGCTCGCCTCTGCCATCGGCGACAAGTGCGCCAGTGGTGAGGGCGAACCGGTTCAAGCTTACTGGGACAGGATTCAGGCGGCTATCCTTGGGTCGGTGAAGGAGGTGCTTGGGGTGTCTAAAGGCGGACGCAAGTGTGACAATAAGGAGAATTGGAAGTAGAACGACTCAGTCCAAAGGGAGACCAGCGTGAAAAAAGTCATCTTTAAGAAGTGGCAAGCGTCCAGATCTCCTGAAGATCGCGACGCATACAGAGCTGCCAAGCGCGCCACTAAGAACGCTGTAGCCAGAGTCAGACGAGGACTACTTACAACCACTGTACCATAAATTAGAATCGTCTGAGGGGCAGAAACTCATATATACACATATGACGCTCCAGGGTCAAAGCAGCACAGGATATCTCAAGTGACGCTGTATAAAAGACCCCGGGCGCAAATTGATATGCAGACCTCGCGGTGGAGAGATGGCGCTCGTATTTCCACGAGCTGCTGAACAAGCAGCATAAAGAGGTGCAGCCGCACCTCTATAGTCGCACGCACGTATAGTTAGTCTCGCATGCTCGTGTATTATTCGATTGACAAGATCTTCCTCCGAATCAAGGACTAGTGCCACTGGTAACGCCTGCAGAGTTCCAGAATTGTCTTCGCCGCATGAAGAATCGGAAAGCTGTTGGATCCGATGGAGTCCCCATCGAAGCCTGGAAGGCGATGGGCTCTCGTGTTGTGGGCATTTTAACCGACCTTTCTAACCGGACACTCCTCACCGGTACGATCCCGAGCCAATGGAGACTGAGTATCATCTTCAGTCTTCAAAAGCAAGGGATCGGTGCAAAAGTGCGGTAAATACCGCGGTTAAAGGTCATTTGGCAGGAGTGCACTGTATCGGGATGTCAGTATGGGTTTCGCCCTGATCATGGGACCATGGACCCTGTTTTTTCCCTAGGGACTGTCGAGGGGAAATACAGGACGAAGAATCCGCCTCTGCATTGCCTGTTTCTTGTCTTTGTATCTCTCTTTGTATTCCTCGCACGATAATCTGGTGGACATAGCGATCCAAGTGTTCCAGAGGCCTATATTGACATCATCCAAGACATGTACCGTGACTCCGATTCCGTAGTTCGGACCGCTGTTGGCGACACAAAACCTTTCCCCATCACCGCAGGGGTGCACCAAGGATCCGTCCTTAGTCCGTTTCTATTCAGCGTGATATATATTAGACGTATTGTCAGACAGCATCAGAAACTCACATGAGCAACCCCCGTGGCTGCTCATGTATGCTGATGATATCGCGCTTGCAGATTTGGACAGGGGTAGGCTGGTGTAACGCGTGAAGACGTGGAAGGAATTGCTTGAGAACGGTGGTCTGAAGCTCAATGTAGCGAAAACCACTTGGCCTGTAACTCCACAGATCCCACACCCGTACGCATAGGCGGCGACACGGTCGAGCGCACGGACCAAGTGAAATACCTAGGATCTGTATTTCACGCGTCTGGTGACATCGATTGCGACGTCAAGGCACGCATTGCTGCCGCGTGGGCCAAATAGCGTAAGGTAACTGGTGTCATTTGTGACCCCAAGATGCCGGTAAAGTTGAAGGAACAGGTCTATAAGACCATCATTAGGCCTGTCCTTTTATACGGCTGTGAAGCGTGGCCGGTTAACACCGGCGACACAAGCAAGACTGCTTGTCACGGAGATAAATATGTTGCGGTGGATGTGTGGAGTGACGCGGAAGGACCGCGTTAGGAACTCTTGCATTCGCGGCAGACTTCATGTCCGTGACATTGCGGATAAATTGCAGGAGTGTCGGCTCCGTTGGTATGGCCACGTTTTACGGCAACCAGATTCTTACGTGGGAAACAAACGTCTAGCCATGCCGCCTCCGCCGGGCCCCGATAGCAGGGGTAGACCTAAAAAGTGCAGGCTTGACGCCGTAAAGGGTGATGCATGCCAATGGGCTAACTACCAGGGATGCTGAAGACCGTACGTAGTGTGTGAAGACCGTACGAAGTGGAGTAGAAAAAGTCAGAAAGCGGAACTGGCACCGAAACGTAAGTTAAGTTGCAACCAGAATACAATGCTGGGATGATGATGATGATGATGACAAACTTTAAACATAAAATACACATAGCACAACTGTTCATGTACAAACAACTTACTTGTCTAGAGGAGATCACACTGGCCCTTGAACTAATGAATACTGTATCTCATGGGCGATTATTTCTAACTCCAAGTGCGCATTACCATTATATTAATAACTTAAACGCTAAAATGTTTTGTGTACCCTCCAGGATGATATAAATTTAAAAAATTAAATGCAGGTACATCCGAATATTTTGAACATCTTTTGTTCATGAAATAAAGAATACATGTTATCGAGTAACACTTCCGGCCTCACATAATATACAACCTTATTTACAAACTAGTTCAGATACATGCTAATGATTAGGAAATATAAAGAACCTATTATTGTTTTATAATATATTTAGTAATTTTATAATCAAGTAAATAGTTGTCTTATTTCTCTAGACTTATAATATTTTATTGGCGCCTTCCGCTTGACAGCTTCCGGCGCAATAAACCTAATATAAATTTATAAATCGAGTAACACTTCCGGCCTCACATAATATGCGAGCTATTATTTACGAACTAGTTCTGGTACATCCTAAAACTTATTATTGTTTTATAAATATAATTAATAATTTTATAATCAAGTAAATAGTTGTTTCATATTTATTTATACTTAAAATATTTTATTGGCGCCTTCCGCTTGACAGCTTCCGGCGCACAAAACCTTTATATTTTAATGTGTGTATTTTAAATAGGTCAAGATGATTGTCGGTTAGCATATTTCATATTCATTCGTATTCTACCCGCCCTAACGTGTATTAAAGAGAATATTATATTATTTCGTGTTCCGCCACCCTGATAATCCTTCTACATACATTTCAGAGAATTCGATGTTGTATTTTAACCTAGGTATTTGAGTAGATTAAATTATGTATTCGAAATAAGTTTGAATAATTTAATTACATGGAATATTAAGTAGTTTATAAATATTTTTATAACTATTTTTTTCTTATTTTTAGACTATTAGTTTAACTATCTTATTTGACTATTACAATAGTACAACTATTTATATTAAATTAAAACTGTAGACTACATATTTTTATAAGGATTTTCTTTTTTTTTAAAGTATGAACATGATTTCAAAGTGACTGTAGTCAAAACAGCATTCCGGTTATAAATGGAAGCCCTCGACATAACCTGGATCACTCAATTCACTGAAGATCATGAATAATGTTGAATATAACCAGTTTATAAAATGTACTTAAATGAGATATAGCCTAAAGGTATTTTATCCCATGTTAAAGTAACCATTTTAGCCAATATTATTTCCTCTTTTTTCTAGACCAAGAGGTGTCAAAATGTTGATGTATGGGTAATATAATAAATTAGAATAAAAATGGTCTGTGGATCTCTACCAAGACCAAATTCAGCCTATAGGCTGTTGAGTTAGTAAACAATTTGTAAATGGGCTTTAGTATTAGAGATTTGGAGCAAATAATTATTAGACAGTTGTATAAAAATTTATTTAAACATTCATTTATTTTATGGATTGAATATAATATTTGACAACACATTACAGTTTTCTTCTTATCGTCTCTAACATCACTAACACTGTCAGTTAGTAACCATATGTATCATTTGTTTACTAACAACATAGTTGCAGATCTGTTACCTAGATGATTACCGCCATGATTGATGGGATGCACTGAAATAAAAAAAATATTTTACTAATATTCTACCTTCGACATTGTTAGACGCTAATAATTATGTTCCATTGTATGGGATCGAATAGGACTCGTTATCTTCAATCTGTAGCAATGAATACGGTTAAGGTAAGAAACATTTTAAAATTATATTATTAATAAATTTGGCCCTTGCCGTCAAATGGAATGGTGCCTTCCCGTTGCAGTGTGAGCTAACTTTTTGTTGTCCATAGTATAACAAGCTCGAGCGAAATAGTGTAACTCCAATCCAATGTTATAACGTGGGGTTCTGACACATCGAAGGTTAAGTACGTTCTGTAATAATATTTTAAAAACATTTCTTTTTCTTTTTTAACCGCTGGGTTGCCCCGACGCCGCGGTGACCGTTAAAAAATTGACGTCATATTGCCCCGACCATTGTTTACACTTCCGCCGCGGCGGTCCCTTTCACAAAACTATTAATTGTGCCTCAAGTGGCTCTTGAAACACAAACATGTGTTATGTTTTTATGTTTCTTATGAATGGAGCTATTTATTTAAGTGTTTTGTTTATAATTATTCAACTATGGTATAGAATTACGATACGCTGAACACAGAGGTAGCGCGTATTTGAGCACCACTTGTGTTTATACGCTCATAATTCAAAAATTAAATCGATGACATAGGGTTTTTTATTGTTTATTACAAAGATTATTATATATACATTAGGATAAAAAATAAAACAGTACAACTCTTCATACAAAATAATTTATTTAATTTTTTACACAAAATGGCGACGCGAGCCGTAATTCTAGAAAAACTTTACATGTCCCAGATGCGCAAATACTACAGTTAGGCCTACAATTATAGTAATACAATACATATGTAGACTAATATTCTCACAAAATAAGCAAAAATCATAGCTATATCATTTACTATTACTGAGAAAAGTAAACATTATTGCAACAGTTCTCATTCACACAGTGAAATCACTTTCGTTTTACACATTTTGTTTTTTGTTTCACTTAACATACAAAACATTACTATTAACATAGTATTTTTAAAGCCCTTTCTATAAAGGTATCACACTTGTATATTGGTATTGGTATTGGTTTTTAGTATATGGCTCCAATGCTTTTGGCACTGATTTTGCCAAGGTCCAGTAAGAGTTGTCAGGTGATGGAATAGCGGAAATAGGTAAATCGAATTTAGACAGTCTCCGGAAATATTTTCTGAGAATCTAAGGACAAGGCGGCATAAGTTAAACTGGTTACAAATATATATTATTTAAAGCAAGGAATTTGCATAAAATATTTATAGATTTAGGGTGAGATAGGGTGAGGAGGAAATTTAAATTAACCGGACGGGGAAATTCTTTGGGCAAAATACTATAGAGTGGAGTAGAAATCTTGGGGCAGTGAAAAAATATATGTTCGGTTGTTCCCTCATCTAAACCACATTCACAGATTGAATGGTCACGCACTCTAATTTTTGCGAGGAAAACGGGGGAGCAGAAGTGACCAAGCCTAAGGCGGATTATAGTTGAAGTTATTTTTTTGGGAAACCTTCTGTGATAGAAAAACCAGGGTTTAATGGGAATAAGAGGTTGCAGGGAGCCATAATGTCTACCAGTAGTGAGATAAGAATTTTGCCAATTGGAGTTCCAGGTGTCTAACATTTGAGGTTTGGCAAGTAAACGTAAGTCACGGGGAAAAATTTTATTATATTTGTTGCAACCCAAGTTGACAGCTTCCTTCGCACAACAGTCTACTACTTCATTTCCGTTGATACCGCAATGGCTTGGGATCCAAATAAGAATGACATCAAGACTAGAGCAATAACATTCATAGAGAGTTTGTTTTATTTTTAGAGTAATTTCAAAATTATCTCTTGAATGAAAAGGAAGTTTGAGAATGTCTTGAAGGCAGCTTAGGGAGTCACTTATAACAATAGCTTTATTAATATTATGGGATTGGATATAGAGAGCTGCCTCCAAAATGGCGATCGCTTCACCCGTAAACACAGACGAAGGGGGAGGAATTTTGTAATTTAAAATAATTTTGTATTTCGGGATCCACACAGCAGCACCGACAGGACCAGACTGAGATAATTTAGAAGCATCAGTATAAAATTGAAGGTAATCAGGCCACTGTTGTTGAATAGCGGATTGGAATTTGATATTTGCAGCAGGAGAGTCTTTACAGATTCCAAGGTCTAAAATAGTTTTAGGGCGGAATAGAAGACCATCGAAAGAAATTTCAAAAATAGGGTTTTTGTAATTTTGATGTATACTGGTGGAAAGACTGCTTAATTTTTTGAAAGAGGTAACAAGGGGGGGTAATGATTTGTGATTCCAATAACAAGACGAATTAGACAGTTGTGAAATTTGATCTAAAATATTTAATAAGGGATGATTTGAAGTAGCAACCACTTTGAAGAAGAATCGGTCGGCTAGAAATTGTCTACGTAGGGCAAGAGGAGGGTCTAGGCATTCAACTTGTAAGGCATTAATTGGGGATGATTTCATAGCACCAGTGATAATTCGTAAGCATTTTGACTGGATACGATCTAATTTAGAAAGAGCAGATTTGCTACATGGCTCTAGAATAAAACAGCCATAGTCAAAATGACTTCTCACAATAGCATTGTAGAGAAGCTTTTGACAATATGGATGGGAGCCCCATTTAATACCAGATAGAGCTCGAAGAATGTTGATGTTCTTTTCAACTTTTTGACAAATGTAGTTTAAATGGAAAACACCGGACAATTTAGAGTCAAGATAAACACCTAAAAATTTAACCTTATCTATAATAGGGATGGGGATATTGTTAACATGAATGTTGATATTAGGAATTACTTTTTTACGTGAGAAAACAACGACAGAACATTTAGAGACAGAAAGAGACAAGTCATGATCCGAGAGCCATGTATTTAAATAGTATAAGGCAGAATTTAAGCGGTTTGAAGAGTCAGTAAAGGAGTTAGAAGTAGCAAATAAAGCAATGTCATCAGCATACTGAAGAATTTTGCAAAAGCAATTAACTGTAGTATCCAATTCAGCCGTATAAATGTTATAAAGGATGGGACTAAGGACGGAACCTTGAGGAAGACCTTTCCAGACAAGCCGGGGAGGATAAACGTTACCTGAGACTCTTACAGCAATAGAACGTTCCATAAACATGTTATAGACAATATTGATAATTTTTGGAGGAATATGTAAATTTATGAGTTTTTGTCTCAGTATATTAAGATTGACATTATCATACGCCGAGGATATATCAAGGAAAACACCTAAAACATGTTGTTTTTTGGAAAATGCTTTGCGAATCTCAGATGTTAATATGCTTAGGCTATCTATAGTTCCGAGACCCCTCCTAAAACCCACTTGGCATTGGGGGAAAATATTTCTGTTTTCTATAATCCACTCCAAACGATTTTTAATTAAGTGTTCTAGGATTTTAGCCAAAACTGACGAGAGAGCAATGGGTCTGTAGGAATTAGAGTCACAAGGATCTTTACCTGGTTTTAAAATAGGGATGACTATCTGAGTTTTCCACGTCTTTGGGACAGAGCCTGAGATAAATATGTGGTTTAAGAGGTTAAGAAGAAAATGTTGAGAGTATTCTGAAGAATTATAAATAAATGAGTACGGTATGCCATCAATACCAGGAGCAGAGTCATGTAAATTATGAAGAGCGCAACATAATTCTGAAAAAGAAAAACGATCATTTAAGGGATCAGACAAGGCAGCAGGTGAAGATTGAACTGGCAATTGAAACTGAAAAGGAACAAAGGGAGGAGAAAGTTTAGAAATGAAGTCAGAAAGCCAAACAGAGAGATTATTAGAGTTTACATTATAATCTATTTGAGATTTCCGAAATGCCTTTATTTTTTTCCACACAAAGGAAGCAGGAGCTCTAGGAGATAGGGATTCACAGAAAGTACGCCATCCTTGAGATTTCTTTTTTCGCAAAAGTCTTTTAGTTGCAGAAGAAACTTTCTGAAATTCTAGATAGGACTCCAAGGAAAGAGACCTAGAAAAATTTAATTCAGCTTCCTTTCGTTTTTTAACTATGACTGAACATTCGGAATCCCACCATGCAGGAGAAGGAATATGATTTCGGAAAGAATTTTTAATAGGGATGGATTCATCCGCAGCTGCTGTTAGAGAGGACGTGTATAGTTCATATAAAGATAAAAAGTTATCAAAATTAATGACAGGAAGAGAATTAAGGCGATTCTCAACTATGGAAGTAAATTTTGGCCAGTCTGCACGTTCTATTTTATATTTTAAAAGTGGAGAAAGGTATACCCTAGAAGGCCGTGAAGAGTCAGCAAGTGTACATACTATAGGAAGATGATCACTGCCAAGAGAAAAAGGAAGGACATTCCAAGTAAGTGAGATACCAATAGACGGGGAGGCCAAAGTAAGATCTGGGATACTTGGGTTTTGTAAAGGAGAGACTCTACGAGTGGGAGAACCATCATTGAGGACACAAAGATTTAATCTATCAAGTATATCAATAAAAAGAAAAGAGTTGGAATCACAAAAATGTGAACCCCACAAAGTATGGTGGATGTTAAAGTCCCCTAGGATAATAAAGGGGCCAGCGAGAGAAGATAAAAGAATTGAGAATTCTTGTATTAAGTGAGAATTTGGGTGCGGGATATAAACAGAAATATAAGAGATATTGTTCATACGAACAGCGACAATATTTAAACCAAAGGAATGTGGAGGAAGAGAAAGACGAGAGAATGATAAAGATCTTTTTACAAGGAGAGCACAACCTGCCCAGCCATCTTCCCTATCATCTCGAAGACAAGAGAAACCAGGAATCCTAAAAAGGAAACCAGGTCTCAGCCAAGTCTCCGAGATAGCAAATAGGGCAGGTTTGTATTTATTAGCAAGAAATATAAGTTCTTGTTTTTTGTTTTTAATGTTACGACTATTCCATTGAATTAGAACTGCCATCTTGTATTGATTGAGAGTGAAGTAAAGATGAGACCGAGGATAAAATTTGTTCTAGAACATTGTACGGTAAAAGTTCACTAAATCGAGAAACCATATTAACTAACAAGGTCGAAATTATTTCAGAAAGATTATCATTGGGGGTGGGGTTACATGATAAGTCTTTTAGAGCACAGCCATTGGGAAGCGACGAACTAGGAATGGAAATTATATCATTATGAGCCTGTTTGTCATATGATTTTCCCAGGGGAGCTTTTGGCTTTCTTTCAACAAAAACAGTCTTCTTGTATGATAATGATTTGGAATTGAGAGCTTGAGGATTTATTTCTGGAACGGGAGTTGAGTGAGGGAATGTATAGTTAGAAGAAGAACGATTCAAACCGACTTGTTTTTGAGAATTTGAGGCATTAACAATATCTGCATATGAAGTACGGACTAAGGGGAATCTACGGGCTGCCTCAAGGTAAGAAATATTTTCTTCAGACATCACTAACTTGATTGATTTTTGTCTGGAATACTCCGGACACTTAGGGTCAGAGGCGGTGTGTCGACCTGAGCAGTATAAACAAGATATGTTTTGTTCAGGAACGTTACATGCTATACCTTCATGTGGACCCGCACATCGGGAACACCGTGCATGTGATCTGCATTGGTCGCGGACGTGACCATACCTGCAACATTTAAGACATTGGATAACTGGAAGCGTATAGATATCCACAGGGAGAGAAACGTTGCAACAATATATATGTTTGGGTAAAGTTTGCCCAAGGAAAGTAAGGACAACGGTGCCAGTGGGTTCCCAAGAAGTTTTGCCTTCAGCTCTCTTTTTTTTATTGAGTCTCCTAGCTTTAATAACGACCGTAGGAACTGAACGACATTCAATCCAGGAGACAAAATCTTGTAAGGTCCAGTCTAATGGAATCTGTCGAACTACCCCCATCCGAGTAACCTGGAAACGAGTAGCAGTTAAATTATTCTTAGGGAGGGCGTCATTTGTTAAGAATGAGTTGGCATCTAGATAAGTTTTGAAAATAATGGCAGCCTTATTTCTGCCAATATGTTTGATTTCATCAATACCTGATACCTTACTATTGTAAATCATTTGAGCAATTTTTAATGTACGCATATGAGTAGATGATGAAAAATCATTATCAGAGCGAGCAACATGAACCACGAAAGGGCCGCAGTCCGAGTCTGTGTATTTTAAATCAAAATTGGATTCGTAACCTGGTAGCGTGTACGTGTGCTGGACTGAGGCAGAAGGAGGAGCTTGTCTTTTTTCAGGGATAATTGATGAATCCGGAAGCGACGATATAGTACGTTTTACTGTTGGTTTTATAGAGGGGTTACCAATAACAAGGAGTTCATCCATAGTAACGTCCAAAGACTTTCCCCTGTCCGGAGGTATGTTATCGTCCGAGGACGACATTTGGGAAAATTTGTAAATAACTATTTAATAATTGGTTAAATCAATCACCACCAGTAAAAATAACTCAACACAAATCCTAGAAACTCAGAAAAATTAGGAAAAACTTCAAAAATTTTCCAAACACGCGTTGCCTACGATACCACACCTGACAAACTCTTTCCACTTGTATATTGGATCGTAAATTAACAATACTAAAAACCAAAACAAAGCCGCTCACAACAATCATTCAACAATGTCCGAACTTCAACTTCAAAATTTTTTCTCATTTTATTTTTGTATGGCATGGCTATAAAATTTTGACATAATTCGATGAAAATTTGACAGTTAAATATAATCGTTATTTCCTAGGGAACAACTGTCAAGTTTTTTTCTTAAATTTTTAGGGAGAGACACAAAGCCACTGTGCTTGGCTCGGGCAATTTGGCGTTCGAAATTTGAGCCACTGTACTTGGCTCGGGCAATTCAAGGTGGTTTAGCGGGTATTAAAATGCATTACTTGCAATGATGTTATAGTAAAAAGGGGCAATTGCAATGATGTTTACTATAACATCATAGATTACTTGCATGTTTTAGTCAAATCTCTCAAGTGAACTAATTAAAATATGGAAATAACTCCCTACAAACGTTCTACGTGTTGTCACATCTATACGTGTTTTTTTCCATGCTAACACTGGAGTTATTGGCACTTACTTCGATGTCTTACTTATTTCAGAACCCCACTTCCATTATTGAAATTTTAGAATAACTACTTTACCTATAATATATTATATAATTGTAGCACTCTGTATTTAAATACTTTATATTATCGATTAAAGCCATTCATCATCATAAATTACTTAGATTAATGAATTTTCGGTCCGTTTCTCGTCCGATCACCGAAGTTAAGCAGCGTCGGACGCGGTCAGTACTTGAATGGGTGACCGGCTGGGAACACCGCGTGTCGGCGGCTTTTTGCTTTTTTTACACGCTTTATATTAACTTCACCTGTATGTAACGGAATTTTCGGACTCGATTTTTACCCACTTTGAACAATCAAAAAAATAAATGAAGGATATTGACTAAAAAAATGAATGTTATTGTTAAAAAGCGTGGGGTGCTTTATAAAATATTTTCAAAATGACCACTTCTACCAATATCTGTCAATAAAATATTTACAACAATTGAAAATAAATACCCCACACTTTTGTACAATAAAATTATTATTTTTGTTAATCACACTATCCCTAAGTTAAATTTATTGAAAATAATTTTTTACCTTTCAGTGATTTTCTATAAAGGCGTGTTATTTAGTTTTTTTGAACTATAATATCAGACTGCTATAAATAATTTTATAGAATTAGAAGAGTGGATGGATACAGGAGTAGAGGTAAACCAAAAAAAAGATGGATGGATTGCGTAAAAGATGATATGGCAAAAAAGGGTGTAAATGTTGGGATAACTGCTAACAGAGGAGAGTGGAAGAACAGAAAATGTTGTGCCGACCCCATATAATGTGGGATAAGTGAAGGAGGAAGAAGACGATAAAGAATTTTATATAAAAACCAAACTTCGCTGTAAATTGTTTCATATTAAGCGGAGTCATAATAAACGGATTCTACGTAATATTGCCATTTATGAAATTACCTCAATCTTGTGAAGGAGTTTGATGTGGTGACTAAGCCCGTATTCATTAACGATGATATAATCGGACGTGAGAGAGAAGAGATGATTTCATCCTGTCAAAATATAGAAAAAAATTATGTCAAAAAATTTGTAGAGCATTTGATTATTTGCAGTCAGGTAGACTTTTGGCGTGGCGACACGTCGCTAGAAAGCAAAATTACACTAAAATAATATAAGTCAACAATAAGATAATTATACATATTTTTTAGTTAGAGTGTGCATTTACGTGTGTACCAAGCCTGTGTGTAATTGGCCTGTTTCAAGCGTTGGTAAATGGTGAGCAAATTAATGACATCTAAATTTAATGTAATTATTCCGAGTTCCTGTTCCATTTGCGCTTGTTTGACCTCTTTCATTACGCTGAGATACTTCAACGAATAGATGTCGCAGTTATTCTAAACCAGCTAAATTTCGAGAATTTGTACTCATTACATCTTTTATTAGTTCATTCATGTATATTCGAAGGAGTAGATAATTCTGTAATCATTTCTGCATTTTGTGGACTTTTATTTCTTTCCACTTCACGCTGCTTAAATTTTTCTTTGTTCTGTTCCCTGTATCTTAGTTGATGTTCTTTTTTAGGTAGAGCTATTTTTTATCTTGCTCATTTCTTTGGACGAATGGTGTTTGTTTTCCTTTCAAACCAGATGAAATTTAAGAAATAGCAGCTATAATTTCTTCATTATTCAATTTCATTATATTTATGTTTGAAGAAGCAAAAGGTCCTTGAAGGACTTTGTAAATATTGTATAATATGTTTCCTTCTTTTAGCTTGTTCTGCTCCCTGTATCGTTGTTGACGTTCTTTTAACCACGCTTTTATTAACTTCACCTGTATGTATCTATGTAGCGGAGTTTTCGGACTGGAATTTTACCCATTTTGAACCATCAAAAATATTTAAAATTTTGTACACTTATGACAACTTATGACACTACCTGATGACAATACACAAATTTACTAATTTCCCATAATCCTTATCAGGATTAACGCTTTTTTTTTTCTTTTGTCGGAAGATGATGTCAATTTATTCTTATTTACTCTAAAATTAATAAAAGTGTAAATGTAAGATAAAATAAATATTAGTATATTCTGATACTAACAGAATAATTAAAATCTATATACAAATAAATAAAATTGGAGGGTCTGTTTGTAATATTAAAATAACCGCTTTTTACTAAATGCATTCGGACGTATACACGGTACATATACCAAAACAACATATTATTTTACAATTTTTGTCTGTCTGTCTGTTTGTTCCGGCTAATCTCTGAAATGGCTACACCGATTTTGACGGGACTTTCACTGGCAGATAGCTGATGTATCAAGGAGTAACTTAAGCTATTTTTATTTTAGAAAAAATAAAATAGTTTTTGTTAAAAATGATAAGTTTCGAAAATTTTAATTCCAATTTAAGTTGACCTCAGATTTATATCAACAATCATATGAAATAGGGTTCAGCTTAGGCTGGATATTGTAGGTTTTATTTCAAATTTAAGTTGATTTATATCATCAATCATATCATGAAACTAACTGTGCCCGCGACTCTGTCCGCGTGGAATAGTGACTGGGCAGCATTTTTGGATAATATCTTATGGTATATTTTGGATTACAAACCCTGTTAACCCTAAAATATAAATAAATGAAATATGCAAACAGTATTATCGAATGCAACTGTTACGCCATGTAAATAATTTTTGTTAAACATGATAAGTTTAAGTACATAGTGTAGTATTTTTTTATTGCTGTAGGACAGCAGACTGGCTGACGGCCCGCTTAGAATTTTGCGGTTACCGTTGCCTATGGGTGTTTGCAACGCTAAAATTTTATATTCCAATTTAAGTTGACCTCAGATTTATATCATCAATCATATGAAATAGGGTTCAGCTTAGGCTGGACTTTGTAGGTTCGAACGTACGTATTCCGGAGGCGCATGGCGTAACAGTTGCATTCGATATAATACATTTGTTTGCATATTTCATTTATATTTTAAGGGTTTATAGGGTTTGTAATCCAAAATAAACCATAAGAAATATCCAAAACATTCTGCCCAAGTCACTATTCCACGCGGACGGAGTCGCGGGCACAGCTAGTCTTACATAAAATTAATGGTACGTCTTGTGTTAAACTGATCTTGTTTATTTCCAGTTATACATATTTTGTGACCATTGTGACGATTGTGGAGTACTGAAATGTTTATAAAAATAAGTAATTAATATATACAGGAAAAAAACGTTGCAAAACACTAATAAACTGATTAATTTTAGTTATTTCAATATATTACTAAAAAAAATTAAATTATATCTATCAATAATAAATATTTAAATATAAATTCCAGCATGATTACAAAATTCAATTTTTGATGTTCATATAAAAACTAGTATCCGGCCGAAAGTTCGGTTTCGGTTTTATTTGATTTTATAACTGTTTTCAATTTAAATGTTTAATATAGTTTAGTAGTGAGTTACTTACATTTACTACACTAAATAAATGTAAGTATGACTGTCCTACTAATTGTGATCTAAATGATGATGAGCTAAAGCTCATTATCGGGCCGCGGACCGACTCAAATTTTCCTGTAGGCTGGAGACACCACATCAGTAAAGTAGCCAACTGCAAGATCATATCCAGCGAGACTGTCACTACACAACACCGTCTTCATGTCATGGACCTCTGCGTGAAGCCCAAAGACAAACGTGTTGAGCGCTTCCATCGCCGAATCAGGTGGTGGCTACTTGATGAAGTCACGTCCCAAGAGCTCGCTTGAGCCATCGGCGACAAGTGCATTGGTGATGTAGTTTTTACGCTGGTGCTGTAATATGAGGTATGGAGGAACACTTGCGCCCAGGTGCGGGGGGGGGGGGGGTCCTTTGAAAAGATGTGCTACGGGCCCCGCGCTTGCTTAATCCGGCACTGCCCATAACACGTGCTATTCTACTACTTACTTTAAGAGTAAAATTGTGTGAAAATTTTAGAAATATCTTACCTGAAAACTGCGTGGCATACATAACAGGAGAGAGTGTCATTCTGATGCCAATGGATATGCTCACGGGCTCCCTTACTGCAAGTATTTCATAATCTACATAAATAAAATGATAGAGGTCTGCAGTTGTGCGCGCATCATGGCAAAACTACTGGATAGATTTCAATTATATTTTCTAGTTTTATTTCTAAGACACTTGGCACTTATAAAAAAAAAACATTGCGATATCTTCATGTAATATGAAGTTATTAAATTTTTAAGAAACTGTATTTTCTTGCCGCGGAGAAGTGGGGCAAGCGGTGTAGCTCGCATGCGTACGAAAACTTCTCATACTTTTTCGATTTACTTTTTTTTGTTATTCGACCAGCGAAGCGGACGGGAACGGCTAGTCATCGTCATCATCATCATCATCTAAGCGTAGTATCCCGGTTGCAACCTAAACTTCCGTTTCGGTGCCCGGGGTCCGCTTTCCGACTCTTTCTACTCCACTTCGCACGGTCTTCAGCATCCCTGGTAGTGAGCCCATTGGCACGCATATCCCCCTTTACGACGTCAATCCAGCACTTTTTGGGTCTACCCCTCTTGCCGGGGCCCGGCGGAGGCGGCATGGCCAGACATTTGTTTCCCACGTAAGCATCCGGTTGCCGTAAAACATGGCCGTACCAACGGAGCCGACACTCCTGCAATTTATCTGAAATATCACGGACATGGAGACTGCCGCGAATGCGGGAGTTCCTAACGCGGTCCTTCCGCGTCACTCCACACATCCATCGCAGCATATTCATCTCCGCGACACGTAGTTCCTGCTTGTGTCGCTCTAACTCCGGCCATGCTTCACAGCCGTATAAAAGGACAGGCCTAATGATGGTCTTATAGACCTGTTCCTTCAACTTTACCGGCATCTTGGGGTCACAAATGACACCAGTTACCTCACGCCATTTGGCCCACACGGCAGCAATGCGTGCCTTGACGTCGTAGTCGATGTCACCAGACGCATGAAATACAGATCCCATGTATTTCACTTGGTGCGTGCGCTCGACCGTATCGCCGCCTATGCGTACGGGTGTGGGATCTGTGGAGTTACAGGCCAAGTACTCGGTCTTCGCCACGTTGAGTTTCAGACCACCGTTTTCAAGCGACTCCTTCCACGCCTTCACGCGTTGCACCAGCCTACCCCTGTCCGAATCTGCCAAGGCGGGAACGGCTAGTATTTAATAATATAATAAACAGATCTCAATCATTCAAAGATAATTTACTCAACTGAAAAACTTACACAGAGGTGGTGACAAAGTTACAATAAACACAGCAGTACTTGTATATATTATGTATCGAACTTATATGCTTGTATAGTGTTGTTATATTTTTACAACATACTTTGCACAGATCGCATTGATATTTTCCGTATATAGCCTGAAATATATTATTCATTATTAGCCTCTTTCTATGCTTTCAACCTAATGGGTAAACCCAAACATGCATTTCTCTACGTCTTTCATTGTGATCCTTCTCCGTGCAGGGGCCTACTAAGAATATGAACCTGCAGCCGGAGTCGGCGTATCGTAAATGGCGACAAAACAACCCTAGCAACGTGGTAGAGCCACAAGCCCGTCTGGATGGCAAACCACCCTTGGTCTAAAGTATGCCGCCATAATAACCTTGTGTTGTGTTCCGGCATTAGTGACCCAGATTCGTGTACCTATATGGGACAGCATCGTGTTCGCGGTGCGCCTAGCGTCGCAAATTACATAGACAACGGTGACTGTTAAACTCTAATTGGGCCGTCAGCCTGTCTGCTGTTTCTAATCATGAAAAAAAATTACTATAACATTATAGTTAATTTTCTTAAGACAATAGTTCTAAAAGACAATAGTTGTACTTAATAGATTGTGACAAGATTTAGTTTTTCAGGTTTGATTAAACCTGAAGGATTAAATCCATTTGCTTTTTACCCCAAGAGCTTTCAGATTTCTGCCCAGGACCCTATTTCCATTATTCATGTTTCCTAGTATTTTCCAATATACAGTGACTCACGAGTCTTCCTACACCCAGCTAGATAAGCACATCAGTAATAAATATTAATATTTCTTAAATTACAATAATAGAACATGAAAATATGATCAAATTCTAGTATATTTAAATCAAACAAAGTTACAAATGTTGCAACAGCAAGACAAAATAATAATACTTAAAAGATTGCCTCACAAAAGTCTACGTACAGTTTATAAACTATAGAAAAAAAAATATGATAAATTAATATTTTGTTGGGCCTCCTTTTGATCTATTGCAGCTTGTAATCGTCTGGGCATGGAAATGACAAGATTTTCTGTTATAGCTGAAGTTATTTCCGTCAAGTTTTTTTAAAGCTTCTTTTAATGCATTTTCGTTGGCAATAGCAACACTAACTTCAGGTTTCCGAAGATGTCGGTCTAGTTATTCCCACAGTTGTTCAAAACATTTAAATCAGGTGACTGTGGGGGAAATGGAAGCACATTTGGGACGTTTTTCTTTAGCCAATTCATCATTATTTTTGATTTATGTTTCGGATCATTATCTTCCAATAAAATACAGTCTCTTGCCTGCTGTAAAGAACGGACACTCCTGAGTAAATCATGGCGCAATATATTGAGGTACATCGAAGCATTCATATTTTTTTCAATAAACACCAATTCGCCAACTCCCGATGCTGCCATAGATCTCCAAACCATAACTCCACCTCCACTGCGTAACAGTTGCAATAATATTTTCTTTTTCTAACTCTTTATTTGCCTTGCGCCACACTTTGCATCTTCTATTACTTCCAAAAATGTTAAATTTACTCTCATCTACAAATAAAACCTTTTTCCAAAAATTAACATCTTTGTCTTTATAACTTAATGCGAAATTTAAACGTTTTTGTTGATTAATAGAAGAAATAAACGGCTTTTTGCTTAGTGTTCGTGAATGGAAACCATGTTTTCTCAAAATTCTACGTACATTTTCTGGATGTACATTCTTTTTTAAGTCAGCCGCCAATTCCGGTGCGCATTTCATCGGATTTTTTTCACATTTTTAGTTAATGTGCGAATATCACGATTTTTTAATATTCTTGGTCTACCTGATCGACGCTTATTTAATACTGTACCGGATGTTTCAAACTTTTTTATGAAAGATTGTACTGTTGATCGCTTTTTTTTCACTATTTTAGCTATTTCACCATATGACTTTTTCTCTTGCCTTAGTTTTATTTTAAATTTCTTATATCAACACTAATTTTTTGTCTTTTGTCACTCATATTGAATTAAAATGAAACAACAACTTACATATGAAATTAGCGTTTTGTCGTACTGACCACTTTGATCTGAAATATCTCTTCTTTGGTTAATCATTCCAAATTCATTTAGCTGGTACATTTGAGTTTTGAAAACAGTCATTCATATCTTTTTTCATTATTTTTTTGGCGTCGCTTATTACCGCACAATGGAAAACATGAAATCGGTATATTTACGAGTACGAGTTCTACCGTGGCACCCGTGCTGCAGAAACAGCTCGAAGGATTAATGATGTGTACCGCGCTGGTGTCGCAAAAGAAAGCACGGTACGTTTTTGGTTTCAACGTTTTCGTTCTGGAAATTTCGACCTTCAGAACTAACTCCATGGACGGCCGGAGACTAAAGTGGAAAATGAAGAATTAAAGGCTATTGTGGAAGCGGATCCACCACAAAGCACTTCAGAGATAGCTGCAGGCTTCGGGGTAAGTGATAAAACTATATTAATCCACTTGAAGCAAATCGGGAAAGTAAAAAAAAGTTTTTTTCAACCTCATGAATTGAGTGAATCGAACTTGCAAACACGCGTCGACTGCTGTGTTACTTTGCTCAACCAACACAATAATGAAGGGATTTTAAATCGAAACATTACTTATGATGAAAAGTGGACACTGTACGATAATCGGAAGAGCTCGTCGCAATGACTGAACCCTGGAGACCCAGCCAAATCCTGCCCTAAACGAAAATTGACTAAGAAAAAGTTTTATCCGTGCAGGGGCGTAGAAAGAATACTAACCTCTGCGGCCGGGGTCGGCCTGTCGTAAAAGCCGACAAAACAACCCACCCTAGCTACGTGGTAGGGCCTCAAGCCCGTCTGGATGGCGACCACCTTCGGTCTTAAGTATGCCGCCATAATAACCTTGTGTTGTGTTCCGGCATTAGTGACCCAAGTTCCTGTACCCTTATGGGACAGCAGCGTGTTCGCGATGCCACTGGCGTTGCAAACACCCATAGGCGACGGTAACTGCTAAATTCTAAGCGGGCCGTCAGCCTGTCTGCTGTTCTACAGCAATAAAAAAAAAAAAAAAACTTGTGAGTGTTTGGTGGACTAGCACTGATGTCGTTCACTACAGCTTTCTAAAATCTGGCCAAACGATTACGGCAGATATCTATTGTCAGCAACTGCAAACCATGAAAGAAGAACTAGCTGCTAAACAACCGAGATTGGTCAATCGCTCTAGGCCACTGCTGCTTCACGACAACGCAAGACCATACACTGCACAACAAACAACCACTAAGTTAGATGAGCTACTAGGCATGCCTTTTAAGTTCTGTCGTTTCCATGTTTCCCGGCAATTTTGAATTTGGAACTGTTCTATATTCGAATGTGTTTATATTTTGAATCTCAAAACAATTGAAAGTATTAGGATTAATGCTATTGTTTAGTCACTGCGTCGATTGGAATCTGTCTGGTCACGTACGAAAATGAATTTTTCTAAGGAAAATGTTCGTGCAATAATTTTCTACAACTTTAGAAGAGGCCTGACACGGCTTCAGTGTTTTGAAGAGCTAACAACATCTGTGTTCAGTGATGAAGCCCCATGTGTGCGGACTCTCGAACGGCGGTATTTAGAATTCCAGCGTGGACATACTAGTGTTAGTGACAAATTTCGCGAAGGACGTCCAAAATCCGTATTCACTGAAGATAACATCATTGCTGTACGACAACTAATTCTTGAAGATCGTCATGTGACGTATCGAGAAATAGAGGCTCTATTAGGCATCTCAGGGACAACCATTCAGAAGATCTTACATGAAGCGCTTGGTGTGAGAAAGCTAGTTTGCCGTTGGATACCGCATCTGCTTTCTGACAACCACAAGGCGGCCCGCTTCAGATGGTGTAAGAAAACTCTGCAAAGGTTCAACCGAGGAGAGTCAAATCACGTCTACGACATCATCAGTGGTGAAGAATCTTGGATCTATGCCTACGGTCCTGATTACAAACAACAATCTACAATCTGGGTCTTTCAAGACGAGCCAAAGCCGACTAAAGTTGTTCGTTCTCGAAGCACTTCAAAGAAGATGGTGGCCACGTTCGTTGGAAAAACCGGTCATGTTGCGACTATTGCACTTGAAGATTATAGAACGATTAACGCAGAGTGGTATACCAGAGTTTGTTTACCACAAGTCATCGCCAAACTTCGAAAATCTAACTCAACGCGACGCATCAACCTGTACCACGACAACGCAAGCTCACACAGCGCTAGTCAAACGATTGAGTATTTGAAGCAGAAAAAAGTAGAAATTCTTAACCATCCTCCATACAGTCCTGACCTAAGCCCTAATGATTTCTTTACATTTCCTAAAATTAAGAAAAGTCTTCGTGGTCAAAGATTCCAGTCCGGTGAAGAAGCAGTCGACGCTTTCAAATCAGCCATTTTGAACACCCCCACTTTAGAGTGGAATAAATGTTATAATAACTGGTTTGAGCGAATGGAAGTGTATTAAGCTACGTGGTGAATACTTTGAAAAACAATAAAAAGTACTATATGGTTCTATTTGTGTTTTTGTCTTCAAACGACAAAACTTAAAAGGCATGCCTCGTACAATTGGAATGTCTGCGTACCACCGTACTCCCCGGACCTTGCTCCAACAGATTATCATTTTTTCCGGCATTCGGACAACTCCGATGCGGCAGTCCAAACTGCCTTCAGAACTTATCGATTCTCGCCCCCATGGTTTTTTTTTAGTAAAGGGATCAATGAACTACCTATGAGATGGCAAAATTACATAGATAACAACGGTGCATATTTCGATTAATTATAAATATAAACATATACAAAAAAAATTGGCCTTATATTCCTCCCGTACAAAACGCCAATTTCATATGTAAGGACCTAATAAATAATATACGCAACAAATGTTTTGTAACTTAGCAGCAACAACACACAATTGAATATGTAATTCCAGTGTAATTTAATATCATGACTAAAAGCTTGAGAGAACTTGTCTCCACTTGTTTGTACCAAGACTTTGACTTTTGTGATGCGGTTTTTGTTTATTTAATTTATCTTACTATTTTGATATAAATGTAACTTACTTTGTATCCGTTAAAGTAAATGTTAACTATGCTTTCATTTCATATTATGTTTAATTACATATTATGAATTGATGAAGTGCTCATTTAGCTGGGTGTACGAAGACTTTCGTGAGTTACTATATGTATAAGCTTAATACCACCCATCACAAGATTAAGTAAGAAATTTAGTATAGTTAGTGATTTCACCACGTAGACTTGTAAGAATGGATTTTACAGAAATCCGATCTAATTTTTTTTTATTTAAATAACAGAAGAGGTTTACAAGGTCAGTTAGCATTAAATATAATCATAATACTCACGGGATTGTGAACGAACATATGCCTGTCATATGTCTCCTTTTTAGTAAATCCTTTGAAACACTGCTCACATTTAAATGGTAAACGTGTGTAGTTTTTAGTCTTCATCCGATTTCGCACCAAGGCATATTGTTCTTCTGGTGATATCAATATCTGACGGAAGAAATTTTTCATCACCATGTTCTTTTTTTGTTTTGTTCCTGTTTTGTTCTTTTCTTGTCTCGTTTTTCTTTTCCGTAGTTTGATTTTAACAGTGTGACTTGTATAAAGGTGTCGTCCAGCTGATATCCTATTTATAAAAAAAAAACATGCCTAAATTTATGGCTTCTTGTTTTTTTATCGATGCAGGGGCCAAGTAAGAAAACGAATCCTTGCGGCCAGATGCGACCTTTCGTAAAAGGCGACAAAGCAACCCTAGCTACGTGGTAGGGCGGCCCCAAGCTATTGACTGATACCACAAAGTAGATAATATACAGAGACACCACCTAGTACAAGCAAATGGTATCACCCTAATACCTATTGAACTGGCTATTTTTCTTTCTTCGAATTTGCAATAGATGGCACCACTGAGAACACAAATAACACGATACGTATTGCCATCTAGTGAGAAAGTGCCGCTAACATTACGCCATTTTGCAGTAAATATGTTTGTATGCAGCCGGAGACTTGTAATACAAACTCATACAAAATCTTTTTTCTTCCTCACTCCAATGTGTTTTTTCAATTGCATCAAAGTGACGGTTTTGGATGCCTCGCTCTTAAAATTGTGTTTAAATTCATTTTTTAATTTTTACTGTCATTAATTTTTTTCTGCAAACGAGCACATTTATGTTTTTGTTTTCCTAACAATGCGTATGAATTTTTTACTGACATTTTTAGTCTTTTACACTTTGGTGTGTCATTTTATTCATTTTGGTGTTCATTTTATTTTAATCGCGTTTAATTTTGTTCACAATTAAATTATTCGACGGATTCTTCGACTATCGATTAAATATCCGTGCAGGGGCGGAGAAAGAATACTAACCTCTGCGGCTGCGGTCGGCCTGTCGTAAAAGGCGACAAAACAACCCACCCTAGTTACATGGTAGGGCCTCAAGCCCGTCTGGATGGCGACCACCTTTGGTCTTAAGTATGCCGCCATAATAACCTTATGTTGTTATTCCGGCATTAGTGACCCAACTTCCTGTACTCTTATGGGACAGCAGCGTGTTTGCGATGCCACTGGCGTTGCAAACACCTATAGGCGGCGGTAACTGCTAAATTCTAAATGGGCCGTCAGCCTATCTCCTGTTCTACAGCAATAAAAAAATCGTAATTTTAATCGATTAAGATTAACGATTGTAATCTCGATTTAAAGTTGGAACACGCATGTTACATTACATGTGAATGTCTCACTCCAATGAGTCATGAGTGTGCTTGAAATAAAATAAATAAGTTTGTATTTGTCAAATTTATACGAATTACAAGATAAAATGAATAAATTAAAAGACAAAAAACCTTTTTTTTATAGCCAGAGTTCAGCAGACAGGCAGACGGCCCACCTTGGCAGGTGGTCACCGTCGCTTATGGACGTTGAATGCAGAAGCATAAACAGTCCATGAGATATGAAAATAGTACTGTAACATCCAATGATCTCAATATTTTTACCATAACATCATTGGTAACATCTGTACATATGGAAAGACAGGCAGTATCGCACCCTATGGGTTAAGATTTTTTCTTTTTGGCACTTGTGGTTTTATAAAAACCAAAGTACAATATAATTTGTTAGGTTTACAATGGACTCAACACACTGTGGATGTGCATTTTGTGAATAGAATTTATATCATATTTCATTACTAGCTGTGCCCGCGACTCCGTCCGCGTGGAATAGTGACTTTGGGCAGAATTTTTTTGATATATCTTATGGTTTATTTTGGATTACAAACCCTATAAACCCTAAAATATAAATGAAATATGCAAACAGTCAGTATTATCGAATGCAATTGTTACGCCTTGCGCCTCCGGAATACGTACGTTCGAACCTACAAAGTCCAGTCTAAGCTAAACCCTATTTCATATGATTGATGACATAAATCTAAGGTTAACTTAAATTGGAAATTCAACCTACAATGTCCAGCCTAAACTGAACCCTATTTCACATGATTGATGATATAAATCTGAGGTCAACTTATATTGGACATAAATTTCCGAAACATCATTTTTTACAAAATCTTTTTTTTTCTAAAATCAAAACAGAATTAATTAAATGTTTAGCAAATATAAAATTTGGTGAGCCACAAAAAAACAGCATTAAAATAATTTGGTCAGCATACAAAGATTTTGTTTGCAATTAAAAAAATCAGGCAGCAATCCTTGTTCTGCAAATAATTTTGATAATGGTCAAAAATTAAATCATAAATAGGCAGCTTACAATAACATGAGTTTGCATAATAAACATTCAGTCCGCAAAATAACTATTTGATCAGCAAGATTTAATGATTGATCAGCAGAGAAAACATGTCTATATGCAGTGTGTTTGATTGGTATGCATATTTAAAACATGGTGAGCAAAATAAATAATTGGATTGCGTTTTTGTTGAAAAATCGGCAATGTACGTTAAAAGTATAAGAATTTTTGTTAATGTTTAATTTTAAAACTCATTGTATAAGAAGTTGCTTTTTTGATTTTGATCTCGATTATAATCTAATATATAAAATTCTCGTGTCACAGTTTTCGTCGCCATACTCCTCCGAAACGGCTTGACCGATTCTCATGAAATTTTGTGAGCATATTGAGTAGGTCTGAGAATCGGCCAACATCTATTTTTCATCCCCCTAAATGTTAGGGGTGACCCACCACCAAAATTTTTTTTTTAATTTTTTGACATTTTATTATATATATGGCAGAACAACGTTTGCCGGGTCAGCTAGTTTTATTATAAGAATAAAGATATAGCTTAAGTACTTAGGTACCTATTTAATTGTTTTATATGTTTTGATTTAGCTCAATTATATTTTATATGAATAAAAAAAACTTTTATTAATTTACACTTCTATAAATAATACAAACAGAGAGTAAATAAATTAAATAATCTTTGTAAGGAATGTGCATGACAAGTAAAGTATTTTTGCTACTTTTATATGCAGCTCAAAATGAATTTTTTGCTTACCCTCTGAGTGCTTACCAAAATTTTATTAAACAGAAGCAGCTCATTGCAGCTTATATAATTAATATGCTGTACAAAACTACTTACAGTCATTCGAATGACATAAATCGCTGACTGATTTTGGAATGTTTGCTGGCCATGAGTTGCTGATCAATTAGCTATTTCTACTCACAGATTATATTTTTCCGCTCACAAAAATACGAATACTATGCTAACCATTTAAATAACACCCAAATAAAAATAGCCTAAGTTACTCCTTGATACATCAGCTATCTGTCAGTGAAAGTCCCGTCAAAATCGGTACAGCCATTTCAGAGATTAGACGGAACAAACAGACAGACAAAAATTGTAAAAAATGTTGTTTTGGTATATGTATCATGTATACGTCTGAATGCACTTACTAAAAAGTGGTTATTTTAATATTATAAACAGACCTTCCAATTTTATTTATTTGTATAGAAAAGGCATAAGATACCTTTTAAATAATATTTTGCAAATCAAGTTTGATACGCATGATGTCTCTGTCTTATTTACTTTGTTAGAAGAGAATGGCATATTTCTCTCAAATAATTTCGACGAATGTGTGCAAGCGCGGGGCAAGCCCCGCAAGCGCATTCCGGTTATACGCCATCTAGCGTCACAAATGCAAAACACTACGAAAGCTTCATTCAGTTGAAATGTAGCCTATGTACTTTCGTATTCTCAATTGATTATTTATGGTGTTTCTTATCTTCAAATTACGGAGTTGAATTAAGGTTGATGTGAAGTTGTGTTTATAAAATATGCAAATCTTTATTTTAATCTCAATATTTCTACTTAATTCGGCTTATTCACATTTTATAATTTACAAATGTTAATGGTAGCGCCATCTATTGTAGTATTAAATATAGCTTGTATGAGACAGGGGACATTCCTTGCTGGTATATCCACTAAATCTATCCCAGTATAATGTGCTAAATTAATTAATATTGTAATTACTCACCTATCAAAATTGATTTCAGGGCATAATTTACACACATATTTGTACATGTGTTGTTCCGCATTATGCGATTGCAGTCGCTGCTCACTTTCAAAGTAATAATGGCATATGTCACAGCGATGCGGACTATCCTTGTACTGAAATTAATACAGTTGCATTATTACATCTCATTGACTTATAATTCACCACTATGAGTTACCATTACATTCAAGTCACCTGAGTTGAATATAATTATTTAAATATATTCTTTCGTTTTATCACAAAGTGACAGAATATTAGAAATGTCAGCTCCAATTTACACAGCACATTCAGATAAATGCATTTCCATTTCAAACTGATCCATCTTATCTATATATTAATTTGAAATAATCAGGTATTTAGTAAGCAAAAATTAAATTTTTCATACAGTGAATTCAAGTTTTAATGAGCTCAAAACCACTTCTTAAAAATTATTTTTGAGACAATTTTATATGATAGACTCAAAATTTACACTTTTTAAATTAGAATTTATACAGAAAAAAAATTAAGACATATATATTTCTTACTTTTTCATGTAACCTAAAATGAACAGTTAACGCCATCGCCTTATCAAATGATCTCTTGCAAATAGCACATATATAATCACCAACATTTTGTCTCAATATGGATATTTTCGCAACTTCTTCAGCCTCCTCAGTAGACATTGAATACAAATAAAATTGTTCTGTTTCAATTCTTGGTTCAGTATTTTTAATATCATCTTTTATATTACTATTAATAACATAAAGATTTTTATTTCCACCAATTGCATCCCTACAATTATTGTCATCACTAACATTTTCTGTATTATCAACATCATTTAATTCATTTTCTAGTTCATTGTAGTCCATTATTTCCATTTCATTATTTGATTCTTCTTTAATATTATGTTCAAAACTAAATGATGTTCCACAACGAATCAATTCAGTGTTAATATTTTGCTCGTGTTTGCTATAATCGAAACTATGATCAGGGTTGCAATTTGTCTCATCAAATATTTCATAATCTTTTTCTAGCTCAGAGAAGTGTGTGTAAGAAGTTTCATTTTTTATTTCTTCTTCTTCTTTAATATTAAATTCTTTTTCACAACTAATATTAGTTTCTTTCTGATTATTATCTGTATTATCAGCAGTATATAATATAACAGGATTAAAATTAGTCGTCAATTGTTTTGATTCAGCTTCATTATCAGATTCATGTACAACTTCTTCATAATTAGTACTACTTTGGTCCAAATAAGAAATATCTGGAGTGACTCCCAAACTATTACGATCTACTAACATTATGTAAGCCTCGCTAATCTAAAATCATTAAAACAATAATCATTACTAAAAAAGAGTATGTTTATTTCAAAATCACAATGTTCATACATTGTTGAGCTGTGAAGTTATAAAATTTCTTTATTTTTGCTATCAATGGAAGATATTTATACATACATATAATCACCCCTCTTTCCTGTAGGGGTAGGCAGAGACCACTTCTTTCCACTTGCTACGATCCTTACACATACTTGTTTCGCTTCGTCCACTTTCATTATTCCCTTCATACATATCCTTTGGTTTAGGGTACTCTTGACCTGGCCTTTTTTCAAGACGTCCCTGATCTGGTCTCAAAACGTCCGCCTAGGTCTACCCCTTCCAACACTTCCATTCACACTGCCTTATACACTTTTTTCATCAATCGTTCTTCATTCATTCTCTCGACATGGCCAAACCATCTCAGCATACCTTTCTCAATTTTTGTCACTACATCTTCTTTCAGACCACAACGTTTCCTTATCTCACTATTTCTTATCCTGTCACTCAGTTTGACTCCTATCATACTTCTTAATGCTCTCATCTCAACTGCATTTATTCTGCTTTCATGTTTCTTCTGCCATACCTAACTTTCACTTCCGTACATGAGTGTCGGAACCAACACCCCCTCATGCACAGCCAGACGAGCCTTGTTAGACACCTTCCGACTGTTCATAAAGGAGTGCAAAGCTCCATTCACTATGTTTCCTGCATTCACTCTTCTTTCAATATCTAAGATGCCGGTAAAGTTGAAGGGACAGGTCTATAAGACCATCATTAGGCCTGTCCTTTTATACGGCTGTGAAGCTTGGCCGGTGTTAGAGCGACACAAGCAAGAACTGCGTGTCACGGAGATGAATATGCTGCAGTGGATGTGTGGAGTGACGCGGAAGGACCGCATTAGGAACTCCCGCATTCGCGGTAGTCTTCATGTCCGTGACATTGCAGATAAATTGCAGGAATGTCGGCTCCGTTGGTATGACCATGTTTTATGGCAACCGGATGCTTACGTGGGAAACAAATGTCTGGCCATGCCGCCTCCGCCGGGCCCCGGCAGGAGGGGTAGACCCAAAAAATGCTGGCTTGACGTCGTAAAGGGTGATATGCGTGCCAATGTGCTCACTACCAGGGATGCTGAAGATCGCGCGAAGTGGAGTAGAAAAAGTCGGAAAGTGGACCCCAGGCACCGAAACGAAAGTTTGGGTGGCAACCGGGACTAACGCTAAGATGATGATGATGATGACTCTTCTTTCAATATCACTCTCAAGATATTTATGAACCAATATTTTATAATAATTATGTCATGATATACTAAAAACATGTCAATAAAACCTAAAACAAAAATATACTACAAAATACAAATTAAAAGGCCACAAATAACAACTGAATCATTTTTTATTAATCATTCAATATCATTTATTTCAAATTTCACATATTTCTAAATGCAGTGGAATACATTTATAATGACGTCAAAGGGAAATGACAAACATGTCATACTAAGTAGACATCATACAAAGTATTTTATCCGTGCAGGGGCAGAGGAAGAATACTAACCACTGTGGTGGGGGTCAGTCTGTCCTAATAGCCGACAAAACAACCCACCCTAGCTATGTGGTACGGACTCAAGCCTGTCTGGATGGTGATCACCTTTGGTCTTAACTATGCCACAATAATAACCTTGTGTTGTGTTCCAGCATTAGTAACCCAAGTTCCTGTACCCTTATGGGACAGCAGTGTGTTCGTGATGCTACTGGCATTGTGAACACCCATAGGCGATGGTAACTGCTAAATTCTAAGCGGGCAGTCAGCCTATCTGCTGTCCTATAGCAATAAAAAAAAATTGTAGAAAATAAATGTAGTTTTTGTTGCATGATTTGTTTTTGTTAGGTATATGTGTATTTATTTTAATAGAGAGAAACAGAGCATATTAAATCATGATATGTAAAAAATGTACATAATAAGTATGTATTACAGTGTATAATATTATTATGTAAAGAAGACATTGCGATGATCAAATTATCATTTTCAATATTGCTATGAACATATAGTGATAATAATTCTTCAGCCTTTTATGCCTCTTTTGCAGTAGGTAGCGTCTCCATTACTTACGCGTTGCCCATTACTTTACTAGGAAGGTATTAGAAATCATGTAGGTTACTATAACCGGACATTATACGGACCCATTGGTCATAATATGCAACATGTCACTATAAGCAAAGAATTTTATGTGAAAATCTGACTTTGCTGTGTAATTACTTCATATAAAGCGGTTGGTCCAGTTGGTCAGAGCAGTCATAATATACGGATTGTACTGTATAAGTAACATTTTTTAATATTTTTCATATTAGTTAAATCTAGTGAAAAAGGTAAATAACCCCTGGACATTAAATTAGAAGGTTCAAGTAATAATAATAAATATATTGGGACATTCCACACAACATCATCTAATCCCAAACTAAGTTGCATAGCACTTGTGTTAGTACTAGACAACTGATATATTACATATATAATTTTCTTTTGTAAATAAATACATATTATACATAAACACCCAGACTCTGGAAGGGAATCAAATCCATGACTTCTGTAGCGTACAAGCGTACTGACGTATGTTAACCGTTACACCAGGTCGACCAGGAATTCCACAAGGTTTTGGTACTAATCAATTAAATCAAGATGATAAAGCAAATAAAGAATGAAACCAGACATTGTATATCACCTGATGAAAGATATACTAATATTCATATGAAAATTGGTGATTAAAAATAGTTTACCTCATTTTTGTCCCTCAACAATTGTAGTAAATAATCAATAGCACGATGGCATTTGTCTCTGAACTTGATAAAGCGTCTCACAGAGGCCACGCATTGGAAGCAAAGGTACTGAGGTAAACCTTCTTGACATGTCTAAAAAACACCATACAATAGAATATTTTGTTAACATATTGTATTAATCACAAAAGCTATGTTAAAAGCAAATAACTTACATTAACACCGGAAAGTAATTCAATATCCCGTCTCAATGAACCACTCGCTAAATTGATTAATTTAACATTCACACTTAGACATACTAGGCAAACTTCAGTTGTTTTACACATTTTTGTAGGATTTATGTAGTAGACATGTGTAAGTAATGCGAGTAATCAGTAATGTATTACACTGTACACGTAATATTACCACTGAAGTATGAAACTTAAACCTATATTATATAGGCCCATGAAACTTGAAAGCCATGAATATACCCAACTAAAGGTGTGTAACTCAGGATCAGTGTCTTGTCTCCAATCAATCTCCAATTCTCCATATGTAAATTGAGAGTTAAAGGTGTGTAACTCAGCTCAGGAATTCAGGATAGATAAACTCAAAAGATATATATCCCAAGTGAAGAGTTATTTTATCTCTATATCTCTTGTACTCAAACTGTATCTTTATATCTTTACAGTACATATTTCCCTACATTTCATAACATATCTCACTTCACACTGAGTAAACCGAGAAGAAACGAGACAGAATGATTAGCCGGGTGCAACGCGTATTTTTTATAATAGAATGAGTTCGAATATAATAGCAAGCCAATATAAATCATATTGCTATAATGTTATCGTTTAAATTTATTTGAATATACGTGTATATCAAACACATATTTAAAAATATTGTTTTAATACTTTACTTGGTTTAGTTTTGAACAGCTTCAGCTTAGCAAAGCATCTTGTTTTTTGCAATAGATAAATTATTGTAATTGTTTCGTATATTCTTGAAATTTGTATTTAGTTTACGGTATTAGTTACGCCAGCCTAGTTCCAAAAGATTAATAAAAAATAGATTTATTAGACTTATTCGGACTTTTGTAACTAGGTTGACAGTCCTAAGCCTATCAAGTATGAAGGAAAATTAGACCGCTGTTTCAGTTTTAATATTTATATTAAAAAAAGGAGTTAATATCACTAACTCATCTTGTCTGCAATTGATATTATTCACGGTAAAATAAAGAGTTAAAGATATAAAAGAATGATATATCTTTATATCCAAAAGATATATATCTTTCTTTTCTTCTTGGTGAGTTATTTTGCTCATGACTATACCCAACTAACCCAACCCTTAAACACGCTACAGACCTTCCTATCCGATCCTAATTATCGGATGAAATTGGACAATGTGTAGGGCAACAGGTCCTAACTTTATTATGATTATTACAAAATCGGAAGATCGGATGATAGTAATAGTAATAAAATAGTATCCTAAATCGGAAGGTGTGTAGGGCATTCGTCCGATTAAACGTCCTCAGTCACACGCGATCAGCGTCCCAGTTCAGACGTGTACTTACTTGCGCGCTCCTGCGTCTGGGTGTTTATTTACAAAGGAATAGTATTTAAATATTTTTTATTGCTATAGGAATGCAGACAGGCTGATCTGCTTAGAATTTAGCAGTTACCATCGCCTATTTGTACCGTCATGTCATTTGTTGTATGCCATGTGTTTGCATAAGGGACACTTCGGCACCAGATTACTCGAACAGAGATTTGAGAAATAAGTTATAGAAATAAGACTTTTAAAAATCTAAAAAAAGATTCGCAAAATTTCAACATAAATGAGATGAAAAAAGTTATAAAAAAATTTCTTCAGCCCATCAGCTTCTCTTTTTCCTCAGTTTTCGTGTCTCCACGACGATACTTGCTATGCTTGATATTGCTACTCCTATTGCTATATTCTGTAGTTTAGACAAAGTAGGAGCCATGTGAAATACGTCTGAAGTATGTCATACAGAGAACGATCTGATTTAGGAAGCTGGCTTAAAGGTCTAGTAACCAGGCCATAAAATTCCAAAAAAAAAAAAAAATTTAGGAAGCACAGATCGGAAAGTCTGTAGAGAATGTATCCGATTTAGGATTTCCGATAAATCGGATAGGATAGGAAGGTCTGTAGCATGTTTTACATTTTATTATAGTTTATAGTCTAGGACCCAACTAGGGATGTTCGATATTCATCGATGTTGAATAAACATCGATGTTTAGCTGGAAAACATCGATGTTTTAACATTGATGTTTTGGTTTCGATAACATCGACACATCGATGTTATGAGAAAGAATATCGAAACGTGGAAAAGATGGTTGGCAAGTACCTCAAGTTTGGGGCCCCCTAATCAAAGCGAACAATAGGTACCAGACCGAGAGACATCGTGAGTGCTTTCTACGTGAGCCGGAACACACCTTAGTTTTTTCCATATAATAGTTTTTCGTTTCACTTAATATTTTGATCCCTCTCTTGACATTAAATAAAGTATTAGCTCAGGTACTGTGTAGTGGAGATTCTCTGCCAGTCTTTTTCTCCACATCATACAAATATACGGTATGAGGATGGCTATATAATCGACTAGGTTCCCATAGAGTTAATTGTAACCATAAACAAAATAAATTAAAAAAGCAATTAAATAAGTTGAGGGTAGATGTAAATAACTGTAATGTTCTTATTGACATTTGTAATCTGAGTCATTCCGTGAATATGATTGCTGAAAACCAACCGAAATGTCGGAGTCAAGTCCAATAATTAAACGCCCGTTTATAAACCGTAAAACGTAGTTTTAAATAATAAACGCTTATAATAAATAAAATGGACAGTTTTATTTCCTACCAAAAACATCGATGTTTTAAGACTTCGATGTTATGCTATCGATGTTTATCGTACATCGATACTTTTAGATCGATGTTAACATCGAGGTTAATATCGATTTTTTTCTAATATCGATCATCCCTAGACCCAACCCATCGAGCTATTAACCAGGAGTTAATATCTATGATCAGTGTTGCCAGATGGCTATGTGAATTCCCAACTTTTTTCGAAAACCCCGAAAATAAGCTTTTTGAAAAAAACCCCAGAACAGTTTTCATTTTATAAGGAGAAATAAAAAAGCAAAAGTAGCTAGATAGATAATTCTTTATTGTTTACCTCAATTTTAAAGGTAATTCAAATGCTGCTTAAGCTCAAGTGACAGATGTACAAAACAGCCACTAAACCTGCTGTTTTCTACGGGTCAGAGTGTTGGGCGACAAACAAGCACCTTCTTAATAAACTCCATACTACAGAGATGCGCACGCTACGCTGTTCAGTGGGTGTTACACTACGAGGCATGCCTTTTAAGTTTTGTCGTTTGAAGAAAAAAACACAACTAGAACCATATAGTACTTTTTATTGTTTTTCAAAGTATTCACCACGTAGCTTAATACACTTTTCCATTCGCTCAAACCTGATAATAAGACATTTATTCCACTCTAAAGTGGATGTGTTCAAAATGGCTGACTCGAAAGCGTCGACTGCTTCTTCACCGGATGGAACCTTTGACCACGAAGACTTTTCTTAATTTTAGGAAATGTAAAGAAATCGTTAGGGCTTAGGTCAGGACTGTATGAAGGATGGTCAAAAATTTCTACTTTTTCCTCCTTCAAATACTCAATCGTTTGACGAGCGCTGTGTGAGCTTGCATTGTCGTGGTGCAGGATGATGCATCGCTTTGAGTTAGATTTTCGAAGTTCGGCGATGACTTGTGGTAAACAAACTGTGGTAAGTATACCACTCTGCGTTAACCGTTCTACGATCTTTAAGTGCAATAGTCGCAACATGACCGGTTTTTCCAACGAACGTGGCCACCATCTTCTTTGCAGTGCTTCAAGAACGAACAACTTTAATCGGCTTTGGCTCGTATTGAAAGACCCAGATTGTAGATTGTCTTTTATGATTCATAGAATCAGGATCGTAGGCATAGATCCAAGTTTCGTCACCACTGCTGATGTTGTAGACGTGATTTGACTCTCCTCGGTTGATCCTTTGCAGAGTTTTCTTACACCATCTGACGCGGGCCACCTTGTTGTGATCGTCGGAAAGCAGATGCGGTATCAAACGGCAAACTAACTTTCTCACACCAAACGCGTCATGCAAGATCTTCTGAATGGTTGTCCCTGAGATGCATAATATAGCCAATCTAGAGGTTTCAATTTAAATCTGTATAGAAAGTTTGCATACTTATTAAAAAAAATCATCATCATCGTCTAAGCGTAGTGTCCCGGTTGCAACCTAAACTACCGTTTCGGTGTCCGGGGTCCGCTACTTATTAAAAAAAATCATTTCAAAGTAATCCTGAACTTTGATGCAGTTTATGAGTCCGTCAGTTTATATTTTAGTTTCCATTAACTCTACAAAAATGAACTATTAAGTTGTTGACTGTATTGGGTACGCGAGGAAAACATGGCTGACCCCCAGAGACTCAATAGTCTTCGGGGGTCTAGTGTTGGGACAGAGTGCAATCTTTCAAATTATGAAGACGAAAAATCCTCAAGTATTTATTTGGTTTTTACATACTGAACTTAATTTTACTCGTATTAACCAAAACTGCTCAATCGTAGCCATATAATTATTATGTATTAAGCGTTGTACTACACTGTAGTGAAATTAAAACATAGCTTATGACGAATAAACCAGAGCTTTTTGATGTTGAACAAACAAAAATTTTACAAACACATTGCATTAAACTTTTTGCTATTTTTAATATTTAGAGGGGTTATTATTCTTTATTTAAAAATGATAGTCGACGCACTTTGCGGGCTTGATTACATTCTGTGATTACTGTAGTGTGTATTTTACGGAATGACGGAGGCGAGCAATAAAACTAGATAGAGTATAATATATGTAAAGAATCAACTGATTTATTTTATATCTACCTACTATCGCAATATAATTTATAACACATACCTTACAATTATTAATTTTATTTAACCTACTTTAAATTTTACAATTCCTCAAATCTCCGTTTGGCTTCTTTCATTTTCATACGATACGCCTTACTCCATTGCAGATGGGGTATTTTTAGGTGTACCGTTTTGATGTGAAGTTTCATCGCGTTCCTATCAGAGAAGGCCCTGTTGCAATGCTCGCACACGTATGGCTTTTCACCTGTATGTACCTGAAAATAAATATATATTTGCGAGATACAAAAGTTATGTGGAAAACCCCTATGAGTCAGCAGCGTGCTCGCGGTGCCTCTAGAGTTGCAGACATTGATAGGCGACATTATATATATATATATATATATATATATATATATATATATATATATATATATATATATATATATATATATATATATATATATATATATATATATATATATATATATATATATATATATATATATATATATATATATATATATAGTAAGAAATACATAGTCATCAGTTAATCATCGTCAACAGCAGGATGTAGGTCTCCCCAAGTTTGCACACCATCTCTCTCGGTAAAAATTGGAAAAATAGAGCATGTGGTACGGATTAGTTCCCTTAGTGTAAGCATTTAAAAAAGCTGTGTTCGCTGCTTTCTTGCATAGGAGGCCTTAAAGAGGCTTCCATAGGACTTCCCCCGACATAAAAACCTTACCCTAATATGACGCTTCATGTTGTATGATTGGACGAAGCTCTTATCGCATATTGGACATTTGTATTCCTTCTCCTTAGTGTGTCTGTTGATGTGGTTCGATAAAGTTTGAGCATTCTAGAAAAAAAAAAGAAATATATATATATATATATATATATATATATATATATATATATATATATATATATATATATATAGGTTGATAGGATAGGCGAAGACTATCCTATCAACCGGAAAGGTGATGGTCACCGTTATTTGCGATTCACAAGGTGTAATCTACATCGACTACCTAAAGAAGGGCAACATGGTCACAGGCCTATACAATGCCGAACTATTGGGCCGATTCGACACCAGATTGCAGAAAAAAAGTCCTATTTGACATAGAAAATGAATGAATTTCCACCTGCTTCCTTTGTGATCTTTTTTTTCAGTTTCTTTGAACTGAGTTCGTTGTTACGCATTGTTGGAGCTCAGAAAACAGTTGTTTTTAAAATAATCTGCAAGCCTTATTTCATAACTTTTTTTATTTATTTTAATGCATTTTAGTGGGAAAAAATTTCAAAAAAATATTGAAACAATATCGTTTTTCGTCTCGCATTTTTAAATTTGAACCCATAATTGATTTTTTAATATTGATAAATAACTAGTGTAATCGTTTTTAGAAATCAGAGAAACAAATAGATTTAAATAGATCCTTTTTTAAATAAATTTTTGATGTTGCATTTTTGACTTATTTTGAAAAAAGCTAAAAAAAAACATGATAACTCAAAAATGGTTCAATTTTACATAATGCATATGGGGGTTAAAATTATTGGAAATAGTCACCCCTATCGCCTCCTGACGGGAATACGTCGAATTACCAATAACCCTGTCTTGTATTGCTTAATAACTAAATAATGTTAGTTTCAGGTTAGATCGTTACTCACAGCCGTTCTGAAGGCACAATAATCGCACATGTATCTCTTAAAGAACTCCACCCCGGGGTGCTCCACTTTGTAATGCTTCTTGGCCAGCTCGTAACTGAGCAGGTACTTGCCACACTGAAAAAAAATATTATATATAAAAATTATTGTAAATTATATCCCCTTGGAATCTTCCGGAAGGGCTGCGTTCAAGCAACAAGATCTCTTAAACCAATTGTCATAGAATCGAGTTTTTGGTATCATTATTTAGGTAAACTTACCATCTGTGAGATACGTGCATAAAAAGAGGTAGTTCTCAGGGGTGTTTTTTGTAATAACCTTGAAAACTAAAAAAACAATGTTAATTTTGACGTAAAGTTGATCTTTTAGCATTTATTTTAATATGATACAGCAATTATTAAAATTATTTAAGTTATTTATCTCATTTTTAATACTTTTTCGTTATGGGAAGTTTTTGTTTTACGATAATCGGACATTAAATTCCAAAGTTACATAACTTTTAGTATGGACGCTACGAAAAAGTCAACCAAAATATAAAAATGGCTGCCATTCAGAGGCCGTTGGGTTTAGACCTCACCTGTAGAATGATTTTAGTGATAAAATAGAGCTATCACCCCCTAAAGTTTGTACAGTTCGAACCCAGACACATTGTATATATACGACCGTAATGGCTAACGAACGTCTTAAGCTTGCAAGGAATTCGCGGATTTGATTCCAGTCCAAGTGTGTAATATGTATTTATTTACAAAAGAATATATTTATACTCGCATATACATATAATTCTTTTGTGTCTGTGTGAGAACTTAACACAAACGGCAGAACTGATTTTGATGACTTTTTTGGGTTTAATAGAAGTTTCGAGAATGATTTAAGTTCACAATTCGGTCCACTACAAAATATGTTTTTAATTATTTTTTAGGATTTAAGACGTGTGTATAAGACCGCTAATATCTAGTATATTAGTTATCTAGTACCCAAAACACAAGTGCTATGCCACTTATTTTGATGGAGATGGCGTTGTGTGAAATAATCTTTGACAAGAGCCACTTCAGAAATCCAAAAGAGAAGTCTTTTCCAAATATGTAGATATTTAAAATTATGGCATCCAATAGTGGATAATTAAGCCATTTTTTGCGTGTCCCAATAAATAAGTACTTTTACAAGAAACTTTCATAAGGGCGATGCCATACACTGCTGCCTTTGTGGTCTCGATGGAGCATAGAACCCACTAAAAATATAACTATACATCATTTTAGCGTTAAGTCCCGGTTGCAACTCAATCTTCCCATTGGGTATCCGGGCTCCGCTAAGATTATAATACAAATATAGGGATTTCACAGTATTTACCCTAAAAATCAGTTTGTTAAAAACTTTTATTCTTCATAGTCAAAAGTAATATAAAATACTAGCTGACCCGGCAAACGTTGTTCTGCCATATAAATAATAAAATGTCAAAAAATTAAAAAAAATTTTTTGGGGGTGGGTCACCCCTAACATTTAGGGGGATGAAAAATAGATGTTGGCCGATTCTCATAGATACCAGATAAGCACAAAAAATCACTAACTCAATTTAGTTATCTGCCTACTGCCTACCCCCTAAGAACGATGGCGTGATTATTTATAGCCTATGACCATTTCTAGGTTATCATCTATCACCATACCAAATTTCATCAAAATCCGTTCAGCCGTTTAGGCGTGAAAGAGGAACAGACAGACAGACAGACAGACAGAGTTACTTTCGCATTTATAATATTAGTATGGATATGGATAATACTGTGACAATTCATACAGCGCCTCTTAATCTCAAAGAAAACAGCAGAGCGCTTGTGTTATGGGTACTAAACAGCTGATATACTACTTACATACTTTTGTAAATATACACATTATACATAATCCCCATACTTAGGACGGGAATCGTAGCTGAGACCATTCGCAGGCGTTCCGGCGTGTGAAAGCCCTTGTGCTACGGAACTTGTCGAGAACAATAGCGCCATTATAAATAATAGATCTGTACACTTTAACAGTTAAATTATGAGCCACATCTCCACCGTAAAACAGCTTTGAAATATCGTTCTGTATCTACATGTAATCTTTCGTAAAACGCCATAACGGACACCATGTGTCCGACATCATACTTTCCCCCAGGGCCCCACCAATGTATCAAGAATGTCCAAAAAGCGTAAGGGTGTTTCTTTGCAATAACTTTCAGGAAATAACTCAAAAATAATGAGCGACTTACGAAAACACCGATGCACTCATTATTTTCCGATATGTCAAATGGCGACCTTTCGATTTTTTTGTGCCAAGTAGCCTGGCAATGGGGTCGCGTGGATCACTTTTTTTAGTAAAATAAATCAAAACGGCATCCGTCGGCTACCTAGAGGCTTCTGTAAGGATCATGCGGACACACGGTGTCCGACACGGCCCACTGGGGAAAAATTGATTCTAGTTTAGCGTCAATGTGATAAGAGACAAGTAGATGTATTACTTCCGGACAAACAGAAGTCATCATATAGTGGCATGAGCAGAGTTGACGCAGGTGCCAGAACATCTATGCGGACATAGGCGACGGCGACTGCTTACTGGCCGTCAGTCTGGCTGATGTTCCTCAGTAATAAAAAAAATCATGGTGTTAAGAAAGTAAACATTTTTACCACTGTACAGTCAGAACTTGTGCTTTTGACCAGGCTTTTGGCCATCGGCCGCTTTGCGATAGGGCCAGTTTGCTGCGATGCACTGGAACAATATACACCATCTTTATCATTGATAACTTTTTGTGCAGGGGCGGAGTAAAAATACTAACCTTGCAGACAGGCCGACCCCGGGGTCGGCCTGTCTTAGGGGACATCCATTAATTACGTGAGCTATTTTTCGATCAGTTTAGACTCCCCCCCCCCTTAGGTGAGATTTAGTGAGATTTACCTGGACCCCCCCCCCCCCGTGGACGTGAGATTGGCGCTAAAAATATTTAAACTAAATTTATTTTTACTAATCGATACGTTGCTTATTATCTTTTCTTTTAAATACCCGGAACATTTTTTTTTTTTATACAGGGTGACTGACAAACCCGTCCAAATTCACACAGAAGAATCTTTACTAAAAGCTATGAGAAACGTGTATTTTAGTTTTGTATCACATAGTACAAAAATGTTGAATAATCAGCATCACAGTCATTCAAAGAACTCGCAATTTACATAATACGGCGCTAGAGTGTCAATTACCTCTCCATCTGACCTAGTAAAAGGCCGAGGACGGCGGCATTGAACCGGGCGAGCGAATACGCACTACTCATTTACGCGGGAGAGACAGAGACAGGTAATAACAGGTTAACGTACGAAGGTTGCACCATATGATTATTCTGTACGATTGAATTAATGATCCTATATGAAATATTTTATGGTGAAAATTTGACATACAATTTTTTTTACAAAAATGGGTTCCTTAAATGATGTTTAGTGCGTAAAAAAAATTTGGACGGGTTTGTCAGTCACCCTGTATTTTTCTCGAACTAAATGATTTTAATAGCCATGAGATTTATTTTAGCGGGCAAAATAAACACTCAAAATAATTTTTTTTAATATCTGTAGTATTTTATATTTTTTGAAGGTGAGGTGAGATTTTCGATTATTTCCCCTCGGTTTAAATGAGATTTGGTGAGATTTCATTGGACCCCTCCCCCCCATTCTGAGCACACCTAATTAATGGATGTCCCCTTATAAGGCAATAATATAACCCTAACTAGATAGTAGGGCCCGTCTGGATGGCAACCACCCTTGGTCTATAAGTATGCCGACTTAATAACCTTGTATTGTCATCATCATCATCATCTTTGCGTTAAATCCCGGTTGCAGCCCAAACTCTCGCTTCGGCGCCTGGGGTCCGCTTTCCAACTTTTTCTTCTCCACTTCGCACGGTCTTCAGCATCCCTGGTAGTGAGCCCATTGGCACGCATATCACCCCTTACGACGTCAAGCCAGCACTTTTTGTGTTTACCCCTCCTACTGGGGCCCGGTGGAGGCGGCATGGCTAGACATTTGTTTCCCACGTAATCATCCGGTTGCCGTAAAACATGGCCGTACCAACGGAGCCGACACTCCTGCAATTTATCTGCAATGTCACGGACATGAAGACTGCCGCGAATGCGGGAGTTCCTAACGCGGTCCTTCCGCGTCACTTCACACATCCACCGCAGTATATTCATCTCCGTGACACGCAGTTCTTGCTTGTGTCGCTCTAACACCGGCCACGCTTCACAGCCGTATAAAAGGACGGGCCTAATGATGGTCTTATAGACCTTCAAATTTGGCATCTTGGGGTCGGAAATGACACCAGTTACCTCACGCCATTTGGCCCACGCGGCAGCAATGCGTGCCTTGACGTCGCAATCCATGTCACCAGAGGCACGAAATACAGATCCCAAGTATTTCACCTGATCCGTGCGCTCGGCCTTGTCGCCGCCTATGCGTACGGGTGTGGGATCTGTGGAGTTACAGGCCAAGTACTCGGTCTTCGCCATATTGATCTTCAGACCACCGTTCTCAAGCGACTCCTTCCACGTCTTCACGCGTTGCACCAGCTTACCCCTGTCCGAATCTGCCAGCGCGATATCATCAGCATACATGAGGAGCCACGGGGGCAGCTCATGTGAGTTTCTGATGCTGTCAGACAATACGTCTAATACCACGCTAAATAGAAACGGACTAAGGACGGATCCTTGGTGCACCCCAAGGATCCGTCAAGGATGGTGATGGGGAAAGGTTTTGTGTCGTCAACAGCGGTCCGAACTACGGAATCGGAGTCACGGTACATGTCTTGGATGATGCCAATATAGGCCTCTGGAACCCTTTTAGATCGCAATGCCCACCAGATTATCGCGCGAGGAATACAGTCGAAGGCCTTCTGCAAGTCAAGAAATAGGCAATGCAGAGGCGTATTCTTCGTCCTGTATTTCTCCGCGACAGTCCTTAGGGCAAAAACAGGATCCATGGTCCCATGACCAGGGCGAAACCCATACTGACATCCCGAGACAGTGCACTTCTGCTGAATCCGAGTCGATAACCCTCTCGAGTAGCTTCATGGTGTGGGACATGACCTTAATCTCTCTGTAATTACCGCACTCCTGCACCGACCCCTTGCCTTTGAAGACTGGAGTAATGATACTCAGTCTCCATTGGCTCGGGATCGTACCGGTGAGGAGTGTCCGGTTGTAGAGGTCGGTTAAGATGCCCACACCACGAGAGCCCATCGCCTTCCAGGCTTCGATGGGGACTCCATCGGATCCAACAGCTTTCCGATTATTCATGCGGTGAAGACAATTTTGAACCTCTGCAGGCGTTACCAGTGGCACTAGTCCTTGATTAGGAGGAAGATCTGGCGGCTGCACCTCTTTGCGCTGCGTGTTCAGCAGCTCGTGGAAATACAAGCGCCATCTTTCCTTCACCGCGAGGTCCTCGCATAGCAGGTTGTATTGTGTTTCGGCATTAGTAACCTATGTTTCTGAATCCCTATGAGACAGATTACTATTAAGTGGGCCGTTTGTCTGTCTGCTGTCCCTCAGCAATAAAAAAACGTTAAATGATCTCGAATCGAATAGAATGGAATGAAAGACAGACATTATTCCTACACATAATCATTAAACATTCACGGACAAATCACACAAAACCTACTATGTGAAACACTTTCAATATAAATTTACTCACAAATTGAACGAGACGTGTTTGTTGGAACTTCGCAAATGCGTCTCGAATGCCACCTCGTTTACGAACTGGATGTTGCATTCGGCACAATACAATTCGCTTGTTTTGTCCACTGGCATAGGTTCACTGGGATTTATTTCCTAAAAAAATATTTAATAATTATGTTTAACTATAAAATCGGATGGATTTTTTTATAACTGAGTAGTTACCTGATAATATGTATATTGTAAATAAATTAGAATCTATACATATCGCATGCTTAATCATAAACTGACCGATTACGATTTAGGTCTAAAGTGAGATAATATAACGGGCAGCATTGTATCGACGCCCTCTATCGGCCAAACTAAGATTTATTTCGATATCTCTTTCCCACACTGAGTTACCGCTATTTAGTTATAAGTCAATATATGGGATAAGTAGTAAATGACAAAACGTTTTTTGCGATTTCCCAAAAAACAGGTTTTTTGAGTTAGGTCAGTTTATGATTAAGCATGCGATATGTATGTTACAAATTACAAACGTGCAAATTACAAAACTAGCTACTTAGTTCCAAGATTATTAAACGATTTACCAAGAAATATAAGACATTATATAACCCAAAAAAATATTTAAATCTCATTTAAAAATACTTTTTAGGGAATTTGTAACCTAATTTTAATTATTCATTTGAACGTGTATAGACTTAAGTTTTGATGGCATTGTATTAAGCCAATAACTGTGAATTTGACAAATAATATATAAATAAATGTAATAAATAATATATAAATAATGATAACTAAATAGAACTACCTCCTCTTTGTGACAGCGTTTTATGTGATGATTGAGTCCGTTCTCATTTATGAAACTGTGTCCGCAGAGTTTACAAATGTACATTGAAGGATGATGTATCCTGATGTGGGAAAAACAAGTAGAAGGCTTCCTGCAAACGAAGTCAAAATCATCTTAATATTAAATTGTAGTTGTATCCTAAAATATTGCCTTGGCAAATTTCTTATTTTTAACTTTTTCATACTGTTCGTAAAATCTATCAAGCCAACATTTCTTCTCATCCAAGTCCTCAGGGATTTTCATGCGTGACTGAATTAACGTACGCAACACTTGTATATAGTACAGTGCGCAATTCTGAGAATGCACTTCCTCCTCTCGTCGCTCAGCGGCGTACACGTCGCGCGCCTCTGCGCCATAGCCAGCCAAGCCAGATCGGGAGGAAAATGATCCCCACTCTGGACCTCGCGCCCAACATAAGCGGCCAAACGTGTGTGTCGAGGAATCGCAAGTTGATGCCAGAATAGGGATTCATGCTGCCCACGATGTAGCTGCACTGTTTCTGAATGCACCTCCCTCCTCTTCGTGCTCTGCGCGGCGCGGCGTATACGGCGCCCGCCGCAGCGCTATTTAGTGTGATTTTGAATATACTCTCGCGTGGATCGATCCAAATGTTGACATCGTATTGTATTGGTACAATATTTATATTGTTTGCTATTCTGCCATTTATTATTTTGTTGTATAATCAATAACATCTTTCGTTTACGACCCCATCGCTATAATACTGTTGTAGACTCCAAGATTGTCGCAAATAGGTGAATCTCTGACGTATTCCGCATCATTACACACTTCACATCACTGCAAGCTTATTTATGTTCGCAGCTTCTGCTTTGGTCGCCCAAACACCGGTGAATCTTCAATACGGTATAAGAAAACAAAGTCTGGTTCATCATAAAAATGATAAATAACAGTAGTGATGATAAGTTTTTAGGACCGATCTGTTCACCAAATCATAACGTATGGACTATGCTGGCTTACATATATACAAGCCTTTTAAAGTTTGATGAGGTATGATAAGCATATCTGATATCATCACTCTTGAACTTTATTGTCTGTTTATAACTATTTTTATATCAAAATATCAGAAGACGTAGAAAAAATAGAACTTACGTGAACACTTTGTCGCAGTATGAACAGGGATACGTTACGTTCTGATGCCACCTGGCGTGTATGTTGGCTCGAGAACTGTAACCATTTTCATAATTAGCATCACAAAACTTACGTAGCTAAGATATGTAAGGCGCACCTCATGGAGCTTTTTTTTGTCCCGGGTAAAAACCCTATTCTTGACGGATACCCCCGGCCCGGAGGGACCTGGGGATATGTGGGACTCCGGGAAAGATATTTGACCTCCGACTACCCAACTACAAACCCCGTTGTTCTCCAGTCGATCTCATGGCCCACACTTCATAGACTTGATAAAGAAGTGCCTGTGTAGGTTCAACGATTGGAACCCTGATACAAGCTTTCACTAACAAAATAGTTATTGTATGTTTTTATCCTTAAAAATTATCCTTTTTATCCTTAATTATTAACAGTTCGCTTGACATGACATTATCGTTTCAAAACAAAATACAATTTAAAAAAAGTGAAACTTCAGTAAATCGACAAAAATACAAGCAAGTATTAAATACACACCGACATTTACTCTCTCGCTCTGGCTCACTAATTACAGGCGATTATAATTAAAAACTCACATTTAAAGATTTTTTTTAAAAAGTATTGTTTCCGCCCGGGATCGAACCGGGGGCCTTCTGCGTGTTAGGCAGATGTGATAACCGCTACACCACGGAAACTGTACTCACAATGTCGAAATACTTCAAAATAAATACACACCGACATTTACTCTCTCGCTCTGGCTCACTAATTACAGGCGACTATAGGAGAGACCGAAATATACATATTTCTGTCTCATTCTTTGCTGGCTTCATCCTACACATTTTTGTATTTGTGTCTCTTACCTGTCGTTTTTTCGTTGCATCCGGTTTGAAATCACGATTCTAAAGAAGTTTCACTTCAACAATTAATTCAACTGTGAAAAGTTATGTTATCTTATGCTACTTTCTACAAGTCTTCTCTAACTTTTTAGCTCTGGGGAACATACCCACACTACGTGACCCAGGGGTTAGAGATAAAGGTCTTCAAAATACCACGCTTGGTCATATAAATATAAATAAATATACTGACACTAATTCACACAGCGCCGTCTAGTCCCAAACTAAGTTGCATAAGCACTTGTGTTATGTATACTAGACAACTGATATACTACATATATACATTTTTTTTAAATAAATACATATTATACATAAATACTCAGAAGCGAGACGGGAATCGAACCCGTGACCTCCGCGAGTGTACCAAAGTGCGTTAGCCGCTACGCCAGGGAGGTCGTCACAGGGAGGAGGAAGGGGGTTTTCATCACGTAGTCAATGTCTTCTAAAAGAAATCTCGCGCTTTTTCGAGCTATATTCAATTATGGTGGTATTATATCCAATTTAGCGTTTAGTTTTTATTAATTCTAACTATACTCCGGACGCCGAGCAGGAAGAATTTCGGTCGTTGACCTTTCTACCTGCTGACAGTGGTCACAAACATTTTTTGTATTAAGTGCGGTTTACATAAAATGTTTGGAGAAAAAAATTTACTAAATTATTAAATAAATTATTGTTATTATAATAAATTATTTATTTAGATTTTATATTATAACAGTTATAAAAACCGAGTTACAATTACTACGAGGCATGCCTTTTAAGTTTTGTCGTTTGAAGAAAAAAACACAACTAGAACCTTATAGTACTTTTTATTGTTTTTCAAAGTATTCACCACGTAGCTGAATACACTTTTCCATTCGCTCAAACCAGTTATTATAACATTTATTCCACTCTAAAGGGGGGGGGGGGGTGTTCAAAATGGCTGACTCGAAAGTGTCGACTGCTTCTTCACCGGACTGGAACCTTTGACCACGAAGACTTTTCTTAATTTTAGGAATTTCGTACGTTGACCTGTTATTATCTGTCTCTGTCACTCCCGCGTAAATATAATGCGGCTTCGCTCGCACAGAGCAATGACCGCCGTCCGTCAGCTTTATTATTACAAATTGTGCTAACCTAACCACGACCGTGAATCGTGAATATTTCATTGTAAAACCGAAGCTATACAACAATATATGTTGCCCGGTGAAGTCACCCACCACCTCAAGACCCCGCGAAAATGCGACACTAACCTTCTACATTTAGTGTCCCACAATACAACTTCTTAGTATAATATCTTGGGGAAAAGAGGAATAAGTAAATTATACCATGTAACGCGCGAAATCACTCAAGCTGTGAGCAGCACTTGTACGTTGGAGATCGAAGATCACATTTACCATTGGCAAGGAAAAGCATCTTGCGTCATGTCGAAGAGAAGACACAGGTCGGCTCAAGCACTTACATCGAGTCAGCACACGTAATGGCATTGTGGATAGTATATATTTGTTCGGCCTTATAGGTCACGTACTCACACCTCTCACAGTTCAAACAGTAAAAAAAAACTTTAAAAATTAACAAAACCACTTAACAATTAAAACAAGATAACAAAAACTAGCAAACAACAACAAACTAAGAATAGACAACTGAGATACCGGTGTCCGAAAACTAAATGATCACTAACGCATCCCAAGATGAAATGTCGTTAGTTCGTTATTTAAAAATTATGTCAAGCCAAGGAATTTTCGTCGTAACTCAAGGTCCAAAAAAAAATCACATGCAAACTAAACAAACTTTACAGTCTCAGTTAAAAAGGTTTACAATACCGGAGGACGGCGGTCATTGCTCTGTGCGAGGAAAGCGGCATTATATTTACGTGGGAGTGGCAGAGACAGATAATAACAGGTCAACGTCCGAAATTCTTCCTGCTCGGCGTCCCGAGTATATAGATATGCACACACTTCGAGCGTCACGCAGCAAGCGCAGTATTATTAAAGACATATGCGAAATTATTTTGTATTAACTAGAAAATTGAAAACCGTATTCATGATTTATTGCGTGAAATCTAGAGGTAGATGGGTCTTCTCGTATACTAAGGATAGTCATCAAAGGGAGGGGTAAAAAATTTACAAAAATAGTTTACGCAGCACGGTTACGTTCCTTAATGGCGGCATAGCAGAAAAATATCCGATAACTCGTTTAATGATTAATGAAATGATAATATTCATTCCAAAGATGTTAAGAATGTGTCAAACATAGCAAAACATTAAGAAAGTGTATCATTTCAAATATTTGAAGATATTTGGGGGTGTTCAAGGGTGTACAAAATTAAGGTCACCAAATACTAATTTGATGTTTTATTTTACTACGAATTTATTACACAATAATTAATACAGTTGGGGAATGTGGGCTTCCCAAGACTGTGCCGTAGCGCGCGCGAGCGAAGACTGACTCGAACACGTCGTATTATACACGTACAGAGATACAACGTGCTAGGTCAGCATGTGTCACCACAGATATAATTCGTGAAACTTTTGTACATTAATAAGAAATGGAAATTAAATCGAAAAACTTTTCAGGATTGAAAATATAATGTACACTTACTTAGATACGCTGATGAAGCTGCACGATCGACACGAATACTGGTACAAATGTGTCGTGCTTATATGTTTGAATATTTTTGTTTTATTTTTACAACATAATTTACACATGTCGCATTGATATTTTCCCGATATAGCCTGAAATGAAGAACCAAATTCATCAACATCGTCTTAACCTTTCAAGATCTTGTGATTTAGCCAATCACGCCCGCTCCACTGGGCGAATAACAAGCAAAAATAAATCGAAAAAAAAATGATAAAGCGTAGATGGAATCCAAAAAATAATTCCGCATCGAATGGTTGCAGTCCCACCCCGATATGTTCAGTAGTTTTGTTGTGATGGTGCGTCTAAGGAACCCGATTTTCCTTATATATCTATATAGATATATAAAGAAAATGGGGTTCATATATATATATATATATATATATATATATATATATATATATATATATATATATATATATATATATATCAATATACATATTAATACGTGAAGCGAAAACTTTCTATCGCTTTATTCAAAAATTGTTCGGATGTAGAAGTATGCAATTTGGCACAGTAAAAAAATAACTTTAACTGTCTATAGGTTTAATAAATAGGTTTAGAAAAATGGAAAATTATCTGAGTAGCAGGTAGCTTTGACAAAAGCACTTTAATAAAGTTCAAATTTAAAAATTAAAGGAATTAGAGTCGAATTTCGACCCTTGGGCGACCACTAGTATATAGATATAATGCAACACCCAGATTTGGGCCGAGAATGTTATCTGTGAATATAATTTGGGAGAGAAGTTTAGAAATTGATGTTTGTATGTGTAAAACTCACAGGATCGTGTATGAGCATGTGCCTGTCAAACGTCTTTTCCCTTTTAAATCCTTTAAAACACAATTGGCATGTGAACGGTGAATTGATGTAGTTTTTAGACTTCATCCTGTCTCGCACCATACTGTATTGTTCTTCGTGAGTTATAGAAGTTTTATCGAATAAATCATCCATTATTCTGGGCTTTTCTTGTTTTCTCACTTTTTCCTGTGTTTTCACTATTTTCGGAGACTTTTTTGTTTTATGCTTTACTTTTGGCACATTTGATTTCATTTTAATTTTATGGCTCGTTAACATGTGTCGTCCTGCTGACACACTGTATATAAAAAATAAAACAAATACATAATTTTTTTCTTTCATTAATTTACGGTTTATAAACATTTCCCAAAAGAATATAAATATTTACTTATAGAATAATAACAAAAAAATTAGTATAATACGATTTTGCGCAGTTTATCCTTTGGTTACATCGACTAATAATCAAAAATTGCAACTACCCTCAATTTCGAATACATATTTGTTTGTTAGGGTAATGGACTGACTCATATAGGCTGAGAGATTGAGAAAGAAAAGTTATTATTAAAAAAATTGCAGTGAGTTATTAACCCACTCAATTACATATATTGCAAATAAGTGGATTACAGTTACAATGATTAGTTCAAAAGAAAGAAAAATATAATTATAAGTTTGCCATTACTAGGTCTCTCTTATAAATAAGCGTACCACCAAATAATAACCTATGGCCACTGATTGGTCGATAGTAAGCCATGTTATGGTAAATTACGCGAACCAAGTCTGATCACACCTGATACACTGATCACCAAATTTTGTATTCAATATTAGAAATGGCAACATTTCTAGCATTCACCTGAAAAAATTTAGCACTCAAAAACAAATACAAAATTACAAAAACACTTCATAATCCTCTCTCTAGGGTCGCTAGTGACGTGGTAGAGCCCCAAGCCTGTCTGGATAGCAACCATCTTTGGTCTATAAGTATGCCGCCATAATAACCTTGAGTTGTATTCCAGCATTAGTGACCCAGGTTCCTGTACCCCTATGGGACAGCAGCATGTTCAGGGTGCCCCTAGCTTCGCAGACATCAAAAGGCGACTATTAAGTGGGCCATCAGCTTGTCTGCTATTACTCAACAATAAAAAAAATCAATTTATTCCATTACAAATGTTTTTAAACTTAGAAAAAAGTAACAACCAAAATTATTTTGTAATTAAAATAACACTCTTATAAAAAAGTTTTGTCTCTCATCTTTTACTTACTTATGATGTAATTTTAAGATACTCACCTATCATAATTGACTTCAGGGCATAATTTACACACATATTTGTACATGTGTTGTTCCGCATTATGCGATTGCAGTCGCTGCTCACTTTCAAAGTAATAATGGCATATGTCACAGCGATGCGGACTATCCTTGTACTGAAATTAATACACTTGCATTGTTACATCTCATTTATCTGTAATATTTATTCACCACTAGCTGACCCGGCAAACGTTGTTCTGCCATATAAATAATAAAATGTCAAAAAATTAAAAAAAAATTTTTGGGGGTGGGTCACCCCTAACATTTAGGGGGATGAAAAATAGATGTTGGCCGATTCTCATAGATACCGGATAAGCACAAAAAATCACTAACTCAATTTAGTTATCTGCCTACTGCCTACCCCCTAAGAACGATGGCGTGATTATTTATAGCCTATGACCATTTCTAGGTTATCATCTATCACCATACCAAATTTCATCAAAATCCGTTCAGCCGTTTAGGCGTGAAAGAGGAACAGACAGACAGACAGACAGAGTTACTTTCGCATTTATAATATTAGTATGGAAGTATGGATATGTGATGGCTAGGTAATTACTATAAAATAATAATTATTTTTATAAAAAAAAAAACATTTTCTTTTCCTCACTCAATATCTAAGAACTAAACATATAACAGACTACTATAACTTTTATTTTTATTTTAGCAGCAGTCCAGCCTACTTAACAGTAATTGGTTACTATCCTATGGATGTTTGTGATACCAGAGGCACCGCTAACACGCTGCAGTCTGTTTAAGGGGACTAGAACCTGGGAACTTATGATGGAAGATTAGTATAGCCAACCAGACGAGCTTGGAGCCCTACCATCTTGCAATATTAATTAATATTGTTTCAAATGAAGCATAAAGCTTACAAGGGAATTGATAAATCGTAAATTTTAGATGCTAAAATGTTTACTAGCATAAGTAATAACAATGAATATGACACATACATATATGTATGTATTTATAAATTTCCAGTTCTTAAAAAGGTTTTCCAATAAGCTATGTTAAACAATTATACTTTCGAAGCATACTGATCCTAAATAGAGTAGAATAATAATTTCTTATGTAATCATAGTTTGCAGTGTGCCAAAAGAAAATAATATATTTGTAGCAGCACCACGATTTCCTCTTCACCCTTACAAGCGAGCGAGACAAATGCGGCGAGCGTAGAAAACCGCAACGTTTTATATTTACGGTGTGTGACACGACACGCAGTTATCTTCCGTCTCGCTCACACAGTTACATTTTATACTTGTATGTTTCGTTTTAACTTAGCATATTTAGTATTATATCGTTGTAACATAGCATCTATGCACGTACCATTTCTGTAAATATATATAGCGCATTTTGTCATTAAAGCATGGAATCCTGGAAGTGACTTTTATTTGGAAAACTACTCCTAAGAAGAACTCTGCCTCAACAATAAACCTACTGGAGGCCAGGAACCCCTGCACCTCCAAATATTCAAATATCATATTACTTCATATTTTGTGCATGCAGGGGTCAGAATAAGAATACTAATTTCTGCGGCGGGTCGCCTTGTCGTAAAAGTCGACAAAACAAGCCTAGCTATGTGGTATGGCCCCAAGCCCGTCTAAACGGCAACCACGTTTGGTCTATGCTAAGTATGCCGCTATAATGAGCTTGTTATATTCTGGCATTAGTGACCCAGTCCTGTCACTCCCATGGAACAGCAGAATGGTCGCGGTGCCCCTAGTGTTACAAACATCCATAGGAAACAGTAACTGCTCACTATTAAATGGGCCACCAGCCTGTCTGCTGTTCCTCAGCAATAAAAAAATCCACAGGAGTGTGTGAAATATAAAAAAAAAATACATACTTTTTCATGCAACTTAATATGATGAGTAAATGCTAGTCTAGTAGTAAATGATTTGTTGCAAACTGTACAGTTATAATTGCCAACTTTTGGTTTCATATTATATATTTTTGCCACTGCTCTAGCCTCTTTAATAGATAGTGGATGCAAAAAAAAGTTATTTTCTTCAATTCTTGGTTCTTCTTCTTGTTTATCATCTTTTGCATAATCGTTCCTATTATCATCACTTACTTCACTGAAATTACTGATATCATCATCAATTTCTCTATTAAAATCATTACCAACATCATCTAGCTCATTGAATCCTAATACATCTATTTCTAATTTAACATCTTCACTTTTTATATCATTTTTTCCATTACTATCATCAATACCATAATGTATTACTGGTATGCAACTTGTCCTTAACTCTATTCTTTCATTTTTATTATTAAACTCATGTATGATTTCTTCATAATAGGTTTTCCCCTCATTCAAATATGAAAGATCTGGAGTTATTTGCAAATCTTTTCTGTCCTCTAACATTAAATAACTCACATCAAGCTGAAACAGTTTATAAAACATTTTCAGAGGACAAATATATCTATCAATTATCCTCTATGGTAGCTAAGTGTGCCAAGATTTGAATCACACAGCATCTGATGATAGTTTCGCCTAATGTGCATATTATAGCATAATTGCTATATACTGACAGTGAAAAGAAACATTGTGAGGAAACTTACATAAGGAGATCACCAGTAGGTGATATATGCATTAGACAAGTCCCAAGTTGCACCCAATATATATTAGACAACAATAATAAGAAATAAATAATAAATATTTAGTAACAATTCACACAGCGCAATCTAGTCCCACTAAGTAGCATAGCACTTGTGTTATGGGTACTATACAACTGATATACTACTTATATACTTTTTTTTGTGAGTAAATACATATTATACATAAACACCCAAATGCGAGATGAGAATTGAACTTGTGACCTCCTCAAACATATCAAAGTGTATTATGCCACAGAGGTCATCAAAACAAATATTGCTAGTATACTAGTTCGCTCTAAATGGAGGCCTGAGCCAAGCAGTGGGAAAGCCCTTAAGGCTGTTATTATATAATGGACTGTTGGTACATCATTTAGTCCATTAGTTACATAAGAGTTTGGGTAAGGGTTATTAAGAGCATAAATATTGTGAAAACTTGGATAAGTAGGCATATCAAATATATGAGATACCTCTGTTATTGATATTAAATTGAGACTATTATTGGAAACTATCTAAGACTGATTACTGATTTTGATTTTATATATTTTTTCAGTTTACTTGTATAATAGGGATTTTATAGCTCAATAGTCCAAATAAGTAGGACAATTTATCTAGTTTATACAAGTTAAGATGCATTTCATATGGGGAAACATTTCATTTTTTTTATTACTTTAGGACAGCAGACAGGCTGACGGCCTGCTTAGAATTTAGCAGTTTAAATCAAGACTAAAAATCATTTACCTTATTATTTTTGCTTAACATTACATGTAAATAACCAACTGACCGGTGGCATTTATCTCTAAACTTGATGAAACGTCTCACATGCGCTACACATTCGAAGCAGAGGTATTGAGGTAACTCTGCATTAGATGTCTGCGGAAACGTAAATAGAGAATTATAATATTTCTTTTATTGATAACTCAATAATACCACAGGAATCGAAACTGTACATATAAAAACTGCATTTTTATTATTTATTTAATCAAACCGCTAGGATAGTTTATGAAGTATAATTTAAAGGCGTGATTTAGCAATTGTAATATGTTTTTCTACTTCTGTCATGACTAAGAATATGCACATTATTTTTTCATCTTGTTTTTAATTAATTAAATTGTTTGCTTCTTATACTGTAACTCTGTGTTGGGACTTCGGCTCAACAAAAACAGTCATATAAATAATGAACAACTTACATCAATGCCTGAAATCAGTTCAAAATTATGTCTCAATGACCCAGTCATTAAACTGGTTAATTTTACATTCATACGAAGGCAAACCAAGCATGTTCGATTTGTTCTGCTCATTTCTGTTACAACTAGTAAGATGTTTAATGTTTATTATAAAAATTCGAGTTGTGCTCAATTAATATTAACAAACACGTAACGTAGAACTCTGAAATTGGTCTGCTCATCTGCTGTTTACAAAATACAATACAAATTTACAAATACACACTGACACTATAGGGTTGCGTTGACATTGACAAATATAAAACAAAAAAAATTAACTTATAGTTTTAGTTTTGGCCTTTTGGCCACGCCGTGACGACAGTTTTGGCGTGGCGATCAAGACTTAAAATATGTTTGTCTTGGTGCACTGATCAATTACGTTAACTAATTATGCTCAATGCAACAATCGTTTCTTTCTTCGAAATTAATACTTTGATATGGATGCAAAATAACTGCGCATCGATTTATACTTTATTGAATCAAAGATAATATATTACCAATCCCAAAATCATTCTGATACAGTATGTTCTCTTCAGCGCCTTTTGGCTGAGATGATTCAAGAAAATAATCCTTTCGCAATCCCAGATAGTCATCATTATTTGTTCCACAGATGGAATCGCATTTTCACGAATTAGTTTGTCAGCCGTGGGAGCGAGAATGGTGTGGTATCAATTGATAGGTATCAAGATACCGGCCACTTTCCAAGCCGACAGTATGGTAGCCTTCCCTTAAAGAACGGGTGCTATATAGAAAAGGGATAGCTACTGTGGTAAGCGGGATGCGGAAACGGGAAGAAGTCTATATTTTAACATAAAATAACAAACAAAGCAAAACTACTTTATTTAATTACAGTCAAAAGGTGGCGAATTCAATAAAATTATTGCCTTATAAACATAAATAGTAATAATTGATGTATTTTTGCCAAATTGTTTTTATACTAATACCAACCAAGACCCAAAATCAAAAATCAAGTTCAATAGGGCAACGCCTTACATATTATGTTTGGCAGCGTCAGATTGTGCCTTTTATGAAGACACCGTTTTTTTTTTTTTTTTTGTCTCGGGGAAAAACCTCTCTTGACGGGTTCCCCCAGCCCGGGGGACCGAGGGATATGTGGGACTCCGGGAAAGATATTTGGCCATCCGACTACCCACTAAAAAACCCCGCTGTTCTCCTATCGCCTACGCCCGGGCCCACGGATATATGGCCTGCCGATCTCGTGGCCCGGGCCGGCGCCGGCCCGCCCTTTGTCTTGAGGCGGGCCCCTTCTAAAGTGTTGGCGCCAGGGGGGTCAGGGTTTCGTTCCCCGGCGCTCTCCTAACAACTCTAGGAGTTGAGGGGGGCCGCGGAACAGCACGCAGCCCTCACCCTCGCGGCAAAAGTGCGGGCGGCGGATTCTCCCCCGAGGGGCCGCCCGCGGCCGCTTTTTACGGCGGCCGGAGGTCGTTACTTGACCTCCGGCGCCGCCGACGTGGCCTGCGTTGGCGGGAGGGGAGTGTGGTGGTCGACTCCCGCTCCCGCTCCGCCGCCTCCTTTGCGGACATGACTGCCTCGCAGAAGGAGGCGACGGCCGTCCATCCAGGAACGAAGACACCACGTAGCGGAACCTACTGAGAGAGAAATCGAATTATATTAGGTCTTTACCTATGAAATTGCCATTTTTTTTTAATTGAAATTTTTTCATGTATTTTTTATTTGTATTAATCGAAGTAATCACCCATGCAATCAATGCATCTTTGCCAACGCAGTGGCAGTTTATTGATGCCCTTCTTAAAGAAATCAGCTGGACGGGAGGCAACAAATTCTTCAAATGCATTTTGTACTTACTGCCTCTCGGGTATTGAATTTTTTTCCCGCCAAGAAGTTATCCAAATTCTGGAAAAAGTAGTAAGTAGTCTGTAGGCGCAAGGTCTGGTGAGTAGGGCGGATGACGGAGAACTTCCAACCCCAGTTCTTGCAACTTGGAGACCGTCTGCTGTGCAGTATGAGGTCGCGCGTTGTCGTGCAGGAGCAGCGGGGACGAGCGATTGACCAATGCTGGTTGGAGACGGAGATGTGCCAGCTTCTCCATCATTGTGTTCAGTTCTTCACAGTACACATCTGCAGTAATGCTCACCCCGTTTGTTAAGAAGCTGTGATGAATCACACCGGCGCTAGACCACCAAACAGTGACCATCACTTTTCTAGGGGTAAGTTTTCGTTTAGGGCATTGTTTAGGTGCTGAACCAGGATCCAACCAACTTGCTGAGCGCTTGCGGTTATCAAATAGAATCCATTTTTCATCGCAGGTAACAATACGGTTCAAAATTCCTTCATTTGTGTGTCTGTTGAGCAGTGCAAGGCACGTCTCGACGCGTACTTGACGTTAACGTTGAAAGCTGCTGCTTATTCAGCCGTAGATTGTGTATCATCAGCTTCCACAATCGCCTTTAATTCGTCATTGTCGACCAAAGTCTTCGGACGGCCGCGAGGTTCATTTTTCAGGTCGAAATTCCCAGAACGGAAGCGAGCAAACCAATAACAGGTGGTGCGTTGGTTTGTAGTGTTAGCTCCGTAAACGTCGTTGATGTTGCGTGCCGCTTGTGCCGCGTTGCTGCCACGACGGTACTCATATCCCATAATTACTCGAATTTTTAACGTATCCATGATAACGAAAAAGATTGAAATGCGATGAAAATGTAACACTAATCAATAAACAAATGACCACTTTTGAAAAAAGAATTACATGTTTTTAAAATAAAATTAATTTGAAATTAGAATTCTTAGCCAAACAAAAATTATTTTGATTTGAAATGGCTAGTACCCGCATATTGCAGAACGGCAATTTCATAGGTAAAGACCTATTATAACACTGCGTCAACAAGTATACTATAGTATTACGCGTACTTCTTCCCGTACTTGCTCGTCCTAAACGGCTGTTAGACACTATTTTACCTTGACGTACCCAAACTCCCAGAAAAAAGCGAGAGCGTTAACAGTGATTAGTCGTGAAACTGCTGTATGATGCCTCCCCACATCATAGACTGATGGAATGATGGAAAAAGAAGAAAGAGTATACTCGAGCAGTCAGAAAAAACGTCGCACTAATCGTAGGATAAAAAAGCAAAAGAGATTAGCATTACATTAAAAATAATCTCAAATAACTTTACAGTTTAAATATTACAAACCATTTTGGAATTTATCTATGTCGAAATAGTCCAGTTACAGTGAAGTAAAAAAATCCAGAAATACATTAACAGAAAAAAAAATCGAAAAAATATGAGAAGTTTTCGTACGCATACGCGCTACACCGCTTGCCCCACTTCTTCGCGGCAAGAAAACACATATCACCAAACATGCAGTGCTTATAGAAACAGTTGTTCCTTAAAACTTTAATAACATTACATTAAATGAAGATATCGCAATATTTTTTTTAAATAAAACTTAAATTTTTTTATTGAAATATATTTAGTTGTTTTGTCGTGATGCGAACACAACTGCATACCTCTATCATTTACTGCTGGGCGGCTTCACCTTCGCCAAGATTTTGATTCGGGTCTTCACTATAGCACAACTAACACAGACATGACAATACATGCCGTACATGCGAATTCAATACGAAGATCCCGAATACATAGTAGAGAAAACAAGTTTTCCTACTTTGTTCATCGAGAACCGATGCGATGTGGAATCTTCTACTCCTTGTGCAGAGTTGGGGTGTCGAGGAGAGCCTGTACCCCGACACGAACTCAGAGAGTGACTACCCCCCGTGGCGTGAAGCTGGCTGCCAGAGGCAGGGCTTTATGGCAGCCGATGCGAAAGTCAGCGATGCGATTGGAGTTTTCCATACTTTGATTACTCAGTTTCACTACTCCAATTTGTAACTAGTATGGATCAAACTATATCTACCACAACACAATCCTGTCCCTAGTTGGATTCAGTAAATTGGCTGTCTCAGAAGGAATTGCAGTCATTGGCATGTTCGCATCATCTTTCCTACGCTTCCGGTTCTTCTTGTCCCACGGTGCGTTTGGGGATTTTCATATGGACAGTCTGTATGTGAAGTTTCACTGCACTGCTCTGTGTAAAGCGACGGTTACAGTGTTGACATTGGTATTTTTTCTCACCTGTGTGAACCTGAAATATAAAATTACATGCTTTTTACAATTACCTACTCATGAAAGATAAGCTTTTTTTAAAACAATTACATAAAAATGCAGTGAAAAGTGTTGTTTAAATTTAGTTATATAAAGAAAGGAATATGTAATACGTATTTACAGAAAAAAAAAGCTATCTGTGTTATTGTACATTGTAATGCGATTTACAGATTCTCTTTTTGAATGGGTATAAAAAATTATATAATTTAAAAAAAAATTATAGGTATGTCAAATTAATGCAATGAGCACTCACAATAATGTGCCGGTCACGGTTGCTGGGCATGCTGAAGCGGCGGTCGCAGTGCGGGCAGCCGTAGGGCTTCTCGCGCGTGTGCGTGCGCATGTGCGCCATCAGATTCACGTATTGCTGCAATTTATCACAATATCGCCAAACACGCTAAGCTTGCATTGCGCAAGCGCAGATATTTCGCCTGTGTACTGCAAGTAGCGAACAGTCGTCCCTCGTCTCTATTCCATAAGAGACTTGTATCGGTTCCAAAATATACTTTCATCATCATCTAAGCGTAGTATCCCGGTTGCAACCTAAACTACCGTTTCGGTGTCCGGGGTCCGCTTTCCGACTCTTTCTACTCCACTTCGCACGGTCTTCAGCATCCCTGGTAGTGAGCCCATTGGCACGCATATCACCCCTTACGACGTCAAGCCAGCACTTTTTGGGTCTACCCCTCCTGCCGGGGCCCGGCGGAGGCGGCATGGCCAGACATTTATTTCCCACGTAATCACCCTGTTGCCGTAAAACGTGGCCGTACCAACAGAGCCGACACTCTTGCAATTTATCCGCAATGTCACGGACATGAAGACTGCCGCGAATGCGGGAGTTCCTAACGCAGTCCTTCCTCGTCACTCCACACATCCACCGCAGCATATTCATCTCCGTGACACGCAGTTCTTGCTTGTGTCGCTCTAACACCGGCCACGTTTTGCAGCCGTATAAAAGGACAGGCCTAATGATGGTCTTATACAAATGACACCAGTTACCTCACGCCATTTGGCCCACGCGGCAGCAATGCGTGCCTTGATGTCGCAATCGATGTCACCAGACGCATGAAATACAGATCCCAAGTATTTCACTTGGTCCGTGCGCTCGACCGTGTCACCGCCTATGCGTACGGGTGTGGGATCTGTGGAGTTACAGGCCAAGTACTCGGTCTTCGCCACATTGAGTTTCAGACCACCGTTCTCAAGCGACTCCTTCCACGCCTTCACACGTTGCACCAGCCTACCCCTGTCCGAATCTGCCAGCGCGATATCATCAGCATACATGAGCAGCCACGGGGGCTGCTCATGTGAATTTCTGATGCTGTCTGACAATACGTCTAATACCACGCTAAACAGAAACGGACTAAGGACGGATCCTTGGTGCACCCCGACGGTGATGGGGAAAGGTTTTGTGTCGTCAACAGCGGTCCCAACTACGGAATCGGAGTCACGGTACATGTCTTGGATGATGTCAATATAGGCCTCTGGAACCCTTTTAGATCGCAATGCCCACCAGATTATCGCGCGAGGAATACAGTCGAAGGCCTTCTGCAAGTCAAGAAATAGGCAATGCAGAGGCGTATTCTTCGTCCTGTATTTCTCCGCGACAGTCCTTAGGGCAAAAACAGGATCCATAGTCCCATGACCAGGGCGAAACCCATACTGACATCCCGAGACAGTGCACTTCTGCTGAATCCGAGAGTCAATAACCCTCTCGAGTAGCTTCATGGTGTGGGACATGACCTTAATCTCTCTGTAATTACCGCACTCCTGCACCGACCCCTTGCCTTTGAAGACTGGAGTAATGATACTCAGTCTCCATTGGCTCGGGATCGTACCGGTGAGGAGTGTCCGGTAAAAAAGGTCTGTTAAAGTGCCCACACCACGAGAGCCCATCGCCTTCCAGGCTTCGATGGGGACTCCAGCGGATCCAACAGCTTTCCGATTCTTTATGCGGCGAAGACAATTCTGGAACTCTGCAGGCGTTACCAGTGGCACTAGTCCTTGATTCGGAGGAAGATCTGGCGGCTGCACCTCTTTGTGCTGCATGTTCAGCAGCTCGTGGAAATATGAGCGCCATCTCTCCTTCACCGCGAGGTCCTCGCATAGCAGGTTGTCCACAGGGTCTTTTACACAGCGGCACTTGGAAATATCCTGTGCCGCTTTGACCCTGGAGCGCGCCAACTTATAGATGAGCTTCTGCCCCTCAGACGATTCCAACTTATCGTACAGTGGTTGTAAGTGGTCTCTTCTGGCTCTGGCAACGGCTCTCTTAGTGGCGCGGTTTGCTACCCGGTATGCGTCGCGATCTTCAGGAGATCTGTACGCTTGCCACTTCTTAGAGGGCTTTTTTCGCCTTGGTCTCCCTCTGGACTGAGTCGTTCCATCACCAAATCTCCTTGTCACATTTGCGTCCGCCCTTAGACTCGCCAAGCACCTCCCCCGGTGCTTCATATTCCCCCCCCCCCCAGGTGAGATTGGCGCTAAAAATATGTTAAACTAAATTTATTTTTACTATTCGGAAAAATAATAAACCGTTCAGGTATAGTTAATTTATTTAAATTAAATAAAATTCAAAGTAAAAAAAACAGATAAAAACAAGTTTTTTAATATCTATATTTTATACTTTTTGAAGGTGAGGTGAGATTTTCAATTACCCCCCCCCCCTCGGTTTAAATGAGATTTAGTGAGATTTCATTGGACCCCCCCCCCCCATTCTGAGCTCACGTAATTAATGGATGTCCCCTATATTATTGAGAGGGCCGTCAGCCAGCCTGCTGTTCCGTAGCAATAAAAAAAAAGTCAATTACCCTTGTTGTATGTCCACAGACATCACACATGTATCTCTTGAGGTACTCCGTCCCGGGATGCTCTGATTCATAATGTTTTCGGGTTTGCAGGTCGTTTGCTAGAAATTTGCCACACTACAAACCAAATGCACATCAATTATAATTATTTTAAAATACAGTTATCCTTGACTGAGTGACAACCCAAGCCAGAATAAACTATTTACATCATACAAATTGTATGCGACGGGCGTTTGAGCATGCACCGGTCTTCTCCTTCTCACTCCTGCACCCCGCTTACCATAGTATCCATACCTTATCAATACACTCTATGAAAGCTCGCCCCGCAGTCCACTTCGAACTGCTGCCCACATAATGCCCACTTGCAATAAAATCCAGTGTACGGGGTCCCCAGTGCCAGTCCAGGTCCCAGTTTAATTAAGCCGGCTACAACTAGTATTTACTTAAATCTTATAAATAATTCAAGCAAATAAATGAAGAAACTCACCACTTCACAGTTTGATGAAGTGGAGATTCCTTTATTGATGATTTCCGAACACAACTTCCTCGGTCTGCCTCGTTGCTTACGGTCGTCCTCTCTCAGAGATCTCCGGTTAGGTTTGCTCGAGCTTAAGCAACAAAACCAACAGTAAATTAGTACCGTATATGACTAGTGGTATCACAATAGGGCACGAGTGCTACGACTGTTTTCAGGTGCGAGTCAGTAGCCAAACTACGTCAGGACGTCCCAGAGATTTAATACTACGTTTAATGGACATGGGAGATGAAGAATCGAGGCCACAAATACACCAAGCTAATAAGGCCAACGTGAATACGGTGAATCTACGCCAATCATGTAGGTGTGCGCTTCTGCGGCTCGAGACACGTCGCCGGGGGATCACTGCTCCCTGAGTTTATGCTGGGTTAAAGAGTACCAATTCGAGGCCCCAAACCTTGACAGTACGGTATCGTACTATCAAGGTTTGAGTGTTAGTACAGTTACTGTCGTTTATGGATGTTTACAACGCCAGGGGCACCGCATACACGTTGCCGTCCACGTAGGGGAACATATTATGGTGATATATTTAGAGACCAGGACTCGTTAGGGCCTACCCTACTAACTACCCTAGCTGGTAAGCTTGAGTAGTTTCAGGGCGCCCCGGCCACAGGGAGTGAGAATCCGCCCCAGCACGGATAAATATAGGCGCCATTTTTGGTTTAAATTATTTTTTATTTTTTTTTAGGACATATGACCTACTAAACCTGAAAGGAATCCACATAATTGGTACATAACTTACATGTTAATAGAGGCATGTTTGTTGGAGCTGCCAAGGTGAGTTGCGAACGCGGTCTCGTTTATGAACTGAACGTTGCAGTCCGCGCAATAGAATCGGTCATTCGGGTCTGTCTTTATCGAGTCGCTCAGTTCTATCTCCTAGAAATACAGTTGGTGTGTGACCTCAAATTGTCAATGAAAACGTATACATACCATGTGAATGTCTTACAGTCCGAATAACACGGTAATATGTTACCTGTTTTGTATGGGAAATTTGTTTATGGCGCTCCAAACCAGTCTCACTGACGAAGCTATGGCCGCAGAGGTTGCATATATTCGTAGAAGGATGTTTCATTCGTATATGAGTTAGACGAGTTGATATTTTGCTAAAAGAATAATAAACAATATGAATATTTATCCAGCTTCTAGTACGTCTATACGGACAGCAGCGTGTAACTGCTCAGAGGGCCGGCGGCCTCTCTGCTGTTCTTTAGCAAAAAATAAATATATTTCATGTACCTGTTTGTGCAGTTTTGTAAAATCAAAGACATGTAACACTCTAAAAAGGTCAGGATTTCAAAGTTTTTCGCCCCTAAAACTGTTTACCGCTGAGCTCAATATTTGACTGAAGCGAAGGATGTAACCAACATTTAATGGTCTTTAGATTATTATTTAATTTTGTATTATATCATTATTACCTGAGCGTTAGTAATATGTAAATTAACACTTATACTATGTTGTGACAAGAATTTATTTGTTCTACCCCTATTGGAGACCAGTGCAGAAGGCGTTCTTAGATATTTACTTTTCATCAGAAGTAAGTAATACATAGGTAATAAGTATGTGGCGTACATGTCGTGCGACATTCGCTGTTCGCTCCGCCTATGAAGCTTGGACCGCGCCTCAACAGACGCATCACCCGACGCCGCGTATGTGCGGGGACGCCGCGCCCCCGCGCCTCGCTTTAGTCTATGCTTACTACTTAACTGGTCCGCACGTGCCGCGTTCTAGTGCCACCGACGCTTTGTCTCGCTCACAATATTGTTTTAACGTATTCGTGCTATCTGTTATTCTTTGCGCCTAGCTATTGTATAATTGTGCTTTTGTATATCTGTCACGAACTAAACTCGGTATAAGTGCTCACTAATAAACTATAGACTAATCATTAGTGTTCTCTCATTTTACACTACATTGCTGCCGCTGCTGCCCTATTACACGACGAAAGCCGAAAAGGCTGTTGGGAATGGTATACCTAACGCCATTCCCACAAGTAAAACCAACATCTTGAAAAGACAAAAGATATGAAAATAAAAAGGCATTATTATTATTATAAAAAAAATCTGAATTATTATATTACATCTGGAATATACTAAAAATTATTGGTTATCTGGTTAGTATTGTGACCATTTGTTTGCAGTGTCAGCAAATGACCCTCTAAGTTTTAAGTGCTGTATGTTAGTATAAAAATCTTATTGTTTAAACACTTAGATGTGCAATAAATATTTGAATTATATTTGAAAATATTTTTTGTACTTACTAGAATACTTTTTCACAGTGTGGACACGAATATGCGACATTTTTGTGCCACTTGTAATGAGTGTGAGCTTGACTTCTGAAAATAGATTTTTTTATTATATTATTATTGTATATCTATATTTAAAGGACGCCAAATATTTCTTTGTTGTATGAAAACCAATAAATCAATTTTTACACAAATTTTTATCATGAATACAATTTCAGGTGAAACACGGTAACGTTAAAATTTCAAAAAATATTAACTGGCTATTTTGTGAGGTCACAGTCTAAAATGAATAAGTACTACTTTTGCTACTTTACAGGTAGCAACGAAAAGGAACATTTCTGTTTCTGCAGTAAAAACTAAATTAAGCCACGTGGTTACATGTGAATAAACGAGGTTACTTTCTTCCTTATGGGGGTATTCTAGTCTAGAAAATTAAAAATGTCGATTTTTTTTACCATATTTCGATAGTTTAAATATTCAATAATAAATCCGTAAAATGATTTTGTTTATTTAGATTTTAAAAGTTATAGCTCTTTTAGTGACGTGGCAACTCGGCCGGTTTAAGCGGAACGAATCTATCAAACGTGACTAAAGGCTCCGACTACCTGAACATGAATACCCCTCTCTACTTTTTCCATTATACTTTACTTGAGAAACGCTGCAATTATTGTACATATATAAAGTAGAAGAAGGCCCGATGTATAAAGCTGGAATGATTGATTAAGAAAATGTAAGTTATATATACTGTTCTATCAATTACACCGCCTGAAACTTAACGTAAAAGTTTAAACGCGTTTTTTGAAACTTGTTTTTTCAAAAACTTTTTTGCACAGCGTATTTCCTTTTTAGAAGCCCTGGTGACGTAGTTGTCGAATGTTTATTGTACACGGACCCCGTAAAAGTCGGCGACCCGTGCCAACCTGTACACCCAAACCGACAAGTATCGCTTGAGGATAATACCTAGTCAGGTCATAAATTCTGTCACATGTTTAATGTAAAATAATTGTAACAAGTTTATTCATTATGTAACCATTCATATACCAAAATGAACTTAACAAAACATAGATTCTTATGACATTAAAGTTTATTCAAAATGACCTCCGTGATTTTGAATACAGGCCTTCAATCTGCGCGGCCAGTCGTCTATCGCAGCACGAACGAGGTCCATGTCAATATCGGCGGCTGCCTTAATCAAGGATGTCTTGAGTGACTCCAAATTGGGATGAGGCTTTGAGCACGCCTTTTCCTCCAAGTGTTGCCATATCTTGTAATCTAACGGATTCAAATCTGGACTGGAGGAGGGCCAGTCTTCGTGCCGGATGAAGTCGATTTCACGCGCCGCCAGCCAGTCTTGTGTGCTCTTCGCTCTATGAGCTGGCGCCGAATCTTGTTGGAATACCCAGTGCCTGTTATTGAACATGGTATGAGAAACAGGTTCCACAAGGTTCGTCAGGACTGTATTTTGATACACAACAGCATTCGTTTTTACACCTTTCTCACAAAAATGTACCTCTGTTAAGCCCCAATAAGAAACTCCCAACCATACCATGAGCGAGGATGGAAAATGACCTCGTTGGACACGCGGAATACGGTTGCTCGCTTCTTCACTACTGTGTGCGTACACCTTATCATTTTGTTTGTTGTAACTCTCTTCTACGGTAAACATTTTTTCTTCCGAAAAAAGAATTTCCCGATATTTTTTTCCCGCGTACCGCTTCAACAAAGCGCGGCATCTCTTCAGTCTCAGGTCCATTAGACGAGCATTCAAACGATGTCCTGTTTTTCTTCGATATGCCCGAAGCCCTAAGTCTTCATTTAACACCCTTTTCACCGTGGTTCTGCTTAACCCCATCTGAAGGGCCAACAGTTTCTGCTTACGTTTGGGATTTCTTTGAATTCGTGCCTTCACAGCTTTTATCACTGCTGGAGTCCTAACAGACCGAGGGCGACCACTTCTTGACCTGTCATCTACACTAGAGTCTTCATTGTATCGTTTGATGGTACGATAAACGAATCTTTTGGTAATATTCAAATTTTTCAGTATGTTAAAAATTTGAATTGGCGCGTAACCGCAACGATGTAACGCAATAACTGCAACACGGTCTTCTTTAAGCGTCCACTCCATATTTAAAAATGAGTAAAATTCTAAAAGTTATACATTTTTATTTTCATGAACAATTCGAAATTCTAATTCAATAAACTTTTTTGTGGCCAGCATTCTAAAAGAAAAGTTTTTACTGTGTGACAATACTTATGACCTGACTAGGTATATTATACTACGGACGCCGAGCAGGAAGAATTTCGTAGAATAACCTCTTTACCTACTGGCAGTGGTCACAAACATTTTTGTATTAGTGCGGTTTACATAAAATGTTTGAAGGAGAAAAAATTTTACTAAATTATTAAATAAATTATTTATTTAGATTTTATATTATAACAGTTATAAAAACCGAGTTACAATTTCTACGAGGCATGCCTTTTAAGTTTTGCCGTTTGAAAAAAAAACACAACTAAAACCTTATAGTACTTTTTATTGTTTTTCAAACTATTCACCACGTACCTTAATACACTTTTCCATTCGATCAAACCAGTTATTATAACATTTATTCCACTCTAAAGTCAGTGTTCAAAATTGCTTTACAATTGTTTACAATCCCGGAGGACGGCAGTCATTGCTCTGTGCGAGCGAGGACTCATTATATTTACGCAGGAATGACAGAAACAGGTAATAACAGGTCATTGTACGAAATTCTTCCTGCTCCGCATCCGTAGTATAGATGAATGACATCGAAATTTCGTATCCTACTTTCAATATGAAACGAGAAAAATAATTTAAATAAAAAGGATGTCATATTTTTCCCCAAAAAGGAGTTAACGTGAGGCAGGTGGCCGGTTGTAAAAATTAATCCACAACTATTACAACATGTAACATATTGTGCCGACCCCATATAATTTGGGATAAAGGCAGGAGGAAGAAGTTTTTTCAAAACGGTCGTCGAAAAATCACAAGTTCTAATCGACCGATTGACTTGAAATTTGGTATGAATATTCTTTATATTATATCTGTTAGATCCTTGCATAAGGGTATTTGAAATCCCGCCACATGATTTTTGTTATTTACCCTCACTCTCGGTGAGGTAAATGGTGAAAGCGAGGGTGGGACGGAGAAATAAAAGTAGTGACCGACAAGCTCCTAAACTGGCGGGACGGTCGACGTTCGACTTCCCTGACTAAGTATCGCTCAAACCACTAACGGACGGGACGATCGAGGTTCGACCTCCCTGGTTACTCCAAACTCTAATTGGCCGTGCCATTAAATCTGTGTGTTCAGTGTTGTGACTTTAGCTGGTGCCGTGCAACAGTTCCTCAGCGACCTGCACCAAACTGGGAAGGGGTGGAATCAAGGACAGTGCGAATTTCTTTGCCCATTGCAAGGCATCGCGTCTCTAGCCACCGCTCCATTCCCATCCTCTCACATACAGTCCACTGCTCTCGAACAATCCTTCTTATTCACGTACGGTGCAATCTCGGTCCGTGACCGGCATCGTACAATATCCCTCTTCAGTATGAACCTCTAAAAACTCAAAATATTCAATTTTAATATTTTTAAAAATAAGTAAAAAGTTAAAAAATGAGTGGTAAAATCAACCCTATTTTTTGAGTAGCCACAATTTTGCGGGACAATTTTTTATTTCCATTTTTCAAGTTTCATCCTATTTTGACATTTCTATTAATCAAGAATATTTTTTCTATTACAGATGACCAGAATTGTGGAAATCGTGACGACGAGGACACGTTCTTTTTTCCCCCTCTACTTCAACGGCGCATGTCACAGATTTTTTATGTATTCTTAAGATATTAATAAAAAAAAATATGGATGAAGAATTTCCCGATTTTTTTTCCCGCGTACCGCTTCAACAAAGCGCGGCATCTCTTCAGTCTCAGGTCCATTAGACGAGTATTCAAACGATGTCCTGTTTTTTTCGATATGCCCGAAGCCCTAAGTCTTCATTTAACACCCTTTTCACCGTGGTTCTGCTTAACCCCATCTGAAGGGCCAACAGTTTCTGCTTACGTTTGGGATTTCTTTGAATTCGTGCCTTCACAGCTTTTATCACTGCTGGAGTCCTAACAGACCGAGGGCGACCACTTCTTGACCTGTCATCTACACTAGAGTCTTCATTGTATCGTTTGATGGTACGATAAACGAATCTTTTGGTTATATACAAATTTTTCAGTATGTTAAAAATTTGAATTGGCGCGTAACTGCAACGATGCAACGCAATAACTGCAACACGGTCTTCTTTAAGCGTCCACTCCATATTTAAAAATGAGTAAAATTCTAAAAGTATACCTTTTTTATTTTCATGAACAATTCGAAATTCGAATTCAATAAACTTTTTTGTGGCCAGCATTCTAAAAGAAAAGTTTTTACTGTGTGACAATACTTATGACCTGACTAGGTATGTTGTAGAGTCTCATAAAACAAACACAAGTTTACTTTGTGACTAGATGGCACCGTTTCAATTGCCACAAGAAGTATATCCACATTATTAGCCGAAAACTCAATATTATATTACATTATTATCTGTTATACTCTTGAAGTTAGATCAGATTAAGGTTAAAGATCACTTAAATTATGACAGCATATTAGCAACTTACTTCTTATAGCAGATAAATTGACATACTTGACATGTGTATTTAAATAAATGCGTAATGTTCATATGATTGTACATCTTTCTTGTGTCTTTGAAATAGAATTTACACATATCGCATTGGGCATTGCCGGATATTGTCTGAAATAATAAACTTCCACTAAATACCAGGGTTACATGTTGCATCCACTCAAAACCAGTATCATCATCATCCCAGCGTTGTAAAACCTAACTTGTTGTAACCTAACTTCCGTTTCGGTGCCCGGGGTCCGCTTTCCGACTTTTTCTACTCCACTTAGCACTGTCTTCAGTATCCCTGGTAGTGAGCCCATTGGCACGCCTATCACCCTTTACGATGTCAAGCCATCACTTTTTGGGTCTACCCCTCCTGCCGGGATCCACTCAAAACCAGCCCACATTAATAAAAAATAAATATTTTCCAGAGTTTGACTGGAAGAAATTGCTTACAGCGATAATATCTCTTATTATTACTTATTTTATTTATTACCGTGGAAAAGCAGTCAGGCCGATGGCCCGCTTGACAGTAACCAGTTGCCATCACCTATAGACATTACCAATGCCAGGAACACTGCAACACTGGAATTGGAATCTGGGTCACTTATGCCGCACCACAACACAAGGTTATTATGGCGGCATATTTACTGACCACGGGTGGTGGCCATCCAAGCAGGCTTGGGCCCATGCCTGGAGATAAATTGATTTTATATTCCATACTAGCTGTGCCCGCGACTCCGTCCGCGTGGAATAGTGACTTTAGGCAGCATTTTATGGATATTTGAGATCAATTTAAATTGGAAATTCAACCTACAAAGTCCAGCCTAAGCTGAACCCTATTTCATATGATCGATGATATAAATCTGAGGTCAACTTAAATTGGTATATTAAATTTCCGAAACATATCATTTTTAACAAAAACTAATTTTTTTTTATCTAAAATAAAAATAGCCTAAGTTACTCCTTGATACATCAGCTATCTGCCAGTGAAAGTCCCGTCAAAATGGGTGCAGTCATTTCAGAGATTAGCCGGAACAAACAGACAGACAGACAGACCGACAGACAGACAGACAAAAATTGTAAAAAATGTTGTTTTGGTATATGTACCGTGTATACGACCTAATGCACTTAGTAAAAAGCGGTTATTTTAATATTACAAACAGACCCTCCAATTTTATTTATTTGTATAGATACCACGTGGTAGGGATTAAATATTTGTATAAATAGTTTGCTTCAGTCAGTTTACAACAAGCCAAGCAATAGAGATTTCACCTAGTACTTCATCATCATCATCTTAGTGTTGAATCCCGGTTGCAGCCCAAACTCTCGCTTCGGTGCCCGTGGTCCGTTTTCCGACTTTTTCTTCTCCACTTCGGACGATCTTCAGCATCTCTGGTGGTCAGTCCATTGGCACGCATATCAACCCCTACGACGTCAAGCCAGCACTTTTTGGGTCTACCCCTCCTGCCAGGACCCAGCGGTGGCGGCATGGCCAGACATTTGTTCCCCACATAAGTAGCCGGTTGCCGTAAAACGTGGCCATACCAGCGAAGGCGACACTCTTGAAATATACATATATCCTAGTACTTGAATGGAAATAATTAATTATAGACATGTAATAAATATAATTGTATGCAAATAATATGTAATCAATTCAATTATAATAATGACATTAATTTTTAAATTCTGTCATACTACGTTATTTTATTTTATGGACATGTATGTCTATATACATACAATTTTTTTTGCAAAAATAGGTTCCTTGAATGATGTTTAGTGCGTAAAAAAATTTTGGACGGTTTCGTGAAAGTCACCCTGTATATGTAATGAAAGTAATATAAATCTATACAAATAAATAAAATTGGAGTGTCTGTTTGTAATATTAAAATAACCGCTTTTTACTAAGTGCATTTGGATGTATAACACGGTACATATACCAAAACATTTTTTTCAATTTTTAGCTGTCTGTCTGTTTGTTCCGGCTAATCTCTGAAATGGCTGGACCGATTTTGACGGGAATTTCATGGCAGATAGCTTTTTTTTTGTCTCGGGGAAAACCTCTCTTGACGGGTTCCCCCGGCCCGGGGGGACCGAGGGATATGTGGGACTCCGGGGAAGATGTTCAGCCATCCGACTACCCACTAAAAAACCCCGCTGTTCTCCTATCGCCTACGCCCGGGCCTACGGATATGTGGCCTGCCGATCTCGTGACCCGGGCCTGCGTCGGCCGGCGCCTTGGCTCAAGGCGGGCCTCTTCTGAAGTGTTGGCGCCAGGGGGTCAGGGTTTCGTCCCCCCGGCGCTCTTTTGTATTGTAGGAGTTGAGGGGGGCCCCGGAACAGCACGCGGCCCTCTCCCTCGCGGCAATAGTGCGGGCGGCGGATCCTTCCCCGAGGGGCCGCCCGCCGCCGCATTCTACGGCGGCCGAAGGTCATTGCTCGTCCTCCGGCGCCGACGACGTGGCCTGCGTTGGCGGGAGGGGAGTGTGGTGGTGGACTCCCGCTCCCGCTCCGCCGCCTCCTTTGCGGACATGACTGCCTCGCAAAAGGAGGCGACGGCCGTCCATCCAGGATCGCCCCCGACCATGGACAGAACCAGGGCCGGGAGCGACAGGTCCACGCCGATTTGGGCGACGAGGGCGCGGCGCTCCTCGCGCCACGCAGGGCACACGGCGACAGTGTGGTCCACCGTGTCCTCCTCGTCGCCCGCGCCACAATGGTGGCACCCCGACGTCATCTCCCGCCCTACGCGGATAGCTAATATAACAAGGAGTAACATAAGATACTTTTATTTTAAAAAAATAAATAGTTTTAGTTAAAAATGATCATTTCGAAATTTTTTTAAATGCAATTTAAGTTGACCTCAGATTTATCATCAATCATATGAAATAGAGTTTAGCTTAGGCTGGACTTTGTAGGTTTATTTCCAATAATTTAAGTTAACCTCAAATTTATATCATCTCAATCATATGAAATAGGGTTTAGCTTAGGCTGGACCTTGTAGGTTGAATTTTCAATTTAAGTTGACCTCAGATTTATATCATTAATCATATGAAATAGGGTTTAGCTTAGGCTGGACTTTGTAGGATCGAACGCAAGTATTCCGGAGGCGCATGGCGTAACAGTTGCATTCGAAAACACTGACTCTTTGCATATTTCATTTATTTATATTTTAGGGTTTGTAATCCAAAATAAACCATAAGATATATCCAAAAAATGCTGCCCAAAGTCACTATGCCACGCGGACGGAGGCACAGCTATTATTATTTATATTAATATTTACAATGCATATTCATATAAAAGTGACACATTACCTGTAAATGAGAAACGACAATTAAAGTTAACTATTCGTCTCTCTTTCACAACTCTTGCTTTTACCTATATATTTATTAGATTATATATCTCAGAAAACAAATCTTTGTAACGTATATTATTTTTTTGTACGCGAATGTATGTATGACACATGACAGTGCGCAGTCTTCAGTGAGTATCAAATCTAAAGAGACAACGCGTTAAATCTAAAGAGATGATATTCTCTTTACATATCTAATATATAAAATTCTCGTGTCACAGTTTTCGTTGCCATACTCCTCCGAAACGGCTTGACCGATTTTGATGAAATTTTTTGTGCTTATCCGGTATCTATGAGAATCGGCCAACATCTATTTTTCATCCCCCTAAATGTTAGGGGTAGTCCACCCCTAAATTTTTATTTTTATTTTTTGACATTTTATTATTTTTATGGCAGAACAACGTTTGCCGGGTCAGCTAGTATATATATATAAATAATCAAAGTAATTAGAGAGCACAAAAATATATAAAATAATATTAATGTTAAGATTTTTTAAATCTTTTTATTATAAATTTGGATAAATCACCTGTGTATTTACTATGTTTCTTACTTAAAAACATTTCTGTATTTGTATTTTTGTATAGAACAGGCTTAAAAACAAAAATATATAACTTACCGGATCATGTTTTTGCATATGTTTACTATATGTCTTTTCCTCTCTGAATCCTCTAAAACAAAACTCACATTTGTACTTTGACTCCATATAGTTAGTTGTGTTCCTCCTTTCTAGAACTATGGAATATTGCTCTTCCTGACTCACTGGTGAATATACAAGAAAGTCTTTTGGTAGACGTCTTGTCACCGCTTTGTGCACTTTTATACGTTGTAATGACTTCTTCCGCAGCCAGTTAGGTCTTACTTTATGCCAATCATTTTCTGTATTTGATTTTATATGACTTATTACGAAATGATGTTTTGCTGCTGCTCTGAAAAATTGCAGTTTATTCAATACTTAAAATTTCTTCCATTGTTTAAACTGTCCAAAAAATTACATAAAGATCATCTTAAATTGTTTAATATACAAGGGTTGTTCAATAAATAGTAATTATGCGATATATTCTCGTTGAAAAGAAAAGAAAATACTGACAGGAGCAGCCCAGACATTAGAAATAAAAAAAGCAATCGATTCTGTTATGTTTTTTAAAAATAGAAGTCATTTGCGTCGTGTCGGAACGTGTTCTTAAAAATGGATAAATTTGAAATTCGCGCGGTAATAAAATATCTCGGTTTGAAATTTTTACTATGCTGCTGGTAAATCAAGACTTGAGAGCAACATTAGGGGTCCATGCTCCTCCATATTCTATGGTTGCGCGTTGGTGTGCTGAGTTCAAGCGAGGAAGAACTTCCATTAACGACAACCCCCGCACGGGTTCCCCTATATCGGTAGTGACTGAACAAATGATTAAAAAAGTTGAAAACATTGTCTCGGCGGATCGTCGTGTTTCTGTTTGTTTTATAGCAAAAGAAATGAAGTCATCATCAAGACATCTCCAGCTCCGAAGAAATTTAAGGCGTTTCCATCCGCCGGTAAGATCATGAGCTTTTTTTCTGGGACAGCCAAGGGGTGGTAATGATTGAATACATTAATCATGGAGCCTTGCGCGTAAGACAAATAACAAAGTTGCGTGAGAAATATGCAAGCAACGGCGTGGCAAACTCGCTAAAGTTGTTTTGTTTCACCAAGATAACGCCCCCACGAAAAGTTCAGAGTTGCGATTGCCATTCAAGGAGCTGGCTTCGAATTGATGGAACATCCTCCATATTCAGCGGACCTTGCTCCTTGTGATTTTTACCTATTTCCGCGGTTAAAGGAACATCTCAGGGGCCATAAATTTGAAGATGACGCAATAGACACCGTGGTACAGGATTTTTTAAGGGATCGGGAAGAATTTTTTTAAAAAGGGAATTTTAGCTTTAGAAAAAAGATATACAAAGTGTATAAACCTGAAAGGTGACTACATCGAAAAATAAAACAACATTTAATAAAAGATAATTTCGTCATACTCATTATCACTTTTTATTGAACACCCCTTGTAAAGTTTCAAGGTAGGCGGCTGCTCAGTCGTATTTACTCATAAGACCAGGTAAAATGGGGTTCCTTTGATGCACCATCACAATAAAACAACTGAACATATCGGGATGGGACTACCTACCATTCGACGCGGAATTTTTGTAGATGGAGTCTATTTATTTTTTGAATTCCATCTACCCTTTCTCTTTTTTTTCGATTTACTTTTGCCTGTTACTCGCCCAGCGGAGCGGGCTAGTAGATATTGCGTATCAAAAATCAAACTTACCTATTAAAATTGACTTCAGGACATTTCCTACAGACATACTTATACATGTGTTTCTCAGTTATATGCGTTTGAAGCAGGAACTGTGTCTTGTAATAGTAAATGCATATATCACAGAAATAAGTTCCACTAACGTGCTGAAAAATAAAGTATTTTCATATAATCTATACTTGTCCAAGTATAGACCTCCGTGGCGTAGCGGCTAATGCACTATCATCATTTACTATGTGTGATTTATAATAATTTATGGGGATACTAAACTGGCGTTCTGCTGCTGCACTAATGTTTTTGAAGCGTCAATATATAGAAATTGATCGGTTAGCTATCATATTATTATTGCATTACTATAACCTACTTCTACACCACCCACTGGGTCAACTATAAACCTAAATCACAGTACCAAACATCATAACAAATAGTCTAAATGATTCTAGCATTTTCAGAGTTCTATTACATGCACATAGATAAAATTCTACTTCCCCTTATGCAAATATATCAATGGTAAGTAGTCATCGTCATCATCATCCTAGGGTTAGTCCCGGTTGCCACCCAAACTTTCGTTTCGGTGCCCGGGGTCCGCTTTCCGACTTTTTCTACTCCACTTCGCGCGATCTTCAGCATCCCTCCCAGCAATCGTACTCGGTCTTCGCCACATTGAGCTTCAGACCTCGCATCAGCCTACCCCTGTCCGAATCTGCCAGCGCGATATCATCAGCATACATGAGCAGCCACGGGGGCTGCTCATGTGAGTTTCTGATGCTGTTTGACAATACGTCTAATACCACGCTAAACAGAAACGGACTAAGGACGGATCCTTGGTGCACACCGACGGTGATGGGGAAAGGTTTTGTGTCGCCAAAAGCGGTTCGAACTACGGAATCGGAATCACGGTACATGTCTCGGATGATCTCAATATAGGCCTCTGGAATCCCTTTGGACCGCAATGCCCACCAGATTATCGCGCGAGGAATACAGTCGAAGGCCTTCTGCAAGTCAAGAAACAGACAATGCAGAGGCGTATTCTTCGCCCTGTATTTCTCCGCGACAGTCCTTAGGGCAAAAATAGGGTCCATTGTCCCGTGACTAGGGCGAAACCCATATTGACATTCCGATACAGTGCACTCCTGTCGAATCCGAGAGTCGATAACCCTCTCGAAGAGCTTCATGGTGTGGGACATGACCTTTATACCGCGGTAGTTACCGCACTCCTGCACCGATCCCTTGCCTTTGAAGACTGGAGTAATGATACTCAGCCTCCATTGGTTCGGGATCGTACCGGTGAGGAGTGTCCGGTTAAAGAGGTCGGTTAAAGTGCCCACACCACGAGAGCCCATCGCCTTCCAGGCTTCGATGGGGACTCCATCGGATCCAACAGCTTTCCGATTCTTCATGCGGCGAAGATAATTCTGGACCTCTGCAGGCGTTATCAGTGGCACTAGTCCTTGGTTCGGAGGAAGATCTGGCGGCTGCACCTCTTTATGCCGCTTGTTCAGCAGCTCGTGGAAATATGAGCACCATCTCTCCTTCACCGCGAGGTCCTCGCATAACAAGTTGCCCCGGGTTCTTTTACACAGCGGCACTTGGAGATATCCTGTGCCGCTTTGACCCTGGAGCGCGCCAACTTATATATGAGCTTCTGCCCCTCAGACGAGTCCAACTTATCGTAAAGTGGTTGTAAGTGGTCTCGTCTGGCTCTGGCTACAGCTTTCTTGGTGGCGCGTTTGGCATCTCTGTATGCGTCGCGATCTTCAGGAGATCTGGACACTTGCAACTTCTTAAAGAGGGCTTTTTTCGCCCTGGTCTCCCTCTGGACTGAGTCATTCCACCACCAAGTCTCCTTGTCACATTTGCGTCCACCCTTAGACACGCCAAGCACCTCTTTCGCCGACCCAAGGATAGCCGCCTGAATCCTGTCCCAGTAAGCCTGAACCGGTTCGCACTCACCACCGGCGCACTTGTCGCCGATGGCAGAGGCGAACTCCTGGGACTTGATTTCATCAAGCAGCCACCACCTGATTCGGCGCTGAAGGCGATCGACACGTTTGCCTTTGGGCTTCACGCAGAGATCCATGACAAGAAGACGGTGTTGTGCAGTGAGACTCTCACCAGGTATGACCTTGCAGTTGGCTACTTTGCTGATGTGGTGTCTCCTAGTGAGTAGGAAGTCGATTTGGGTAGCATTCCTCCCGCTCTTGTAGGTGATGAGATGCTCGGGTCTCTTTTTGAAATACGTGTTCACGATGGCAAGGTCGGCAGCCGCACACGTATTGAGGATGTCCTCCCCTTCCGCGTTGCGGCTACCGTACCCAAATCCACCGTGAACACGCTCAAATTCCCCACATTCATCACCCACATGACCATTCAGATCACCCCCCAAAACGATCCCCTGTGATAGTGGGATTCCACGGAGCACTTCTCCGAGTTGATCCCAAAACGCTATCTTATCGGCGTCGTCACAACCGGCCTGTGGCGCATAGGCGCTTATCAAGTGGGTGACTACCCCACCAACCAGCACCCTAACGACCATAAGCCGGTCGCTATGACGTATCACTTCCAAAATGTCGTTCTGGAACTCCTCCGAGAGCACTATGGCAACCCCATTCTCCCCACCAGGTGCACCTGTGTAGATCAGCTTGTAGCCATTCCCAATGAACCGGGATCTGCTGGCCTTCCACCGAGTCTCCTGCAGGAACGCCACGGCCACCCTCCGCCTGGAGAGCACATCGGCCAACTCTCTCGCGCGTCCGGTTAACGTGCCAATATTCCACGTTGCGAAGCGGAGTTTCCTTTTGGATGGGGCTAGTGTCTTTAGCCGTGCTCGCCTACGGCACGGCAGCCCTAGTCCACTTGTCACAGGAGTCGGACGAAGTTCCTGCGCGTCGTTTTGCGGCGACGCCCTATCCGTAACACATCCTTTCCTTGTTCTAACCATATTTTATTTGGCTTGTTTTGATTTTTACGGGAGCGACTGCCGTTCGACCTCCCAACCTCTAAAGGGAAACCTAGAGGTGTCCTTCCCTCGCCGCATGCAAGCTGGCAGAGGGAGTGACCCATCAGTCGGCTTTTACGACTCCCTTGGGATGATTTGGGATGGCCCTATTCTTTGTTCGGCCGGGACCACACGGCACATCAGTGGTAAGTAGTAACCAAGTGGAATTACACTCAGAGACCAACCTAGATGTCTTGGGTTTGAATGCCACCATAGCATGCATGGCTTGGGCAGTTTTTCTAGCATATTATGAATAAATGCCACATACCAATGGTGACAGAAAACATTCTGAGGTCACCTGCATACCAATATCACTGTATGTGTACTCTGCCAATCTGCCTTGGACAAGTGAGACATATACTGACTGTCCCCTCTACGAGGCCGGGCTTTTATTACATACAAGAACATTCTTACTATTATTATTACATACAACAATTAGTCGTTTTCAGATTAAATAAAAATATTTGGGTTTGTAATATATTATTGTACTTGAAACTAATGTAATTTGTATATATCAATGTAAAAGAATTTTGTAATAATAATAATGTCAGCGAGACAGCAATCCGAAGCAATCCGAACGGGCACACATGTGAGGGCACTGGTGCTGACTCAAAATTGCTTAGGTACACTTACATTAGTTTAAGAACTTAGTTATTATGGTTAATAAAAAGAAGATTTATTATTTTTTGCTATTCAGTTTTTTCGGCGGTTTAATTTTCTTGTCAAAAAGGTTTTTAATTAAATGTCATGCAGAAGAGTCACGTCCGGCAGAAAGAAAAGAAAGTGGTCATTCTGATGATCCTAATAAGAACTATGGGACAAAATTATTAAATTTGTGTATTGTCAGTAAGTTTTGACAAGTGTGCAAAATTTTGAAACATTTTTGATCATTTAAAGTGGGTGAAAATTGCATCCGAAAAATTCTGTTACAAAGATACACAGATCAAGTTAATAAAAATGTGATAAAAAAAAGTTAAATTTTTTGATATCTAGTGTGCTTACTAAAAAAAAAAGTTTTTATAATTTAAAAAAATATTGTGAGATGGCATAAAGAATTTGCATACTACATTGGTTATGGTATCTTAGTGGCTTGCATAAATATAGGTCTATTTTTTAAAGAAAATAAAAGTTTTATCAAATATCAAATAAAAGTCTTACTGTATCATGCATCCTCTTGTGTACATTCAATCTTTCTTCATTACTAAATGAATATTTACATATATCACAGTGGTAAATACCATTTTGAAAAAGTTTCCGCACTTCATACACTGCTTTAGCTTCTTTTGTTGTAATTGGAAATAGATCAGCATATTCTTCTTTTAATTTAATTCCTTTTTTATCATTTTTATTATTTATACACTCTTCTTTTGTGTCAATCGCATCTTCATCATCATTACAAAAATCATTTGCGCTATCATTATTAATGAAGTCATCTGTATTATTCATAAAATCATTTGCATCATCATCATCTAATCCAAAGTTAACTAACATATTATCTTTTAATAGTTCAGGCTCCTGATTTTCTGATTTAATATCAACTTCTTTCTTCCCATTGTTAATGAGTCCTTCAATAGATATATCTTCATCATCATCAAATGTACTATGGTGCGCAACGGGTATAACATGTTTGTTCACAAAATCTATTCGATTTTGTTTTGCCCATTTGAATTCTACTTTTTCATAGTTAGTTCTCTCCAAATTTAAATATGATAAAACTGGCATTATTCCTAATTCTTTACGATTTACATGTTTTAAATGTGTTTTATTTATCTACAACAAAAGAACATAAATATACATTTTTTTCCATAAAATTATCATATCTATATAAATAAAATGATACATTGTGCTTGCATCACAGCAAAACTACTGGATAGATTTCAATTACATTTTCTAAGTTTTATTTCCCAGACACTTGGCCCTAATCTAAAAAAAACATTGCGATATCTTCATTTAATGTAAAGTGTGCATGCTTGCAAAGTCGCAGGTATCAGCTAGTTTTATAATACTAAGATTGTATATTGATAGTAAAGCAAAAATATGAAAGGCATACAAAACCGCGCAACTTTTAAGAATCTAGTTAGTGTATCATACATTTTCTCTAGGAACTTTAAACCCTACAATGGGATATTTTCTTTTTATTGCTGTAGGACAGTATACAGGCTGACAGCCACTTAGATTTAGCAGTTATTACCCGTTCGCGCTAAGTTTGCCGGTCCGTGGAATGCGCGTCCCCTCCCCCAACCGCCTACCGCGCCCCTAAATCGCCTTCTCAGTAACATTGGCAACGTCATCGCATGCGCGCGTTAATATTCATAAAAATTCTTGCTTTTGACATTTCTTAGTTTTTCACTTTGTTTTAACTATCGGTAAAGACAAAACTTTAAGAAGTCAAGTACGAAATATGGTGTTAAAGGTTATGACTTATTTCGGAAATGAGAAGAAAAACCGTTCTTAAGTCGTTCAAGCTATGAAACGCACGGCAATGGCGACTGGTATATCAGAACGCACGTTACGAAACAAGAAGTTAAAAAAATAGCGTCAGCATCGTCAGAAGCTGGTGCAGTACAGAAGCTATTAAACTTTCGACACCACGTAAAAAAAAAGAAAGGAAACCAGCATTAGAAATTGATGATTTTATAATTTGCGCTATAAGAAATATAATAAACAGCTTTTATACGGTTAAAAAAGAAATATCTACACCGCGAAGGACAAGCTGGGCAACCAATGGGCAATCCAATAATGGGCAGAAACCAGAAATTGCTGCCTGGAGGGCAGGATATTTACGACGACTGCGGGAGAATGATGAACTCGGAGCAAAAAAAAACGATATTTAACACCGAGGCAAAATGTTGGCAAACTTCCAGTGATGCAAGTGTTAAAAAAAATCATAATACTGGGCAGCGCTGGATAATTGTGCATGCTGGAGGTGACAATGGCTTTATCTATATCTTTATAATGCTAATTCGATTATTGTTCCTGACAATACACCATACACCATAATAAGCAGATTGACAGACTGCCAAACTCAAATTCCTTAAAAGAAACTATGCAAAATTGGTTACGAGAAAGGAATATTGACTTCCAAGAACATCTTATAAAACCTGAGCTGTACTGTCTTATTAAACGGAACGCGCCACCTAAAAATATGAGATAGACGAAATAATTAAAAGTTAGAGAGTGAAATATTTAGTGTTGAAACTATGGACGTTAGTGATTAAATGCAATTAATGTGTCTAATTTTACCCAAATACACATTTTTTAGAAATAAATAACTGAAAAAAGATTAATACCATATAAAAGGGTAAATTAACAAATTAATGAAAATAATATACGTATATAAAAAAAGTTTTAAAACAGTTTTAAGTTCAACCTAATTACAACTATGGCACCTAGTAATAGGTGCGCAACTAAGTTCCCACTGTTTTTCAAGAGATGCCTCCACTAGTAAGTGCCGGTCGATTGTGACATAACCAAAACGTCATTAACCAACTTAGACATATGGTAAACAAACCGCGTTGACACATTAGTGATTTTGTTTTTGCGTCGTATACTTTTGGTTGTGTGAAAATGTCTGATTTTGTGCCAAAGAATCGTCATTTGCGGAAAGTGTTGCTTTTCTTCTTTCATCTGAAGAAAACGGCGGCTGAAGCGCACCGAGAACTCCAAAAAGTTTACGGAGATGCTGCTCTAAGTGAAACAACGTGCCGTGATTGGTTCCGTTGCTTCAAAGATGGTGATTTTGATGTTGACGACCGTTCGCGTGAAGAGAGGCCAAAAACCTTCGAAGACGCTGAATTGGAGGCATTGCTCGATGAGGATTCGTGCCAAACGGAAAAAGAGCTTGCTTCAGCATTAGGAGTTACCCGCCAAGCGATTGCATGCGTTGGGAATGATTCAAAAACAAGGATTTTGGGTTCCTTATGATTTGAAGCCAAGAGACGTTGAGCGTCGTTTTTTCGTCTGTGAACAACTGCTCCAGCGGCAAAAAAGGAAGGGTTTTCTTCATCGCATCGTTACGGGTGATGAAAAATGGATTCGTTACAGCAACCCAAAGAGAAAAAAAATCATGGGGACTGCCCGGTCATGCACATCATCGGCTCGGCCGAATATTCACGCTGCGAAGGTTTTGCTGTGTATTTGGTGGGACATGGGCAGTGTTATTTATTATGAGCTTTTGAAACCAAACCAAACTATCACCGGGGAACAGTATCGAACTCAATTGATGCGATTGAGCCAAGCAATGCGCGAAAAGCGGCCACAATACGAGCAGAGGCACGAAAATGATTTTACAGCATGACAATGCTCGGCCTCAGGTCGCGAAACCGGTAAAACCTACTTAGAAACGCTTAAATGGGAAGTCTTACCCCTCCCGCCATATTCCCCAGTTATTGCGCCGTCCGATTATCACTTGTTCCGTTCAATGGCACATGGTCTGGCTAATCAGCAGTTCCGCTCATATGAAGACATCTCAAAATGGCTTGATTCGTACATAGCCTCAAAAGATAAACAATTCTACCGTGACGGTATTCTAGCTCTGCCAGAAAGATGGGAAAAAGTTGTAGCTAGCGATGGGAAATATTTTTAATGATTCATTTGTAACAATTTTTTCACAATAAAGTGGTATTTTCACAAAAAAAAAACAGCGGAAACTTAGTTGCGCACCTAATAATAAAGTCACAAATCACCAAAACATTATCTAATACTTACGATCATTTGTCATATAAAATGAGCAAAGCAATAAATTACTCTCGTCACTTACAAATCAAAAGACATATGTTAAACAACATTTAATGTGAAATCAACCTTAAGTTGTAACAAATAAAGTAATTTTTTCCCGGTATTGCCTTGAGAGATACATCATTTTGTTTTGTTTAGTGTGTTCCGGTGCACGCGCACCAAAAACGTAACGAGGTCATTCATCAGTAGATTTTACTCCTCACATTTTTCTCATACCGAGCGCCTTATACAGGGTGACTGACACACCCGTCCAAATTCACACAGAAGAATCTTTAGTAAAAGTTATGAGAAACATGTATTTTAGTTTAGTATCACATAGTACAAAAATGTTGAGTAATCAGCATCACAAAGTTATCACAAGAACTCGCAATTTATACTTGACACTATCACTCGATAAGTGTAAATGACCTCTCCATCGGTACCGCATAATTCGCTACATTTCATTGATAAATACAGTACCTAACATAATGTCGAAATACAAAAATTTCAGTTAAATGGCGCGTTTGTAATAAGTAAAAAATACGTAAATCTTTAGTGATAAATACAATAATTAGTAAAAAATCAATTAGAGGTTAACTTACCACTACTGCTTTACACGTATTTTAATAAATGTTCAAAATGCAGTCCGTTTGTCTCTAAGCAAATTCTAGCTCGTTTTTGAACATTTTCTTTTAACTTTCTAAGCACTAGAGTGTCATTACGCACATCTTCAAACGCTCGCACTATTTTTTTTAAACAAAAAGGATGCACCGACGCATCAAGACGCGGCACGCGGCCGACTGATATATTAATTAAATATTTAATCCAGGGTTGGATTCGGACCCTTAGAAAATTATTGTCTATGGAAATTAAAAATATACTACTTGACTAAAATTATACTACGTTTCTGTTTTTGTCGATTTTGTTTTGAATGGAAATAAAATAGGTAGCATTTTTTTAGTGTGATTTTGTTTTAATATGTACTAATAATTTTTACAAATTAATCAAATTGAGGCACCTGAATGTATATCTCAGCCAATTCGTCAAACTCCTCTTTCAATACGTTTCTTCTTTGGTGTTGAAACCCCACACTTTTCTTCGTCCTCGCTTTCGTACATCACTACTTTCACTACAAATTGCAATCACAAAAAATTTATGCTCGAAAGAGTGTTTAAGCACAAGAAACAAAGAAACAATGTATAAATACTCTAAAATTAGCTTCTTCAAATTCAAATATTCACTGTCGACTGCAGACTTACACCAATGGGTCTAATGGACAATATTATTTTGTCGTAATATCATCGTCTCACTCACACTCATGCATAAAAAAACATCTATGCTATTCCGTCAGAAGGACCGGTATAGTAAAACATTACGTTGGGGAAATCCCCAGTGCTTGTAGTTGCCTTATTTGTTGTTGCCATACGTACAGAAGATCCCTATAGTGTAGGGTACATTTTTAAAAGCAAAATCACCACCAAAAAAAGGAGTCCGGTTGGCCTGAACATAAAATAATGGTATTTTCGCGTAGTATACTTGTATTACGATACTACATATCACGAAAATATGGTACGAATAGTATAATTAAACTACGAAATCCAACGCTGATTTAATCAGCTCAAGGCCACGCGATACGCTACAATCGACATAGGGCTGCCAAACTAAAAAAATATATCAGGGTATTTATTATAAATGTAGTAAAAAACATAACTGCACTAGCTTCAATGCTTTGTTACAGTAGAAACCGAATGTTGACGAAACTACACTGTATACTCATTTTAAAGCCAATGATAAAGATTCATCTTTTTATGGCGGTCTGAAAGTCCCACCTGAAACGTTTAATAATTATATTGAGGAGTTAGAAAAAGTATTTTTAAATAATTTTGACAACGTCTTAATGAATCGGTCTGGTAGCACCATTTTCTTTTCTTTTTTGGTCTCGGGGAAAAACCTCTCTTGACAGGTTGCCCCGGCCCGGGGGAACCGAGGGATGTGTGGGACTCCGGGAAAGATGTTCGAACATCCGACTACCCACTAAAAAACTTGGGTCACTAATGCCTGAACACAACACAAGGTTATTATGGCAGCATACTTAAGACCAAAGGTGGTCGCCATCCAGACGGGCTTGAGGCCCTACCACGTAGCTAGTGTGGGTTGTATTGTCGCCTTTTACGACAGGCCGACCCCGGCCACAGAGGTTAGTATTCTTTCCGCGCCCCTGCATGGATAAAACTGAAACATGCTTGATTAAATATTAAAAAATATGGTTGAATCGCAACATTCGTTTTATTACAATAATCATCATAGGTACAACCCTAGCGCATTCTTACGAAGACGTGTTGACACGTGTCCCGCACGGCGGGCAACACAGTCTCGACTCTTTGTACGCGTACTTAAGGTACATTTCTTCTCGTTTACAATAAGGAGGACAGCGGTCATTGCATCTGTGCGAGCATTACGTGGGAATGACAGAGACAGGTAATAACAGGTCAATGTACGAACCTTGGAACATATGATTATTATGTACGATTGCATTAGTGACCGCGTTGCTAAACATTTTCCTTGGGATGAAATATTTTATTTTGAAAATTTTACATACAATTTTTTTTGCAAAAATGGGTTCCATAAATGATGTTTAGTGCATAAAAAAAATTTGGACGGGGTTTTCAGTCACCCTCACCCTGTATATGAAAATCAATTCTTAAGGAGTAAACTCCAAAAATATTTTAAATATAGTTTCTTTTTTTGCTGACGCTACCCTTTGAGTGATGTCATATCGCCAACGGCAATCTTAGCGCGAAAGGATAGTACTACCGCCTATGGGTGTTTGTTTGCAACATTTGCTAGTAGCATCACAAAAAAAGAAGACTCAGGCTCTGCATATAATGTAAAATATATAACATGTACTTAATGTTAGAATATAAACTATAAAACAACTTTTTATAATATTTTAAATGAATGAAACTCTATTGTAGAGTAATATAATAATAGAATTAATATAATATATAAAAATACCTCTTGATGTTTATCCAAAAGTTCCTGTAGAAAGTAAACAGCTTGTTGGCATTTGGCTTTGAATTTGCTACATCGTTTCACATACGCCAAACATTCAAAGCAGATGAATTCTAATAGGCCACCTCCTTTAGAAGTCTAAACAAAATAAAATTATGATTAAAATTCATGGAAATTATGTTAAAAACCAAAACATATCAATTATGTTTCTTACAAATAAAGATTATTATTATTTTTATTATATTATTATTATTATATTATTATTATTAAATAAAACATGGAATTTCATAGTAAACACTAACATGTAGACCAGATACTAAGTTAAACTCCTTTCTCAAATTCCCACTGTTTAAACTAAATAACTTAACATTCGTGCTAAAACACACGATACAAGCTCCAGGTATTTCACACATTTTATTTCATTGTTATGTTCTATTCTGGTAAAAATAATTTCAATAACCAGATAACCACCAAAAGCAAATACAAATACAGACTAGACTAACTGACACTATATATGGTATAGGGTTGCGTTGACATTGACAATTATAAAACGAAAAAATTAACATAATACAGTTTTGGCGTGGCAATCAAGACTTAAAATATGTTTGTCTTGGTGCACTGGTCAATTATGTTAACTATAGGTCTACCAGGATCTGATGGCAAAAAGGGAAAAAAGAAATTGACGCTAGCAATACTGGGGAAATTGGAGTAAAACGTTTTGATACTTTTATTTCCATTTTCCATATAGTGGCTGATTCTGTGTGCGATACATGCAAATATAAAAATTTATCCAATGATCAAGGATAATTTTTGAAAATCTTACTGTGGCGAATGTGGCATTCGAAATTTAAATGAAAACTCAAATTACTCTGTTCATGAGTTTATTAATTAATTATAAGCTATCAAAACTTGAAAATGGTTCCAAATACTGCTCATCCATAAAAAGTCTTCATCGGAAGAGGAAGACGATGAAGATGCAGTATTTATGATAAACCTTTCCTCCTGCATCTCAATTAATCGATCTTGTTCTATGAACTGATTTTCAATTTTTATTACATGTGTACAAGATTTTCGCCATTCGTCGATCCCTATTTGAGAGAAAGCTTCTTCTGTTAAAGATTTTATATCACTTGCAGGTCTATTGACGTTGATTGACTGCGCATCGATTTATACTTTATTGAATTAAAGATAATATAAGCGATAATATATTACCAATCCCAAAATCATTCTGATACAGTATGTTCTCTTAGCACTTTTTGGCTGAGATGATCTAAGAAAATAATCCTTTCGCAATCCCAGATACAATCCACAGACGGAATCACATTTTGACGAATTAGTTTGTCAGCCGTGGGAGCGGGAATGGTGGTACCTATCAAGATTCCGGCCACTTTCCAAGCCAACGGTATGGTAGCCTTCCCATATAGAATGGGTATGTAAAAAAGGGATAGATACTGTGGTAAGCGGGATGCGGAAACGAGAAGTCTATATTTTAACATAAAAAAAACAAACAAAGCAAAACTTATACTTTATTTAATTACAGTCAAAAGGCGGCGAATTCAATAAAATTATTGCCATAAAAACATAAATAGTAATTGATATACTTTTGCGAAATTGTTTTCTATAGGTACTATAATACCAACCAAGACCCAAAATCAAATATCAAGTTCAATAGGGCATTGCCTACATATGATGTTTGCAGTGCTTATAGAAGCAGTTCCTTAAAACTTTAATAACATTACATTAAATGAAGATATCGCAATATTTTTTTAAATAAAACTTAAATTTTTTTATTGAAATATATTTAGTTGTTTTGTCGTGATGCGAACACAACTGCATACCTCTATCATTTACTGCTGGGCGGCTTCACCTTCGCCAAGATTTTGATTCGGGTCTTCACTATAGCACAACTAACACAGAAGTATATCTGATGGGCTACTCCATACAAATATATTAAATAAGTATACACGAAAAGTAAAATCTCAAACAAATGCATGAAATATCAATTTAATTATAAATGCTAATAAATATTATTTACACTCCATTCATAATCTTACACAAATGCAAACACTTGGGCATTTAGAAAAGTTTTTTTTATTATTATTTTGATATGATGAACAGCAGACAAGTTGACGGCCCACTTAATAAGAAGCAGTTACCGTCGCCTATGGATGTTTGCCACGCTAGGAGGATCGCAAACACGCTGCTATCCTATAGGCGTACAGAAACCTAGGTCACAAATGCCGGAACACAACACAAGGTTGTTATGGTAGCATACTTATAGACCCAGCGTGGTTGTTATCCTAACAGGCTTGGGATCCACCACGTAGCTAGGGTTATTTTATCGCCTTATACGACAGGCCGACCCTGGTCGCAGGGGTAGTATTCTTACTCTGCCCCTGTACGGTTCTTTTTATAAAAGATTCTTAACATCCGACGTGATATTGCGTGAGGGAATCAGTTTATAATGAAGAAACACGACAGGTAATGGTCCATTTATTTATGGCCACTATAATTTATGTATGTTAAATAAGAATTTCATTATAAATGCACAAAATCATACGCCAATCGCTATGCACCCACAATTATCACGATTAATTGGGGATATGTCAGAATTTTTTTAAACAAGTGTTGTCATTGAAATCTTCTTCCTGCCTTATCCCATGATAGGCAAGGTCAGCACAACAAATTCTCTTACTCTCCTGTTAGCCGACATTTTATCACCTTTTCTAACCATATCATCTCTCACGCAGTCCATCCTTCTTTTCCTTGGCTTACCCATCCACTCTGATTTCTAGCATTCTCATTGACATGGAATTGATTGAAAAAATATCTTCAGTTTGAGAGAAATATTGAACTATGGTTCATACTAATAAGTCTAAGCAAGTATTGCACAAAATATCAAAAATCTTATTAAGTTTGATCTCATAATATACAAAGCCTAGTTTAATTATCTGAATGATGTTTACTCATAGAGATGCACTCTAGGAACGCTTATACTCTCATAAGTAAAACCTTTTTGAATCGGCCTTCCGTTACATATTTGATTGCGCGTGCGCATGACAATACATGCCGTACATGCGAATTCAATACGAAGATCCCGAATACATAGTAGAGAAAACAAGTTTTCCTACTTTGTTCATCGAGAACCGATGCGATGTGGAATCTTCTACTCCTTGTGCAGAGTTGGGGTGTCGAGGAGAGCCTGTACCCCGACACGAACTCAGAGAGTGACTACCCCCCGTGGCGTGAAGCTGGCTGCCAGAGGCAGGGCTTTATGGCAGCCGATGCGAAAGTCAGCGATGCGATTGGAGTTTTCCATACTTTGATTACTCGGTTTCACTACTCCAATTTGTAACTAGTATGGATCAAACTATATCTACCACAACACAATCCTGTCCATGGTTGGATTCAGTAAATTAGCTGTCTCAGAAGGAATTGCAGTCATTGGCATGTTCGCATCATCTTTCCTACGCTTTCGGTTCTTCTTGTCCCACGGTGCGTATGGGATTTTCATGTGGACAGTCTGTATGTGAAGTTTCACTGCACTGCTCTGTGTAAAGCGACGGTTACAGTGTTGACATTGGTATTTCTTCTCACCTGTGTGCACCTGAAATATAAAATTACATGCTTTTTACAATTATCTACTCGTTAAAGCTTTTTAATTTTTTTTTCAACATTACATCAAAATGCTGTGTAGTGTTGTTTTAATTTATATGCTATTCACTTTACCAAAAAATAAAATGTAAACAAATCGTAAAAGTGGTTTTTGGATGTCGATTTTATAATAATCAACATGATCTAAAAATTATCATAAAAACTTTTAATTATTTATCAGAAATATCTCCTAGGTTTCTTATTTTTTTATATTACTATTCCTTACTTTTAGAAAAAAACAAAATTATTTTATTTTTACAATTATTATGAATGATAAATATTAATGCATAAAAAATTTACATATTTACAACATTAATTGTAATAACTAACTTACATTAAGAACCTAAAAAGACAATGTTTCCAAATCTCGTACTGGTTTTATATGCTGGTAATTATAAGTGTACTGTTCAACGTACAATTGTCGATTGAAAGGAGTGTTGTATTATTAGGTCGGATTATACCCGCCATGTTGTTTTATTCTAGCTTTGTTTGAGAAACATTGGTTTGTTTACATTTTATTTTTTGGTAAAGTGAATAGCATATCTATAAATACAAATAAATAAAATACAAATAAATAAAATTTATGGGTCTGTTTGTAATATTAAAATAACCGCTTTTTACTAAGTGCATTTGGATGTATACACGGTAGATATACCAAAACAACATTTACACAATTTTTGTCTGTCTGTCTGTCTGTCTGTTTGTTCCGGCTAATTTCTGAAACGGCTGGACCAATTTTGTCGGGACTTTTACTGGCAGATAGCTGATGTAACAAGGAGTAACTTAGGCTACTTTTATTTGGGAAAAAAATGGTTTTAGTTAAAAGTGATCAGTTTCGGATTTTATTAATACAATTTAAATTGACCTCAGATTTATATCATCAATCATATAAAATAGGGTTCAGCTTAGGCTGGACTTTGTAGGTTCGAAAGCAGTTTGTATATTTCATTTATTTATATTTTAGAGTTTATAGGGTTTGTAATCCAAAATAAACCCTAAGATATATCCAAAAAATGCTGCCCAAAGTCACTATTCCACGCGGACGGAGTCGCGGGCACAGCTAGTAGTAATATAAAGAAAGGAATATGTAATACGTATTTACAGAAAAAAGTAGCTATCTGTGTTATTGTACATTGTAATGCGATTTGCAAAGATTCTCTTTTTGGATGGGTATAAAAATTACGAGGTATATCAAATTAATGCAATGAGCACTCACAACAATGTGCCGGTCACGGTTGCTGGGCATGCTGAAGCGGCGATCGCAGTGCGGGCAGCCGTAGGGCTTCTCGCGCGTGTGCGTCCGCATGTGCACCATCAGATTCGCGTATTGCTGCAATTTATCACAATATCAGTGTACGCCAAACACGGTAAGCTTGCATTGCGCAAGCGCAGATATTTCGCCTGTGTACTACAAGTAGCGAACAGTCGTCCCTCGTCTCTATTCGATCAGAGAATTGTATCGGTTCCGAAATATACGTTAAAGTAGAGGACTTTTAATTTACTTGTTAGAGAAAACAATCTTTGTATTTATTGTGCAGTTACCTATTTGCAACCCAATATCTATAGTATAAATTCCTAAAATGTATTTCCCATATTAATTACTCACCCGTAAGGACCCATCAAGACCAATGGGATTCTAACCATAAGATTATCAGTATTGAAATTTGATGTATTATGGTCAACAAAATGTTTCCAATGATCTCTAAATATTTCTCGCAGCGTGTTCACGGTGCCCTGGCGTCACAAACATCTATGGCGGCTAACTGATTACTATTACGAGGGCAGTCAACCAGTTAGCTGTTCCGTAGTAGAAAAAAAAATTGCCAATTACCCTTGTTGTATGTCCACAGACATCACACATGTATCTCTTGAGGTACTCCGTCCCGGGATGCTCTGATTCATAATGCTTTCGGGCTTGCACGTCGTTTGCTAGGAATTTGCCACACTACAAACCAAATGCACATCAATTAAAATTATTTTAAAATACAGTTATCCTTGACTGGGTGACAACCCAAGCCAGAATAAACTATTTATATCATACAAATTGTATGCGACGGGCGTTTGAGCATGCGCCGGTCTTCTCCTTCTCGCTCCCGCACCCCGCTTACCATAGTATCCATCCCTTATCAACACACGCTATGAAAGCTCGCCCCGCAGTCCACTTCGAACTGCTGTTCCCGGCCTTGGTCAAAACCAAAAAGGGGAGCAAGATCACATAATGCTCACTTGCAATAAAATCCAGTGCACGGGGTCCCCAGTGTCAGTCCAGGTCCCAGTTTAATTAAGCCGGCTACAACTAGTATTTACTTAAATCTTATAAATAATTCAAGCAAATAAATGAAGAAACTCACCACTTCACAGTTTGATGAAGTGGAGATTCCGTTATTGATGATTTCCGAACACAACTTCCTCGGTCTGCCTCGTTGCTTACGGCCGTCCTCTCTCAGAGATCTCCTGTTAGGTTTGCTCGAGCTTAAGCAACAAAACCAACAGTAAATTAGTACCGTATATGACTAGTGGTATCACAATAGGGCACGAGTGCTACGACTGTTTTCAGGTGCGAGTCAGTAGCCAAACTACGTCAGGACGTCCCAGAGATTTAATACTACGCTTATTGGACCTGGGAGATGAAGAATCGAGGCCACAAATACACCAAGCTAATAAGGCCAACGTGAATACGGTGAATCTACGCCAATCATGTAGGTGTGCGCTTCTGCGTCTCGAGACACGTCGCCGGGGGATCACTGCTCCCTGAGTTTATGCTGGGTTAAAGAGTACCAATTCGAGGCCCCCAACCTTGACAGTACGGTATCGTACTATCAAGGTTTGAGGGTTAGTACAGTTACTGTCGTTTATGGATGTTTGCAACGCCAGGGGCACCGCATACACGTTGCCGTCCACGTAGGGGAACATATTATGGTGATATATTTAGAGACCAGGGTACCTACCACCATCTCTTAAAGCAGTATTAAAATAGTCTTACTTTGCCTTTTCGTACCATGACCCCCTAAAAAATAACATTGAAACAATATTGTTTTCTTAGCTGTTTTGTGACGTCACCTTTAAATCGTTCATTCAATTCGTACCACGACGTGCTTTTTGACACAAGCAATATTGTTTTTATGTCAAATTTAGCAATAGTAAAAAAGTTGCTCAGACGAGACGGATATAATATTAATTTGTTTATTATAACATAAACACATATTTTAGTGATATATAAAGTAAGTAAAATTCATTTATTTACGTGAATTTGTCGAATGAATATTGTGTATCTGGCGTTTTTAGCACCTTTATGAGTATTAATTTCTTATTTTTTCATATATATTATTATTTATATATTATATTATTTATATAGTAATCTTTCTGATTCTAGATGGCCAATGTCCCTGAAATTTTCGTATTCTTGGAAAGTGTTCATTAACTTTCAGTAGAAGATAACTATTTACAATAAAATTGAGCATAGGTAAAAATGAAAACTTTCTTTACAAATAAAGATAAATAAAAAAATTATAACTTCTTCAAAGAAAAAACACACATAAAATTTTTAAGTTTTTATTTATTAAAATAGTAACAAACATAACAAATCATAAAATTTGTTGATGAGATCCTTAAGTTATGCACATATAAGACAGTTTACAGTCTTTCCAGATACAGAATCATATTTTTTTTTCAGATTTGTGATGCAGACATGCAAATAATGAGTGTAGATGCAAGTTATGGTGGTGCAAGTCATGACTCTTTTATAAGGGCTACTCATCCTCTAAGAGCTCATTTGGAAGAACTAAGCAACAGAGAAGATACTTGGTTTCTTGGTATGCATTACTTGCTTTTGATTAATGTTAAATATTTTAAATATTTAACATTAAATAAATATAATTTGTACTTTTTAGTTCATAATAATTTAAATTAATTTATTATTAGGGGATTCCGGGTATCTTTTACTGTGCAACAGTTAAACAACGAAGAGGTCATTCGAGAAGTCCAATTACAGCCACAAGACAATGCGAGTGAACAGCCGCACAGCAGTAACGTCGCTCTGCAGCAGGATGTGGCTACTCGGAATCGTCTGGTTCAGCGACTGTAGGAGAGGCAACACATAAGAACCTAGAAAAACAAAATAAAATTATAAACGCTAAGATTATTTTATTGTAAACTCTGTCTGATAGTTGGAATTGTGTATCTTTAAAATGTATGGTTTTATGTTCTTATGACTGTGTATTCACAGTACATCTTTGAAAACCTAATGTATATACCCATAAGAATATACATAAGTTTAGTAAAAATAGTAACCTTCATAAATTAAATTAAAAAGTAATGAAAACAGGTTTCATAAAATAAGTTACTTTTGCAAGTCACTGTATATGTATGTACAATACACTGCCAATTAATTTGCATAGCTCCTCACAACATAAATTTAAAACTTTTATTACAAATTAATTATACCTAAAGGCTTACTGTAGTATTAAATATTTCTTGACTGACAAGGCTTCTTGGCAGTGATATGAATTGCTCAATTTGTATACTAATGTAAAAACTGAATGAAGTTAAAAAAGGCTGACTGAGTTTCTTGTGGCTTCTTCTCAGTTGTGTTGCCCTTTTGGAAGCCATGGTAAATTAAATTAGGATAGATAAAAATGAATTTAAATAAACTATTTTTCAACTGTTGTTTTTTTTATGACATAGTTTTTACCTTATAGATGTTGTAAAATAAAGATTATTCCATAAATTTAAAAATGAAATCATACACTTTTGGTTAGCACTTCTTAAATCCTCAAACTGCTAATCAAAAGACTATGATTTCTTTTTTACCTGTGTGTACCTCTCAATCCTCATTGCTGTTTTTTTGAAATTCTTTCAATATATCAACTCCTTTCTTTATGGCAATGGCAGTCTTTAAAGCAACCTCGGCATGCATTTGAGAGGAGCGAACAAGGGCACGTCTTGCAACCTCCTGCGACATCGGTAGCAATATCTCTATTATTATGTAAAAATTCCCAGAGTATCTCTAGCTGACGCAGGGAAACTCGGTGAATTCTTCGACTGTAAAACTAATAACAAATCACAATCAGTAATACGTAACTGTTTCAAACTAACTTCTACAAAGCATTTACAACAAATATTTATTGTAATGAATAGCAGTATTTATCCTTACCTTGATTCCATGTCGCCTTAGTCAGATCGTAACTGCATCCAAGATAAAAATTAGTTCAATCACTTATTTATCCACTTGAAAACTATTATGATTCAAAATTTCGTACGCGCTACACAGCTGATAAAGTAAACAATGTAATATGTCAAAATTTGTTCCGTTATTTATTGCACGTCATACCGTCGCAGCTTATTATATATTTTAACAGTAAAATATTTCAACATAAACATGCATTTTATAGAAATTCCTCTAAAATTATATAGAAACTTAGAAATTCTTACTTAAACACATTTTTTAAAGTTAATTATTATATATTTGGCTAATTAATACTTAATTTAGCTTCAAAATAGTAGACTTTGTAGTACAATTCGGAACACGCTTGTGGATAGAGATAACGCTATACAAGTTCATCATCATACAAGTTCATAGCGTTGTTTCTTTTCTACTAAAGTAAGGAATAGACAATTTGTTCGTTCTTTCCAGTCACCAAGCATTCTTATAATAATATTGCTACTATATGTTCATGGTACGAAAATGAGTAATGTTAATTTAAGGTTGAAACAAAACTCTCTGGATATAAGATTGTTTTGTAAAAGATGGTGGTAGGGCCGCAGGACTCATTAGGGCCTACCCTACTAACAACTCTAGCTGGTAAGCTTGAGTAGTTTCAGGGCGCCCCGGCCACAGGGAGTGAGAATCCGCCCCAGCACGGATAAATATAGGCGCCATTTTTGGTTTAAATTATTTTTTATTTTTTTAGGACATATGACCTACTAAACCTGAAAGGAATCCACATAATTGGTACATAACTTACATGTTAATAGAGGCATGTTTGTTGGAGCTGCCAAGGTGAGTTGCGAACGCGGTCTCGTTTATGAACTGAACGTTGCAGTCCGCGCAATAGAATCGGTCATTCGGGTCTGTCTTTATCGAGTCGCTCAGTTCTATCTCCTAGAAATACAATTGGTGTGTGACCTCAAATTGTCAATGAAAACGTATACATACCATGTAAATGTCTTACAGTCCGAATAACACGGTAATATGTTACCTGTTTTGTATGGGAAAGTTGTTTATGGCACCCCAAGCCAGTCTCACTGACGAAGCTATGGCCGCAGAGGTTGCATATATTCGTAGAAGGATGTTTCATTCGTATATGAGTTAGACGAGTTGACATTTTGCTACAAAAATAATAAATAACATGAATCCAGTTTCTAGTACCTCTATGCAGACAGCAGCGTGTAATTGCTTACTAATCAGAGGGCCGGCGGCCTCTCTGCCTGTTCTTACAGTGTTCTTACACGTATACTATCTTATGACATAAATACAGAATTTCTTGGATCTACCCCTATTGGAGATCAGCTCAGAAGGCGTTCCTAGATATTTACTTTTCATCAAACTAGTTTCTAAGTAATACATAGATAATAAGTAAAACCAACATCTTGAAAAGATATGAAAATAAAAAGGCATTATTATTATTATAAAAAAAATCGGAATTATTATATTACATCTGGAATATACTAAAACTTATTAGTTATCTGGTTAGTATTGTGACCATTTGTTTGCAGTGTCAGCAAATGACCCTCTAAGTTTTAAGTGCTGTATGTTAGTATAAAGATCTTAGGCCGACTTGCACAACCAATCACTAAACCGATTTAGCGCTAAACTTATTTAAATCGTCATTCTGTCCCTGTCACATTGACAACATTTGACAGGGACAGAATGACGATTTAAATAAGTTTAGCGCTAAATCGGTTTAGTGATTGGTCGAGCAAGCCGGCCTTATTGTTTAAACACTTAGATGTGCAATAAATATTTGAATTATATTGGAAATTAAAAATTGAGATAAGGAAAACATTTTTTGTACTTACTAGAATACTTTTTCACAGTGTGGACACGAATATGCGACATTTTTGTGCCACTTGTAATGAGTGTGAGCTTGACTTCTGAAAATAGATTTTTTTTATTATATTATTGTATATAAACAAACTATATTTAAAGGACGCCAAATATTTCTTTGTTGTATGAATATCAATAAATAAATTTTTACACAAATGTTTATCATGAATACAATTTCAGGTGAAACACGGTAACGTTAAAATTTCAAAAAATATTAACTGGCCATTTTGTGAGGTCACAGTCTAAAATGAATAAGTACTACTTTTGCTACTTTACAGGTAGCAACGAAAAGGAACATTTCTGTTTATCCAGTAAAAACTAAATTAAGCCACGTGGCTACATGTTTATAAATGAGGTTATTTTCTTCCTTAATGGGGGGGTATTCTAGTCTAGAAAATTTAAATTGTCGATTTTTTTACCATATTTCGATAGTTTAAAGATTCAATAATAAATCCCTAAAATGATTTTAGTGATATGGCAACTCGGCCGGTTTCAGCGGAACGATCTATCAGTACGTGACTAAAGGTATGATTCCGAACTACGCTGCACGCAGCAGTGCTGCCGCGACACTACCGGTCCTCATACAATCTCTATAAGCTTATATGAGAGTACGTTCCGAGCTAGGCAGCAATGCAGCGGCAGCAAGGCAGCGGCAGAAATGTAGCGGCAGCACTGCTGCGCGATAGAGTTTGTATGGGGACCGGTAGTGTCGCGGCAGCACTGCTGCGTGCAGCGTAGTTCGGAATCATACCTTAAAGGCTCCAACTACCTGAACATGAATACGTTTTGAGTAGCCACAATTTTGCGGGAAACATTTTTATTTCCATTTTTCAAGATTCATACCATTTTGACATTTCTACTAATCAAGAATATTTTTTTATTACAGATGACCAGAAGGGTGGGAATCGTGACGACGAGGACGTTCTTTTTTCCCCCTCTACTTCAACGGCGCAAGTCACTGATTTTTTATGTATTCATAAGATATTAATAAAAAAATGATAAAAACATGGGTGGTAAAAATATTCACTGCTTTTTTTATCGAGCGTCAAAAAACGTAGGGCGTCTAGATTAGAATACCCTAAGGGGGTGAAGGGGATAAAGAAAATGATGAATAATGGACAGGTACTACAGGCATGTCTTTTATGTTCAATCGTTTCCATATTTCCCGGCAATTTTAAATTTGGAACTGTTCTATATTCGAATGTGTTTAAATTTTGAATCTCAAAACAGTTGAAAGTATTAGGATTAATGCTATTGTTTAGTCACAGCGTCGATTGGAATCTGTCAGGTCACGTACGAAAATGAATCTTTGTAAGGAAAATGTTCGTGCAATAATTTTCTACAACTTTAGAAGAGGCCTGACACGGCTTCAGTGTTTTGAAGAGCTAACATCTATGTTCAGTGATGAAGCCCCATGTCTGCGTACTGTCGAACGCTGGTATTTAGAATTCCAGCATGGACATACTAGTGTTAGTGATAAATCTCGCGAACGACGCCCAAAATCCGCCTTCACTGAAGATAACATCATTGCTGCATTCACAACTAATTCTCGAAGATCGTCATGTGACGTATCGAAAGATAGAGGCTCTTTTAGGCATTTTAGGGACAACCATTCAGAAGATCTTGCATGAAGCGCTTGGTGTGAGAAAGCTAGTTTGCCGTTGGAGATCGCATCTGATTTCCGGCGGTCAGAAGGCGGCCCGCGTCAGATGGTGTAAGAAAACTCTGCAAAGGTTCAACCGAGAAGGTCAAATCACGTCTACGACATCATCAATGGTGACAAATCTTGGATCTATGCTTACGATCCTGATTCCAAACAACAATCTACAATCTGGGTCTTTCAAGTCGAGCCAAAGCCGACTAAAGTTGTTCGTTCTCGAAGCACTTCAAAGAAGATGGTGGCCACATTCGTTGGAAAAACCGGTCATGTTGCGACTATTGCACTTGAAGATCGTAGAACGGTTAACGCAGAGTGGTATACCACAGTTTGTTTACCACAAGTCATCGCCAAACTTCGAAAATCTAACTCAACGCGACGTATCAACCTGCACCACGACAACACAAGCTCACACAACGCTCGTCAAACGATTGAATATTTGAAGCAGGAAAAAGTAGAAATTCTTGACCATCCTCCATACAGTCCTGACCTAAACCCTAACGATTTCTTTACATTTCCTAAAATTAAGAAAAGTCTTCGTGGTCAAAGGTTCCAGTCCGGTGAAGAAACAGTCGACGCTTTCAAGTCAGTCATTTTGAACACCCCCACTTTAGAGTGGAATAAATGTTATAATAACTGGTTTGAGCGAATGGAAAAGTGTATTATGCTACGTGGTGAATACTTTGTAAATACTTTGGTTTGGTAAATACTTTGAAAAACAATAAAAAGTACTATAAGGTTTTAGTTGTGTTTTTTTCTTCAAATGACAAAACTTAAAAGGCATGCATGCCTCATATAAGGTACAAGAGAACAAATTTCAGTTTTATTTTCGATCAACATTGTATTATTAAACAACCTATAGAGGTTGTTCAATAATATAACATAACATCTTTTAACTCCATTCGATTCTCATCCCGAATCATCCCAATGAATGGATGAGAAATGGAAATGGATGAGATCCCAATTATTATAACAATATGCATTTACTCACAATAGAATATTGATGTCTAATATATATTACCATATAATGTGACCCTGCGGCCGGAGTCGGCCTGTCGTGAAGGCAACAAAACAACCCTAGCTACGTGGTAGGGCCCCAAGCCCGTTTGGATGGCGACCACCTTTGGTCTTAAGTATGGCGCCATACCAACCTTGTGTTGTGTTCCGGCATTGGTGACCTAAGTTCCTACAGTTCCTATGACGTTGCAAACACCCATAGACGACGGTAACTGCTAAATTCTAAGCGGGTAGTCAGCCTGTATGTTGTCATACAGCAATAAAAAAATACAGTTTTAACAACAAACTCAAACCCAAAATTTTTATTCAAAATAAGTTTCTAACTAGAACATATTTTGAAAGTCAAAATATAACGGATATATTTTTATCCGTGCAGGGGCGGAGAAAGAATACTAACCTCTGCGGCCGGGGTCGGCCTGTCGTAAAAGCCGACAAAACAACCCACCCTAGCTACGTGGTAGGGCCTCAAGCCCGTCTGGATGGCGACCACCTTCGGTCTTAAGTATGTCGCCATAACAACCTTGTGTTGTGTTCCGGCATTAGTGACCTAAGTTCCTACATCCTTATGGGACAGCAGCGTGTTCGCGATGCAACTGGCGTTGCAAACACGCATAGATGACGGTAACTGCTAAATTCTAAGCGGGTAGTCAGCCTGTATGTTGTCCTACAGCAATAAAAAAATACAGTTTTAACAACAAACTCAAACCCAAAATTTTTATTCAAAATAAGTTTTTAACTAGAACATTTTTTTAAATCAAAATATCTATTGCAAACAAACTAAAGCTAGCATCGCCTCACAACGTATTTAGCTGTTACAAGGAGAAGAACCGGCAACGAACACCTCAGCTACACATCTAATTTTAATATATATGTATCTTTTAATTTCATATGATTTTTTTAAATCTCATAACAATGTACAAGCTCAGAATATATCATCATTTCAGCCGGAAGACGCCCACTGCTGGACAAAGGCCTCCCCCAAAGATCTCCACGATGATCGGTCCTGCGCTGCCCTCATCCAACCTATCCCGGCGATCTTGACCAGATCATCGGTCCATCTTGTGGGGGGCCTACCAACACTGCGTCTTCCGGTACGCGGTCGCCATTCGAGGACTTTTCTGCCCCAACGGCCATCAGTCCTTCGAGCTATGTGCCCAGCCCACTGCCACTTCAGTTTTGCAATCATCCGGGCTATGTCGGTTACTTTGGTTCTCCTGCGAATCTCCTCATTTCTGATTCGATCTCGCAGGGAAACTCCGAGCATAGCCCTCTCCATTGCTCTCTGAGCGACCATGAGCTTTCTCATAAGGCCCATAGTTAGCGACCACGTCTGCGTTCCGTATGTCATCACTGGCAACACACATTGGTTAAAAACCTTCGTCTTGAGACACTGCGGTATTTGGGACGAAAAGATTTTACGGAGTAATAATATATATATAAAAAGAAAATAAATTGTTATACAAAGAAAACAAGATGGTCTACAGTACAGCTTAGGTAAGCTTACAAATATAAAATTAATGAATACCTGGAGCGTGCAGCTATGTTAAAGCAGATTTATCTTCAATAAATTATTTAATCGAATAATAGCTCTTCTTTAATAAAAATGATTTGACGGAGGACTTGAATTTGGTTAAAGGCAGGTCAATAATATCCTTCGGAATTTTATTATAAAAACGTATACCTATGCCCATAAAGGAGGACATACCTTTTAAACTTTAGCCTAAAAAATTGTAGGACTAGTCTATTTAACAAAACAAAAAAACATACAAGTAATATATATGTTGTAGAGTCTCATAAAACAAACACAAGTTTACTTTGTGACTAGATGGTACCGTTTCAATTGCCACAAGAAGTATATTCACATTATTAGCCGAAAACTTAATATTACATTACATTATTTGTTATGTTCTTGAAGTTAGATCAGACTAAAGTTAAAGATACTTAAATTATGACAACATATTAACAACTTACTTGTTATAGCAGATAAATTGACATACTTGACATGTGTATTTAAATAAATGTGTAATGTTCATATGCTTGTACATCTTTCTTGTGTCTTTGAAATACAATTTACACATATCGCATTGGGCATTGCCGGATATTGTCTGAAATAATAAACTTCAACTAAATACCAGGGTTACATGTTGCATCCACTCAAAACCAGTTGTAAAACCTAACTTATTGTAACCTAACTTCCGTTTCGGTGCCCAGGGTCCGCCTTCCGACTTTTTCTACTCCACTTAGCACTGTCTTTAGTATCCCTGGTAGTGAGCCCATTGGCACGCCTATCACCCTTTACGATGTCAAGCCATCACTTTTTGGGTCTACCCCTCCTGCCGGGATCCACTCAAAACCAGCCCACATTAATAAAAAATAAATATTTTCCAGAGTTTGACTGGAAGAAATTGCTTACAGCGATAATATCTCTTATTACTATTTATTTTATTTATTACCGTGGAAAAGCAGTCAGTCAAAGCTTGACAGTAACCAGTTGCCATCACCTATAGACATTACCAATGCCAGGAACACTGCAACACTGGAATTGGAATCTGGGTCACTTAATCCGCACCACAACACGAGGTTATTATGGCGGCATATTTAGTGACCATGAGTGGTGGCCATCCAAACAGGCTTGGGCCCTTACCTGGAGATAAATTGATTTTATATTCCACATACCACGTGGGAGGGATTAAATATTTGTATAAATAGTTTGCTTCAGTCCATTTACAACAAGCCAAGCAATAGAAAATAAAAATGTATAACTTTTAGAATTTTACTCATTTTTAAATATGGAGTGGACGCTTAAAGAAGACCGTGTTGCAGTTATTGCGTTGCATCGTTGCGGTTACGCGCCAATTCAAATTTTTAACATACTGAAAAATTTGAATATTACCAAAAGATTCGTTTATCGTACCATCAAACGATACAATGAAGACTCTAGTGTAGATGACAGGTCAATAAGTGGTCGCCCTCGGTCTGTTAGGACTCCAGCAGTGATAAAAGCTGTGTAGGCACGAATTCAAAGAAATCCCAAACGTAAGCAGAAACTGTTGGCCCTTCAGATGGGGTTAAGCAGAACCACGGTGAAAAGGGTGTTAAATGAAGACTTAGGGCTTCGGGCATATCGAAGAAAAACAGGACATCGTTTGAATGCTCGTCTAATGGACCTGAGACTGACGAGATGCCGCGCTTAGTTGAAGCGGTACGCGGGAAAAAAATATCGGGAAATTCTTTTTTCGGATGAAAAAATGTTTACCGTAGAAGAGAGCTACAACAAACAAAATGATAAGGTGTACGCACACAGTAGTGAAGAAGCGAGCAACCGTATTCCGCGTGTCCAACGAGGTCATTTTCCATCCTCGCTCATGGTATGGTTGGGAGTTTCTTATTGGGGCTTAACAGAGGTACATTTTTGTGAGAAAGGTGTAAAAACGAATGCTGTTGTGTATCAAAATACAGTCCTGACGAACCTTGTGGAACCTGTTTCTCATACCATGTTCAATAACAGGCACTGGGTATTCCAACAAGATTCGGCGCCAGCTCATAGAGCGAAGAGCACACAAGACTGGCTGGCGGCGCGTGAAATCGACTTCATCCGGCACGAAGACTGGCCCTCCTCCAGTCCAGATTTGAATCCGTTAGATTACAAGATATGGCAACACTTGGAGGAAAAGGCGTGCTCAAAGCCTCATCCCAATTTGGAGTCACTCAAGACATCCTTGATTAAGGCAGCTGCCGATATTGACATGGACCTCGTTCGTGCTGCGATAGACAACTGGCCGCGCAGATTGAAGGCTTGTATTCAAAATCACGGAGGTCATTTTGAATAAACTTTAATGTCATAAGAATCTATGTTTTGTTAAGTTCATTTTGGTATATGAATGGTTACATAATTAATAAACTTGTTACAATTATTTTACATTAAACATGTGACAGAATTTATGACCTGACTAGGTATATATATATATATATATATATATATATATATATATATATATATATATATATATATATATATATATATATATATATATATATATATATATATATATATATATATAATATAAATAATCAAAGTAATTAGAGAGCACAAAAATATATAAAATAATATTAATGTTAAGATTTTTTAAATCTTTTTATTATATTTTTGGATAAATCACCTGTGTATTTACTATGTTTCTTACTTAAAAACATTTCTGTATTTGTATTTTTGAGAACAGGCTTAAAAACAAAAATATATAACTTACCGGATCATGTTTTTGCATATGTTTACTATATGTCTTTTCCTCTCTGAATCCTCTAAAACAAAACTCACATTTGTACTTTGACTCCATATAGTTAGTTGTGTTCCTCCTTTCTAGAACTATGGAATATTGCTCTTCCTGACTCACTGGTGAATATACAAGAAAGTCTTTTGGTAGACGTCTTGTCACCGCTTTGTGCACTTTTATACGTTGTAATGACTTCTTCCGCAGCCAGTTAGGTCTTACTTTATGCCAATCATTTTCTGTATTTGATTTTATATGACTTATTACGAAATGATGTTTTGCTGCTGCTCTGAAAAATTGCAGTTTATTCAATACTTAAAATTTCTTCCATTGTTTAAACTGTCCAAAAAATTACATAAAGATCATCTTAAATTGTTTAATATACAAGGGTTGTTCAATAAATAGTAATTATGCGATATATTCTCGTTGAAAAGAAAAGAAAATACTGACAGGAGCAGCCCAGACATTAGAAATAAAAAAAGCAATCGATTCTGTTATGTTTTTTAAAAATAGAAGTCATTTGCGTCGTGTCGGAACGTGTTCTTAAAAATGGATAAATTTGAAATTCGCGCGGTAATAAAATATCTCGGTTTGAAATTTTTACTATGCTGCTGGTAAATCAAGACTTGAGAGCAACATTAGGGGTCCATGCTCCTCCATATTCTATGGTTGCGCGTTGGTGTGCTGAGTTCAAGCGAGGAAGAACTTCCATTAACGACAACCCCCGCACGGGTTGCCTTATATCGGTAGTGACTGAACAAATAATGATTAAAAAAGTTGAAAACATTGTCTCGGCGGATCGTCGTGTTTCTGTTTGTTTTATAGCAAAAGAAATGAAGTCATCATCAAGACATCTCCAGCTCCGAAGAAATTTAAGGCGTTTCCATCCGCCGGTAAGATCATGGGCTTTTTTTCTGGGACAGCCAAGGGGTGGTAATGATTGAATACATTAATCATGGAGCCTTGCACGTAAGACAAATAAACAAGTTGCGTGAGAAATATGCAAGCAACGGCGTGGCAAACTCGCTAAAGTTGTTTTGTTTCACCAAGATAACGCCCCCACGAAAAGTTCAGAGTTGCGATTGCCATTCAAGGAGCTGGCTTCGAATTGATGGAACATCCTCCGTATTCAGCGGACCTTGCTCCTTGTGATTTTTACCTATTTCCGCGGTTAAAGGAACATCTCAGGGGCCATAAATTTGAAGATGATGACGCGCAATAGACACCGTGGTACAGGATTTTTTAAGGGATCGGGAAGAATTTTTTTCAAAAGGGAATTTTAGCTTTAGAAATAAGATATACAAAGTGTATAAACCTGAAAGGTGACTACATCGAAAAATAAAATAACATATAATAAAAGATAATTGCGTCATACTCATTATCACTTTTTATTGAACACCCCTTGTAAAGTTTCAAGGTAGGCGGCTGCTCAGTCGTATTTACTCATAAGACCAGGTAAAATGCGGTTCCTTTGATGCACCATCACAATAAAACTACTGAACATATCGGGATGGGACTACCTACCATTCGACGCGGAATTTTTGTAGATGGAGTCTATTTATTTTTTGAATTCCATCTACCCTTTCTCTTTTTTTTCGATTTACTTTTGCCTGTTACTCGCCCAGCGGAGCGGGCTAGTAGATATTGCGTATCAAAAATCAAACTTACCTATTAAAATTGACTTCAGGACATTTCCTACAGACATACTTATACATGTGTTTCTCAGTTATATGCGTTTGAAGCAGGAACTGTGTCTTGTAATAGTAAATGCATATATCACAGAAATAAGTTCCACTAACGTGCTGAAAAATAAAGTATTTTCATATAATCTATACTTGTCCAAGTATAGACCTCCGTGGCGTAGCGGCTAATGCACTATCATCATTTACTATGTGTGATTTATAATAATTTATGGGGATACTAAACTGGCGTTCTGCTGCTGCACTAATGTTTTTGAAGCGTCAATATATAGAAATTGATCGGTTAGCTATCATATTATTATTGCATTACTATAACCTACTTCTACACCACCCACTGGGTCAACTATAAACCTAAATCACAGTACCAAACATCATAACAAATAATCTAGATAATTCTAGCATTTTGAGTTCTATTACATGCATATAGATAAAATTCTACTTCCCCTTATGCAAATATATCAATGGTAAGTAGTAGCCGAGTGGAATTACACTCAGAAACCAACCTAGATGTCTTGGGTTTAAATGCCACCATAGCATGCACTGCTTGGGCAGTTTTTCTAGCTTAATATGAATAAATTCCACATACCAATGGTGACAGAAAACATTCTGAGGTCATCTGCATACCAATATCACTGTATGTGTAATGTGCCAATCTGCCTTGGACAAGTCAGACATATACTGACTGTCCCCTCTACGAGGCCGTAGGCAACAGTGGGACCTCATGGGCTTTTTATTATGTACAAGTACATTCTTACTATTATTATTATTACATACAACAATTAATCATTTTCAGATTAAATAAAATATATTTGGGTTTGTAATATATTATTGTACTTAAAACTAATGTAAGTTCTTATTGTAAAAATATCCTACAAAGCACCCCATGCTTTTAAAATTATTTTACCACAATTTTACTAATTTGACCTGTATATATCAATGTAACAGAATTTTGTAATAATAATAATGTCAGTGAGACAGCAACCCGAAGGGGCACACACTTGAGGGCACTAGTGCTGACTCAAAATTGCTTAAGTACACTTACATTAGTTTAAGAACGTAGTTATTAAGGTTAATAAAAAGAATGTTTATTATTTTTGCTTTTAATTTTTTTCCGTGGTTTCATTTTCTTGTCAAAAAGTTAATTAATTAAACGTCATGCAGAAGAGTCACGTTCGGCAGAAGGAAGATAAAGTGGTAATTCTGACGATCCTGATAAGACCTATAGGACAAAATGATTAAATTTGTGTATCGTCATTAAGTTTTGATAAGTGTGCAAAATTTAGAATTTTTTTGATCATTCAAAGTGGGTAAATATCGAGTCTGAAAAATTTTGTTACAAAGATACATACAGATCAAGTTAATAACAACGCGATAAAAAAAAGTTAGATTTTTTTATATCTAGTGTGCTTATTATAAAAAAAGTTTTAATTTAAAAAAATATTGTGAGATGACATAAAGAAGTGGCTTGCATAAATATAGGTCTATTTTTTAAAGAAAATAAAAGTTTTATCAAATATCAAATAAAAGTCTTACTGTATCATGCATCCTCTTGTGTACATTCAATCTTTCTTCATTACTAAATGAATATTTACATATATCACAGTGGTAAATACCATTTTGAAAAAGTTTCCGCACTTCATACACTGCTTTAGCTTCTTTTGTTGTAATTGGAAATAGATCAGCATATTCTTCTTTTAATTTAATTCCTTTTTTATCATTTTTATTATTTATACACTCTTCTTTTGTGTCAATCGCATCTTCAATAGGTACATCATCATTACAAAAATCATTTGCGCTATCATTATTAATGAAGTCATCTGTATTATTCATAAAATCATTTACATTATTATCATCTAATTCAAAGTTAACTAACATATTATCTTTTAATAGTTCAGGCTCCTGATTTTCTGATTTAATATCAACTTCTTTCTTCCCATTGTTAATGAGTCCTTCAATAGATATATCTTCATCATCATCAAATGTACTATGGTGTGCAACGGGTATAACATGTTTGTTCACAAAACCTATTCGATTTTGTTTTGCCCATTTGAATTCTACTTTTTCATAGTTAGTTCTCTCCAAATTTAAATATGATAAAACTGGCATTATTCCTAATTCTTCACGATTTACATGTTTTAAATGTGTTTTATTTATCTACAACAAAAGAAGATAAATACACATTTTTTTCCACAAAATTATCATATCTATATAAATAAAATGATACAGGTCTGCAGTTGTCCTTGCATCACAGCAAAACTACTGGATAGATTTCAATTACATTTTCTAAGTTTTATTTCCCAGACACTTGGCCCTAATCTAAAAAAAAAATTGTGATATCTTCATTTAATATAAAGTGTGCATGCTTACAAAGTCGCAGGTATCAGCTTAGTTTTATAATACTAAGATTGTGTATTGATAGTAAAGGAAAAACATGAAAAGCATACAAAACCGCACAACTTTAAAGAATGTAGCTAGTGTATCATACATTTTCTCTAGGAACTTTAAACCCTACAATGGGACATTTTCTTTTTAATGCTATAGGACAGTAGACAGGCTGACAGCTACTTAGATTTAGCAGTTAGCATCGCCTATGGGTGTTTGCAACATATTGCAAAAAAGAAAGAAAAGACTCAGACTCTGAATATAATGTAAATATATTAACATGTACTTAATGTTAGAATATAAACTATATAACAACTTTATACAATACTTTAAATGAATGAAACTCTATTGTAGAGTAATATAATAATAGAATTAATATAATACATAAAAATACCTCTTGATTTTTATCCAAAAGTTCCTGTAGAAAGTAAACAGCTTGTTGGCATTTGGCTTTGAATTTGCTACATCGTTTCACATACGCCAAACATTCAAAGCAGATGAATTCTAATAGGCCACCCCCTTTGAAAGTCTAAACAAAATAAAATTATGATTAAAATCCATAGAAATTGTGTTAAAAACCAAAACATATCAATTAAATGAAACATGGAATTTCATAGTAAAGACTAACATGTAGACCGGATACCAAGTTAAACTCCTTTCTCAAATTCCCACTGTTTAAACTAAATAACTTAACATTCGTGCTAAAACACACGATACAAGCTCTAGGTATTTCACGCATTTTATTTCATACTTAAGTTCTATTCTGGTAAAAATAATTTCGTTTAACCACCAAAAGCATTAAAGTTGATGTTGTTGTTATATTATTAAGACAGAGCACGTAGCAAGGGATTTGTTTTATACAGCTTATTCAAATTCATTCAATATTCAAAACTGACCAAATATGTGAGCTTTTTTAATCGGCTCCCATGGACCTTTGTTATTAATACCCTTTGTCTTGTAAATTGTAGGTACTATTAATTTAAGTCCTATACTAAATTTGAAAAATCAATCGTGAAAAACTATAATTTTGCAATGATATTTTAAGAGCCATCACATGGTATTTTTTTTAACTTTTTTTTATTGTATTGAATAGCGTCGCAAGCTTAGACTATATTCTAAGGACGCAAGCATGCAATTTGCCTGACGTTAAGCGATACGACCGCTGGACAGTAGCAAAACCAACCGACACCATGAATTACAAAGCAATGCCTTGCATTCCACTGCGCTCATACAATACATGACTTAATAAGTTGTCTCAATATGTCCAGTAGTTGCTCTGGCTACAATTTCCTTCAAACTGGAACACAATAGTGCTTAAATACTGCTATTTGGCGTAAGAAATATGTAGTTGTTTTTTTGTTTTTCCATACAGTGTAAACCATAGATGTCAACCGGTTGTTCTAACATTGTCACAATTTCGTGTCCTGTTTTCAGGATTCCAGCTAATGAAGAACAGAGGGCTTTGTGGATTACTTTCATGAATCTTGACAATAATGTATCAAAATTTGCATGCGTATGTATTTTGCATTTTAGTCAAGATGAATTAACAGAAGCTAAGAAAAAGATAACATTAAATCGCTGCGCGTCGTTTTAGTAATACTCATAGTCCACTAAAATATGGATTAACGTAAATAATGTATTTCCTTGAATAGCTTTTTACTTACTAAACAGTTATAAATAAGACGACTACCAGAAACTAAAACGAAATAAATTTAATTTTTAAAATAATATAATTATATATTTCGTAAATATGTACTGACTTGTCATTTATGAGTTATTTAATTGTCTACTTATAGCAAATAAACGAATATCAGATCATTTTATTACCCATTGTGTTTTATTTCTTAAAATGTAACTAGTAGACCTAATACACACGTGTCATGAAAATACCACAGAAGTAACAATACAACCAATTTTAAATCAATTGAACATGTGAATGTAGGAAATGAGCGCCCGATACGCGCAGACCATGTGTGTTGCAGTGTCTCACGGCCGAATACTCAAACGCTATTCAAATATTAATTTGCTTTTAACTGTGCACGGCCCACTTAGCCAGTAGATTTAAGCGGGATTTGCGTAGTTAAGTGCAACATAATATTTAAGTCGCGTTTGAGTATTCGGGCGTTAGCAATGATGTTAACATCATTGGGCGTTAGACATAGTTTGAGGATGTTTTAGTAATAGAAATGACGTTTGTAACAAAATTCAATGCTAGATTTTCGACAATGAAGTAATTCCCAAAAAACCGTCTTATCTACGAAAGTATTAGACGAAGCAATGTTTGGAACTTAATTTACATAAATAAACTGTCGCAAGCACTTTTTTGTATTTACTGTGTACGGCTACACAGAAATACTTGAAGTAAAATTCAAAATTGATGATCTGTATAATTTTGTCCTATAAATAAATTTTATATGGTCACCACATTAGACAAGGACACAGCGACCAAAATGTTTTCTCTTTCGAGACCGGTTTCTTGGCAATAAACAGCACTCCAGTTGTATTTATTAAGGGGGGAAAGTCCTGTAATACTATGTCGCTTTCGAGATTTTGCACAGAGAGACGGAAAGGTGTATCTGATTTAAAAAATATCACATCTTCTAGAATAACATATACAGTAAATTAAAAAAAAAATTAAAATATCACAAAATGGCGGCATCACAGCTACTGGAAGTCGGCACCTCAGATCTGTGGCGTGCAATCTACAGGTCCCGAATCCGAAGTAAAATCCAAAAACCAAATTTTTGAAGTGAAACTTCTTTAAAATCGTTGTGATTTCAAACCGGATGCAACGAAAAAACGACAGGTAAGAGACACAAATACAAAAATGTGTAGGATGAAGCCAGCAAAGAATGAGACAGAAATATGTATATTTCGGTCTCTCCTATAGTCGCCTGTAATTAGTGAGCCAGAGCGAGAGAGTAAATGTCGGTGTGTATTTATTTTGTAGTATTTCGACATTGTGAGTACAGTTTCCGTGGTGTAGCGGTTATCACATCTGCCTAACACGCAGAAGGCCCCCGGTTCGATCCCGGGCGGAAACAATACTTTTTAAAAAAAATATTTAAATGTGAGTTTTTAATTATAATCGCCTGTAATTAGTGAGCCAGAGCGAGAGAGTAAATGTCGGTGTGTATTTAATACTTGCTTGTATTTTTGTCGATTTACTGAAGTTTCACTTCTATCGTGTGTGAATCGCACACATGTTTTTTTTTTTTCTTTAAAATACACCAATACGTGCATGATGTCGAAAAATGATAAAAATAAAAATAGTGCACGAGTCAGTACCATTTTGAGAAAAAATACCCACGTTTCTGTATAAACAATTGGTGTGAAAAAATATAAATAATTTTTTTTTTTCAAAAAACTCGAACGTCATGCAATAGCCGGTGAGTTGAAGAATTTTTTGTGGAAAGTTTTATCAAAACCGGTGGAAAATTCGTTAAGCTACATTGCACGGCGCGCAAATTAAGACGTTCCGCGAAAAACGCCTTTAAAGTTTTCGGTACAGAAAAGTATTGTTTAAGGCGACTTACGGCTTTCAACGCTTAACTTGCGATACCAAAGCCATACAATATTCCTTCTTCTGCAAATGCATCTAGTTGAGCCGCTTCCTCCTGCTTTTTTGCCGCTTTTGTCCTGCTCTGAGACAGGGCTGTAGCTAGAGTCAAATTTGAGGTAGGGCAGCATTGGTTACAGGTAGGGCAGAAGTAAAAAATTTATCATAATTGATCTGCCCTCGAAGCATGGGCTCTTAAATCAATCACCATGTATATAGGGGATTCCCCGTGCCGTGTGACCCCGGCCAGTGAAAAGAATAGGGTCACCCCAGGTCATTCCAACGACCTCGGTGGCGTAACGGATAACGCACTTCGGTACGCTTGCGGAGGTCACGGGTTCGATTCCCGTCTCACGTCTGGGTGTTTATGTATAATGTGTATTTATTTACAAAAAAAAAAAGTATATAAGTAGTATATCAGTTGTCTAGTATCCATAACACAAGTGCTATGCTACTTAGTTTGGGACTAGATGGCGCTGTGTGAATTGTCACAAATTATTATTATTATTATTATTCCAGGGGAGTCGTAAAAGGCGATGGATGGACTACTCCTTCGCCAGCTTGCATGCGGCAAGGAAGTGCACATCTCGGTTTTTCCTCTTGGGGTTGGGAGGTCGGACGGCAGTCGCTCCCGTAAAAACCAAAACCAGCCAATAATTAAAATGGTCAGAACAAGGAAAGGTCCAGTCATGGATAGGGCGTCGCCGCAAAACGACGCGCAGAAGCTACGCCCGACTTCTGTGACAAGTGGACAAGGGCTGCCGTGCCGTGGGCGAGCACGGCTAAAGACGTTAGCCCAATCGAAACTCCGCTTCGCAACATGGAACATTGGCACGCTAACCAGGCATATTCTATAAGTGTTAAACTAACTTTCTAACCAATAGAAACTAAATTATAAAAAAATTGAAATTACAGGACTTTCCCCCCTTAACTCCATGGGTCAGAGTACGATGTAGGTTAAAAATATATATGACATACTTAAGACCAAAGGTAGTCGCCATCCAGACGGGCTTGAGGCCCTACCACGTAGCTTTGTTTTGTCGCCTTTTACGACAGGCCGACCCCGGCCGCAGAGGTTAGTATTCTTTCTCCGCCCCTACACGGATAAAAAACATTAATTTTACAGTGAATATTAAATATGTTTTTTATATTTTTAGCAGAGGTAAATTAAAAACAGAGTTATTTTGCTTTGATTTCACTTCTAATGATATATAGACCACCAAAATACTTCCAACAACCTCCAATGCTTGTGCTTGCTTCCTCCGCAAACGGCACCACAGATTATGTATTAGTTTTTTTTTTGGCATTTGTGTCGCTTTGTTTGCAACAACTTACTGCCAGCGTCGGGTGTGAGAGTGACAAGGTAGGGTATAAATATGAGAGAAAGAAAAGTATAAGAGAAATCAAGATCTCGCTTGCATTCACCTAAAACAAAACACTACTAGAATATGTATTAGACGGCACACAGAAAAGGAAGAGAAGGAGCAGTGTTGCCAAACCAACAAAATTATATTACCACCATAATCAATACGTTCTGGCTACAATGCCCTTTTAGTATTGTGATTGCAACAACATACAGTAATGCATTATTTATTTTATATTATTTTATTTTTATCAATTAAGGAGATTCTTTTAACAATAAAAATAGAAATTTATTAAATTAATTCTTAAAATAATAAAGTTAAAATTAATGACGTCGCTAATCGCTAAGAGAAGAAATGTTTGAATTTGACCATGAGCGTTTAGGTATATGGATACCAAAATATTCGCGTCACTTTCATCTAATAGTTATTACTTGAAGTGTGACAATTTTTAATCATGCAACGCATTTATTATTTATTTATTTTTTGCACAAATCCTTTCACAAACATAAACATACGTGCGTGCTCCCACCCCTACAAACACATGCAATGCACCCCCACAATTATTTTGTTTTTTACTGGCTCTCCATCTCCTTATGTCAACGGAAAGAGAGGAGGCCCGATCCTTATGACGGGCTTCTGCTCAGTTTAGACCATAGATCTATGGTTTAGATTCTAGCTGTCTCCCTCTACTTCATTGAGCTACTGAGTCCGATAGTACTTATATGATATACTTTCTACCTGTTGCACTTTTATTTAGGTACTCTCTTGTAATATTTTGGGAAAAAATAAAGGACTTTTCATTTCAATAGTTTTGCAATAAGGAAATAAAGTTTTTGATCATATACAAATACTAAACTGTCATAAAATTGAATTATCTAGTTTTCCTATATTCTCGTAATAGAGTTCTATTATTTTCCTCATATAACTTTTTTTTTCTACACGCCTATATAACAAAAATCTAATTCTCTCGAAAGTGACGTGTTGTGGGTTGGTTCTAGTTTGCATAACTACGTCCAATTGTGCGAAATCCTATCATACACCAAGGCTCTTAAAAATAACAAATATATATAAATAAAAGTATTACCTTAATATAATCTTTATTGTTACCAAAACTTTATGTAAGTGATAATCTACTATCAGTCATAAACAGGAGCATATTACTCTATGTCCACATAATCTAGCAATTCAATATCTTTAACACTTAACAGATGGGTCGAATCTGTTTTATTTATCATAGTTTCTGGCCATTTATAGGGGAATGTATGGATTTAAGGTTAAGAATACAGAATTAATAAGTTATTAAAAATCCTAAAATAGAAACTACAAAGGATAGGCAGATAGATGTAGTATAATTCTACAGGACCCATCCTTAAAGTGTTAAAGACCATTCATCCTACAATGATGTAAAATCTTGCTTAACTGTTACATTATCCTTGTCATCTTCTTCAACAAGATCTATAGTGTCTGTGAGATCTAAATCTAAATTAGGCTGTACTGATAAAAACCTTTTCGGTACTGGTGGTATAGCAACACCTGTACCACTTGATTCAGGTCCTGTTCGTTTATGACCTCTATTTTGAGATGCTGTTTCAAAAGCTGTCAGAGTTTGTTTACAACTAGGGTCTACATTAGACAACATCATAGGCCATGTAAATAAGGTGAAAAACCTATCCATTAGCAGCAACATCTGATTCTTAAAAGTTAAATTACGTCTCATCCATACACTTAAACTACCTTCAGCATCATTTGTAGAACTAATTACAGACATTAGAGCTTTACAGCCAGTAATTGTAGCATAATGTGGTGGCAGCACATGAGATAATGGTCCAAGATAATTATTTCCCCATATATCTGGTTGATTTTTTATTTCTGTTTTACCAGTTTCCTTTTTTGAGTAAGACTTCACTTTTATCAAACAATTTAATTTTTCAGATGTATAAAGCTTTTCTTTCATCAAATAAGGATGTTGTTTAACATAAACACTTTCTTTAAACCGATCCAGATTCAACTGAGCATTTAAAACTACTAAAACATTGTGTAAGTCCATATCAATGTTATTAACAGAGTTCCCCGAGGGCATTGAACAATTTGGTTCATCAGTATTATCTTGTTGTAATCCAGTACTTTGCTCTTCTTGGCATATTTCTGTCATAAGAACTGCTGTTATAGCATCTTCTATATCTTTTTCTGATGAGTTAATAGTGAGTTTACCAGACTTTTTAGTAACAACTTCTGATTTTATTCTTTCTTCTAGATTTTCTACCGCCTTTTTTAGATTGTCATTGGGGCCTCCATGTGCCAAGCGACGCGATGCACGTCTAGGGGCATACTTTAAATCCCAAAGAGGATATTTCCTCATCCAGCTAACTAATGTCAAGCACCTTGACCTAACATGCTCTCTAGACTTACCAGGGAAATGTTTTGTGACATTAGAATAAAATGATACAGAATCTTCATTAGACATCAACTGTAACAGTTTTCTATCTTCTTCAAGTGTCCAAATAACAGATACACTATTTTTGGTCAGAATATTTAGTCTAACTCTGACTTGGGCTGTAGACCGACCTGGCAAGAATTCACAGATTTTCTTTAAGTTATTCCCAAATTTTTTGTAGCAATTTAATATAACTGCATCTTCTTCACGCAAGAATCTGCCTTTTCTTTTCTCTTGTAGCCTAATATATTTATTGTAGATTTGCATTTTGGTACGATTCTCCATAGAGCTGGCAACCCTTGTCCACGGTATGAAGTCATCATCTCTATAATAATCAATCAGTCTTTTTAAATATTCCACTTCCTCTTTAGGCCATTTTTTGCCATTGTTAGTTGTTGACATATTTGTACGGAAATATACAAAGCACTGATAGCCTGTTCTTCTTGTATTCAATGTTTTGGCAATATTATCCCAATCTTCATGGTTTTTTGCGCATGCAATTTCTTGAAGTTTTTTGTGCTCAGATTTACTCCATGGGCGTTTGTTAATACTCGGGTGGAAAAATAACTTCCAGAAAGATCTGTATTCTTGTGTTACATGCCTGTGATTTAGTTTATTCGCAAGAGCATCCCAATCATATTCCCAATTCAGGGGCATTGCAACTTCTTCCAAAGATTTAGTCTTTACTTCTATTATTTGCAAACTAAGATGGTTAATTTCCCTGTCTTTACATTTGCCGGTTCTGTTGCTTTCTCTTTTTAATTGAGATATTTTGCTGAGCAATTCTCTGACCTTGATTTCTTGGGACATTTGAAGCATAACATTAGTAAACATGGTTTTATCGTTAACAGTCCAGCCAGGTACAGTCACAAGAGAAGTAAAGTCAAACATTTGTGACTTTTGCATCAGAATTGTGTCTTCATTGGCTGGTGCGGAAAAATTATATTTATCTTTAAAATAGGGTCTACCACATTGATAATAGCGAAAATGACTTGTGTCCCTTTCCTGAGGTACATCCGTGGTTCCAAGCTCTTTCAATTTTGCTTCGCATTCCGCTAATCGAGCAGTTAATAATATCTCCAACTTTTGATATTTTTCATCCATTAATTTATTTAATAACAGAGCTTCGTCAATTTTAGTTACCTGCCTTTTATCAGTTGAAGTAGTAAAAGAATGACATATAGAAGAGTTGTTCGCCGATGCCCATTCCCTTTGAGAGATCGTATTACAAGTTTGTTCTTCTTCAAGTACAGCATTTATTTGTTCTAAATCCTGCAGAACATCTTCGGTGTCACTGTTACTGGACACATCCATAGCATCTGCTAAAGACTCCATTTCCTTTTTTTGTTTAGATTTATGTAAAACCGATGTGGAATTAGCACGGTTGAAACTTAGAAGCAAAATTTATTTGATTCATTTAAAAAATGTATGTACCTACAATCTGTAATTCTGTAGTATATTTAATATCTATCTATATTACTAGTGTTGCTTAAAAATCGATAGTCAATAGATTAATTGATAGTATTTTAACTATCGAAACTATTGATTGTCTGAGAATGGTACCGATATATAGTTTATTTTCTTTTTATCGTCCTTAACATTTTTATACAATTAAAAATAGAAAAAAAAATATGCGTCGTAGATTCCTCCACGTCACTGTATTTTTTTATATTGAACGCACCTAAACCGTGCGAATACTTTAGAGCGTAACAAGGGCTCTAAAGTATTCGCACGAGACTTGTCTATTGGGCAGAGCCAACTGACGAAGCTGAAGACCGACGACGGCAGGGTCGTTTCGTCTAAACCCGAACTTTTGAGGGAAGTCGAGAAGTTCTACGGACAGCTATACACGACCACACGGGCATCTGTTAACAACAAGGCTAAAGACCCAAGAGCCAAATTAACCCGACACTACACCGTAGATATCCCAGACGTCAGTCTGTACGAGATTAGTGTGGCCCTTAAACAGCTTAAAAACAACAAGGCGCCGGGTGATGATGGAATTACAGCCGAGCTTCTGAGAGCTGGTGGTACTCCTGTGCTTAAAATCCTCCAGAAGCTATTTAATTCCGTCATCCTCGAGGGCAAAACGCCGCAGGCCTGGCACGGAAGTATAGTGGTGCTGTTCTTCAAAAAGGGCGACAAAACCCTTTTGAAGAACTTTAGACCGATATCACTTCTGAGCCATGTTTATAAGCTGTTTTCAAGGGTCATCACGAATCGTCTCGCGCGCAGATTTGACGACTTCCAGCCTCCCGAACAAGCTGGATTCCGAAAAGGTTTTAGCACCATAGACCACATACATACGCTGCGGCAGGTACAGAAGATGGAGGAGTATAACCAGCCACTATGCTTGGCGTTCGTGGACTATGAGAAAGCCTTTGATTCGATCGAGACCTGGGCGGTGCTTCAGTCTCTCCAGAGGTGCCACATTGATTATCGATACATCAAAGCGTTGTAGTGTTTGTATGAAAACGCCACCATGTCAGTCCGTCTCCAGGATCAAAACTCGAAGCCTATCCGACTGCAGCGGGGAGTCAGACAAGGCGATGTCATATCGCCGATGCTGTTCACCGCTGCGTTGGAAGATGTCTTCAAGCTTCTGGACTGGAACGGACTGGGCATCAACATTAACGGTGAGTACATCACTCACCTTAGATTCGCAGATGATATCGTAATCATGGCTGAAACCATGGAAGACTTAAGTCATATGCTTGATGGCCTCAATACAGCTTCCCAAGGAGTAGGTCTCAAAATGAACATGGACAAGACGAAGATCATGTCTAATGTCCATGTCGCACCTACCCCCGTAACAGTTGGGAACTGTTCTCTCGAAATTGTTGACGAATACGTCTACTTGGGTCAAACGATCCAGTTAGGCAGGTCCAATTTCGCGAAAGAGGTCACTCGTCCAATCCAACTCGGATGGGCAGCGTTCGGGAAGCTCCGTAAAATCTTTTCGTCCCAAATACCGCAGTGTCTCAAGACGAAGGTTTTTAACCAATGTGTGTTGCCAGTGATACGGAACGCAGACGTGGTCGCTAACTATGGGCTAAGGCCCATAAGTGAGAAAGCTCATGGTCGCTCAGAGGGCAATGGAGAGGGCTATGCTCGGAGTTTCCCTGCGAGATCGAATCAGAAATGAGGAGATTCGCAGGAGAACCAAAGTAACCGACATAGCCCGGATGATTGCAAAACTGAAGTGGCAGTGGGCTGGGCACATAGCTCGAAGGACTGATGGCCGTTGGGGCAGAAAAGTCCTTGAATGGCGACCGCGTACCGGAAGACGCAATGTTGGTAGGCCCCCCACAAGATGGACCGATGATCTGGTCAAGATCGCCGGAATAGGTTGGATGAGGGCAGCGCAGGACCGATCATCGTGGAGATCTTTGGGAGAGGCCTTTGTCCAGCAGTGGGCGTCTTCCGGCTGAAATGATGATGATGAAACCGTAGAACGTATTGATATCTCTACTGTGGGAAATCCTGGCGACCCGGTGTAAAATAGTACTAAGGACAAAACTACCGAATACTGTTGTTATTTTACTTGCATGTCTAAAATGGATAGAAAAAATAAATCATTGGTGTGGAAGTTTTTCAAAAAAGTTGACGATTTGGATGGATCATTTGCTTTTTGTCCTAATCAGATACGGTATACAACACCAGTCGTTGAATCGATAATTAATGTTCGTCAATATTTATAAAAACCCACGATTGATAAACATGCTTGTCCTTTAAAATATTGGGAAAAATCAAGTAATGTGTTGTGCATGATAGCAAAATAATATTTGTGCTGTGCAGCGACATCTGTTCCTTCAGAACGAATATTTTCCAAAGCAGGGCTCATTATGAATGAAAAAAGAAATCGGGTGAAGGAAAATAGTTTGAATACATTAATTTTTATCAATCAAAATTTAAATATGTTTCAAAATTAATTAAATGTGTTCAATTGTTAATACAAAAGTATACAAAGTTGTGTTTCATTTTATACCTATAAAAGTCTCGAAAACTATCGATTAAATATCGACACATCGATTGTTTTTTTAAATCAATCGTTACTATCGGAATCTCCAACAATCAATATTAAAACAACACTATATATTACCTATTTTTTTTTCAGTAATACTTTACTTTTTTAATAGCTTTCTTATTTTCCTATCACTTGGTAGCAAGACCTTTGATCCAAGATGAATCCTGTATATGTTTGGTGCAAAAGTTGATGAGTAATGTTTTAAACAAAATAAAGCTTGAATTAACCCAATTAATTAGTTAGATGAATAGAAGTGAGTACTTGGTTTTCATCACACTATGCTCTAAAAAGAGTTTTGGGCTATTGGAGTTCTAAATTAGAACTTCTAATCGTATTTCTCGTTACCAGGCCATAAAATCTTATTAATCGTAATCTGTGGCAATATCGCATTCGCATTTCGCATTCGCAATATTCGCATTTCGCATGTCAGTTGATGGATAGGAAACTTTAAAAAATAATGAAAAAATGGGGAGTATTTGGGAGAATATTTTCAATAATTTTCATTTATTCATGACTTATTGAGTACCTATATTTATTATATAAATCTGAAAAATATTATTAAGTCGACGAGGAAAATGAGTGAAACTGGAATAATAAGAAAACTAAGCGAAGAAGTGGTAAATCGAATAGCAGCTGGTGAAATTGTACAGAGACCTGCCAATGCTTTAAAAGAATTAATAGAAAACAGGTAATTACACAGCATATGCTACATTTTTACCCTAATGTCATACAGTTGTTAAATTTAATAGTATATTTGTCATGGTACACTTTTATGGAAACAATGGACAAATACACATTTTACATTTTCAGATTTTAAATTCATTAAAAATTAGGTATTTGACAGAATAAATATTTGTAAACTTCTGTTGATTGTTTCATTATTTGTAAATTGTTACTACTAGTTTTATTTTGTTTCAGTTTAGATGCAAAATCTACCAATATAGTGATAACAGTTAAGACTGGTGGTTTAAAATATTTGCAGGTAAAAAATGTTTATTACTACAAAAGTTTATTCAAAAGTAGCCTACATTCTTCTTTTATTTGCGGAACAGTAGACAGGCAGATTGCCAACTTAATAGTGAGCAATTACTGTTACTTTATGGATGTTTTTGACACTAAGGGCATCGTGCACACACTTCTGTCCCTAATGCTGGAATAGTGCCATAGTCACTAATGCTGGAACATAACACAAGCTTATTATGGCGGCATACTTATATACCAGGGGTGGTTGCCATCCAGACAAGCTTGGGGGCCTATGACATAGCTAGGGTTGTTTTGTTGCCTTTTATGACAGGCTGACCCTGGTCACAAAGGTTAGTATTCTTACTCCTATTAAAGAAAATCTCCTAAAAAATTTCAAATAAGATAAGTTATTTGTAAAGGATTTTTTTTTTTAATGATAATACTACCAATACACTGTCATTGGAAATGAATAGAAATTTGTAGTATTCTTGAACTGTAAGACATTCTATAACCAGACAGTTTATATATCAGCATCTGTATTCATTGTAATAGTATGTAATAAACTAAACCTTCTGGCACAGATTAATAAATAGTTACTACCTTCTGGGTAGCCATTTAAATCAATCTAGGTAAATTAAGGTGGTTTGGGCCCATTTTAAAAAATTATAGATTAAAAAGAAATTAATAATAATGATTTTTGTAAATAAATGTCTTAGTTAAATAATTTATTTCTAAATTTTCTTTGTATATTTTGTTTGATCTAACTTATTATGTTAGTCATCATTGGAAACATAAAATTATTCATTGGATTTTCAGATACAAGATAACGGCACAGGCATAAGATATGAAGATCTAGATATAGTGTGTGAAAGATTTACAACATCTAAATTATGTACATATGAAGATTTGAAGGAAATTAACACATATGGCTTCCGTGGAGAGGCATTAGCCAGTATCAGTCACATTGCACACCTCACAATACTTACTAAGACTGCTTCATCTAAATGTGCTTATAAGTGAGTTAGAATTTAGTCTGGCAAAGTTATAATAGAGACAATGACAGTTATTAATTTCTCATTTAAATATGTAACACTGAGGAATCTAGAAAAATTTGTTCCAAAATAATAGTATTTTACTAGGTGGTATATATTTATAAAATTTCTTTGGCCGGCAACATGTTGGTAATGTCTCTGGTGTTGCCAATGTCCATAGGCGACGGTGACCACCTACCAAGGTGGGCTGTTTCCCTCTCTGCTGAATTCAGCTATACAAAAAGGATTAGGTAGTTATGGTTAGTTTCATTTAACGGTATTTTTCTAGGGTATTGTGAAAGTGACAAACAAAATGGACAATGAATTGCTTTGTAATTTACAGACAGTAAAGGAAGGTATTAATTTTGTTTTTCTTCCTGGGATGTGGAGCTGCCAGTTATCACTTTAAAAATAATAGTTAGCCACATCTACATTGTGATGATTATGAACAATTTGATAATCAACACAGAATTGAACCAAAAACAAACTACAGAAATTTTGTTTTGTGGTAATAAACAAGCTTGATACAAAAACTACCAAACCAAAGGAAGATGAGATTTTAGTGCAATTTACCATTTTTAGAGCTACTTATGAAGATGGAAAATTAAAAGGTCCAATAAAGGCATGTGCTGGTAACAATGGTACGCAGATAACTGTTGAAGATCTCTTCTACAATGTGTTAGCAAGGAAAAAGGCGCTACGTAGTCCCACAGAAGAGTATGCTCATATTTTAGATGTCGTCGGAGGATACGCTATACATAATAGTCATGTTGGATTCACATTGAAGAAGTTTGGAGAAACCACAGACTTGAAAACGCCAATACGATCTTCAGTTATTGAGAATGTTAGGACTGTAAGTTATACATTCTATAATATTTGTGTTTTCAATACCAATATATGTATATAATTAAAGGCAGTTTAATGATTGATATAGGATCCTGTATGGCAGGGCTTTTTTACATGCATGCTATTAATTGACACATATACTCTGCTGTATTTTTTATATTTTTTTAAATTGCTATAAGACAGTAGACAAGCTGATGGTCTGCTTAGAATTTAGCAGTTACCGTCGCCTATGGGTGTTTACAACGCCAGTGGCACCGCGAACACGCTGCTGTTCCATACAAGGATACAGGAACTTGGGTCAATACCGGAACACAACACAAAATTATTATGGCGGCATACTTAAGACCAAAGGTGGTTGCTATGTTTTAGTGATAGGCCGCGCCCGGTCTCAGGGTTCAGTATTCTTTCTCCGCCCCTGCACGGATAACATTTAAAGAACTCGCTACAATGTATAAAAATATTTTTCAGATCCATGGTAACGTCATCGCCCGTGAGTTAATGGAAATAGAATTAAAAGAGCCCTTACTCAAATTGACACTGAAAGGCTATATAACAAATGTGAATTATTCAAATAAGAAAGGCACAATGCTGTTATTCATAAACCATAGATTGATTGATTCGCAAGGTAAATATACTGCGAGGAATCATGCAGCGTCATCTAGACTCAAAATAAACAGAACTGATATTCTACTTTTATTTTGTAAATGGCCTTTATTGTGCAGGTGCGGAGTAATAATGCCTGCCTCAAGTAAGGTAACCTCTGCAGTCGGCCTGTAATAAATGGTGATTAAACAACCTTGGCTACGTGGTAGGGCCACAACCCGTCTGGGTGACAGCCACAACTGGGTCTATAAGCATGCCGCCATAATAACCTTATGTTGTGTTCCGGCATTAGTTAACCAGGTTCCTGTATCCCTGTGGGACAGGAGCGTGTTTACAGTCCCCCTAGCGTCGCAAACATCCATTGGCAACGGTTCCTGCTTAATATTAATTAGGCTGTCAGTCTATCAGCTGTTCCTCAGCAAAAAAAAATAATGGATATCCAGACTTGCGATTGCCGTTGCTCCACATATGTCGTTAAATTACTACACTTCTGACAATAATGTGAAAATCAATTGTCTCAAGTTTTGTTTTAGAAGACTTAAACACTAGGACTTTTTCACACGAACGAATGGCAATTGCCAGACATACACAAAAACAAAGAAAAGCATCATACAAATATTTAATCCTGAGTGGATCGAATATAAAAGCTACCAGATGCCCCTAACCCGGCCGTGTCGTCAAAAGTCTCTTTAAGTATACATATTATGTATAATTTCAGCTATCAGAAAAGCCGTTGATTCCATTTACTCGACATACTTGCCGAAGAATGCTCATCCGTTTGTGTATCTGAGTTTGGAGTTGGGTAAGTTATTTTCGGAAACCCTGTTTAGTAAGTGATTCATTCTTGAGATATTGAAGATCAAAACATTATACATAGAAATAATGTATAAACACACGCGCTCACATGCACGTGCACTCACACAAACATAGACCCACACACAGATGCACATACACACACACAGTATACACAACACAGATACACACATATACACACGATTTTTATCCGTGCAGGGGCGGAGAAAGAATATGGCCGGGGTCGGCCTATCGTAAAAGGCGGCAAAACAACCCTAGCTACGTGGTAGGTCTCCAAGCCCGTCTGGATGGCTACCACTTTAGTATGTCGCTATAATAACTTTTTGTTGTGTTCCGGCATTAGTGACCCAAGTTCCTATACCCTTATGGGACAGCAGCGTGTTCGCGATGCCACTGGCGTTGTGAACACCCATAGGCGATGGTAACTACTAAATTCTAAGTGGGCCGTCAGCCTGTCTGCTGTCCCCTACAGAAACCCCTAGACGCGAGACGGAAATCGAACCTACGTTCGCCACGGAGTCCCTGTATATCTGGATTTGACGGCCAATTATGATTACGCGGTTTTTATAAATCTATGTCTTTTATTAATCTACTAGGAATTAAATGAATAAAGTCTTCGTCGTTTAACGTAGAGTTTGTAATTTCAGATCCAAGAAACGTGGACGTGAATGTACACCCCACCAAACACGAGGTTCAATTCCTCTACGAAGAGCAGATTATTGAAAAACTCAAGTCTTGTATTGAAGGGAAATTATTGAGTTGTAATTCAACGAGGGTTATGTATACTCAGGTATGATTTTGCTATCATACCACGAACCCCTTTTTTTTGACATATTTTACCCCCCTATCTCCTTTTGAGCTCTTTTCCGAGACGTGGTCTTTCACAAAGGATCTTCACAAAAGTTGATTGTCGCGCAGCGAACTATGGAAAGAGGTATGCTCGGTGTTACTCTAATGGATCGAATCAGAAATGAGGAGATTCGTAGGAGGAGCAAAGTAACCGACATAGCCCGGAGGATAAGCAAGCATACTAGCTGGACCGACGACCTGGTGAAGATCGCTGGGTCTTGTTGGATGCTGGTGGCATTGGACCGGTCGCGCTGGAAATCGATTGGAGAGGCCTGTGTTCAGCAGTGGACAGCTATAGGCTGAAATGATGATGATGATGATCTCCTCTTGGGGACTATACGTAGTGTATAAGAACCCCCTCACCTAGTATTCACTTAGCAATTCATAAATGCGGTTATGAATCATTTTATTCCAAACAAAAAGTTTATAAACATTAATATGATTCGTATTCATCTTTATTAACAGCGCTGGCCGCGCGACGCTAATAGTGCATCCATAGTTATAAGTAAAAACTAAACAATGTGAACCATATTTGAATATATCTCGAAAAATAATGAAATTTGTTTTATGTCGTAAAAGGTGACAAAACAACCCACCCTAGCTACGTGGTAGGGCCACAAGCCCGCCTGGATGGCAACCACCCTTGATCTAAAGTATGCCGCGCCACCACAATAACCAGGTTCCTATACCCCTATGGGACAGCAGCGTGTTCGCGGTGCCACTGTTTACTGTTAAGTGGGCCGTCAGCCTCTCTGCTGTTCCTCAGCAATAAAAAAGGTGAGGAAAACCTAAGCCCCACCCCCTCCTCTCCGTGACCAAGCTTTTATTGGAGACCTCTTTTACTAGGCTATTTCGAAAATCCATGAATGGATCACGTAACATAGATACATTCCCTAAATACATTTCTAGGTCGCTCACACTCTAGGCAACAAAGCAAGGACAATTCAGTTTTTATTTCGTGATTATTGGCACCTCTGAATTTTGGTTCACAGACGGGACTGCTATGAAAGAGTACAGATGCAAAAAGTAGTCTGGGGCTTAGCCGTATGTTTTCGACTTTCTAAGATTGCTAAACATACTTTCACGTGTTTTGAGCGCTGGTCTTGAATGTGCAGTTGTCATTTTTGGGTCTGTTTGGCGGGAGGAGCAGGATGGGACGGGTGAGATGGTCAGTGCCGGCGCCGTATTAGTTTATCAGTCGCTTGCCGCTCCCACGTACCGTCCGCACGTATGCGTCATAATAATATGATTCGTATTAATTATGAGCGCGAGTGTACGCATGCGTAAGTCTCTCTACTCCTTTCGCCGAGTGCTCAAAACTCGTGACGGTATGTACAAGAGAAGAAATGTATGGCATTTACAAGTGGTTTATTAAATAGCCACCAGAAAATTTCCTTTTGTTTTCTTATAAATAGTTATTACCTAAAACGTGGCGATAGCGTAAGTGAAAAAATAGCGAGAGTATTATGGCTAAACCCGCTGGACTACAAAGCGAAAGTTTGGGATGAAGTTCTTTGAAGAAGATTTTCTTACTTTTGTCTTGGCGAGTATAATTTGGCTCAAGGTCCATATTTTGCTGGAGACAGTTGCTGTATTACATATAAAAAAAACTAAATTTGTTTAAAATGATAACGCTTGACGCTTCTTGAAGAAAAAATCTTTTCTAAAAGAAGCTAGAAGTATATTGGAGTAAACATTTTAGGCCCGCCTACCAGGCGCAACGGCTGTAGATGAAATGGTGAAAAAAACTACCGAAGGCGCCAAAATATACGCCAATAATATGGTACGTGTCAATTCGGATGTACAGAAAATTGACAAGTTTTTTCATTCTGCACCAAAAAATACCGATGACAACGTAGAAAAAAATAATATATCGTTTTCTAAAAATATGGATGTAAATAATGATGTACCACAAATAGTTATTACTAATGATAAAATGGAAAATGAAAATAATGAAGCAGACAAATGTGCAAATGATGGAAATGATTTAAATACTGATGCGTCATTAACTAATGATGTTGAAGTAAATGAATCATTAGTTGATGAACCACCCGAGAAAAGTAAGTATAATAGAATCTTATATTTTTTTTATTAATAAAATTCAAAGAATATGCTTGTTTGCATGAATACGCCTAAAGAAGAAATGTTCCGTTCCAAGATGTCGCAGAAGGAGACAATTGATAACCTGTATAATATTTATTTATTTACAAAACAATAGTATATTATGTGTTGTTATTACATACCCATAATACAAGTGCTATGCTACTTTGGGACTAGATGGCGTTGTGTGGATTCTCCCATCATATTTATTTACTATTATTACATATCTTAAAAAAATCTCTTCTCTGTGCAAGAGTGAAGTAAGAACATTAACCCCTGCGGCCGGGGTCGGCTTGTCGTAAAAGGCGACAAAACAATCCTAGCTACGTGATAGGGCCTCAAGCCCGTCTGGATGGCAAATCTTATTTTGTGTTCCGGCATTAGTAATCCAGGTCTCCAGAAGACATGGCGTGTTCGCGGTGCCCCTAGAGTCGCAAACGTCCATAGAAGACGGTAACTGCTTACTGTTAAGTGGGCCATTTGCCTGCCTGCTGTTCATCAGTAATATGAAAATGTGCGACCATTCTTTTTGGCCGTTTCAGAACTATATCTCGCACACAGAGAACATATAGAGTTGAAATATTATGCTTATTACAAAGTCGACTCCATTATTGATTTATTTTTATAAGAGTACATAACAGGTTATAATCATATATATGTACAACATTTAATATATTATGATACAAACCAGATTATAACCCAAAACAACTAAACTGAGCTCATTAAAAATATCAACTATTGATGAAAGTTGTTCTTGTAATTATTTAAGCGATAAAATATAATGAAAAGTGTAATAAAAATGAAGGTAAAATTCGCGTGTCATTAAATTAACTTTTTTTTTGTCTCGGGGAAAAAACTCTCTTGACGGGTCCCGGGGGGACCGAGGGATATGTGGGACTCCGGGAAAGATGTTTGGCCATCCGACTACCCACTAAAAAACCCCGTTGTTCTCCTATCGCCTACGCCCGGGCCTACGAATATGTGGCCTGCCGATCTCGTGGCCCGGGCCGAACGTCATTAAATTAACTTAGAAATACATTTTTAACATCGTTCACTAACTTTTGTTTCTGATTAAGTTCTGTAAAAGCTCTAATTTATATTAGTAATATATATTTTAGGCCCAACTAAATGGAAAACTCATACGGACCCGAAGCACGCAAACATCAGCTACGTAGATCCAAAGGGATCGTTTAAAAATAGGACATTTAACTATGAAAGAATGGAAACAAAATTAACGAGTGTAAAGCAATTGAGATTGGATATTGAAAACAAGTGCAGTACACATTTGAGGGAGATTTTGGCAAATTTGATATTTATATCTTGCATTGATTGTAACAAATCGCTAATTCAACATAGCACTAAATTGTATCTATGCGATACTACGCGGCTGACGTGAGTATTCTTTTTTATTGCTGTGAGTAAACAGTTACTGCTGCTTATAGATGTTTGTGACGCCCAGGGCACCGCTAGCGTCCGCGTCACTTATGCCGTAGGTCCAGGTGGACCCCAGGGTGGTCCACGGGAGACTTGACAGGGTTCTACGTTGGCGTGACAAAAAAATGGGGGTTTACAATTCGCCCACGTAAATTTATTTGCTTTCTATAGTGAAGAACTAAAATGTTGGCTTAACTTCTATGTAGGCAGACCTATCAATGTAGGCAGATAATATTTTAAGAAGAGACCAGGGTTTGCCATCCAGTCCTACCACTTAGCTAGGGTTGTTTGTCGCCTTTAATGACTCCCAAGCCTCAGGTAGGGTGCAGAGTATTCTTGCCCTATTCAATTAAATATAAAATATTCAAATTAATTTGTATTCTTGATGATTGTTTTTTTTTAATGTATCCCAAAAAATAACGTTCTACTGCCACTGAACTGTATACCTATCAAAATGTTGAAAATAATAAATATATTGTAAAAATTCATATCACCATCTATTATAGTCCCAAGTAAGTGGCAAATCGCCTGTGTTATGGGTACTAGACAACTGATGCATTAAAGAACTTTTCTTTTATAAATAAAGACAAATTATACATTAAACATCTAAACTCGAGACGGGAATATAACTGTTACGACACGGAGGTCTTCAAACGAAAATCAATACAATGTATATAACATGTAATATAAGTGGGGGCGCAAGTTTGTCTGTTGACGCGACGTTATTTTTGGCGGCACATTTTAAGACCATGAGTGGTTGCTGTCTAGACGGGCTTGAAGCCCTACCACGCATCAAGAGTTGTTTTGTCGCCTTTTACGACAGGCCGACCCCGGCCGCAGGGGTTAGTATTCTTACTCCATCTTGCACGGAAATATTAATAGTAAATAAATAAATATATTAGGACAATTCACACTACACCATCTAGTCCCAAAATAAAGTAGCATAGCACTTGTGTTATGGGTACTAACGACTAATATACAACATATATATACTTTTCTTTAGTAAAAATATACATTTAATTACATATTATAGATAAACACCTATACGCGAGACGGGAATAGAACCCGTGTAATGCAAGCGCACCAAAGTGCGTTAGCCGTTGCGTCACGGAGGTTATCAATTGCCTCCCTCTGCGACACCTTGGAATGAATTACCTGGGGTTGTTGTTTCCCCTGTTTCGATAGAACTACTTCGGCCGCAGATGTCAGTAATCTAAGAGATACACAAATAGTGTACAATAAAAAAAATTAAGGCAAATTATTCAGCTATATAATGTTATTTAAAAAAAATTCACAACATGCTATATTTATCGTGAAAGAGGTTGATTTCGCTTAATTTTTTTCGTATTATTTTAGAGAAGAGCTATTCTATGAAACAATACTGTATGACTTTCAAAATATGGGACTAATAAAATTATCGAATCCGCTACCGTTAGAAGAATTGTTTATCCTCGGATTGAGTGCGCAAGAGTCGGAGTGGAATTCAGAATTGGGTAGGCCTTGTTTTATATTTTAAGATGTCAACATTATAGCTTAGTGATATGACGCACGGAGGACACCGTTCAGGCCGGGAGGGAGAATGGGAGGTCGTCAAAATACCACGCTTGGTCAAGGAGCAGGAAATCTCGCGCTAAATGTTTTCTTTTGCTTTCTAGCTATATTTAAATGTGGCGCGCAACGTTTAGCGTTTAGTTTATTCGTGTACGTGTTTTTTATTGCTGTAGGACAGCAGACAGGCTGACGGCCCACTTAGAATTTAGCAGTATTCTTTCTCCGCCCCTGCACAAATAAAAAACTATAGGTATGTAAGCGGATATAGTGGAAAAAGTTGGAGGTGGCCTTTATCCAAAAAGGATATAAAAGGCTTACAAAATAAACTTACAAATTAAGAAAATTTGTAAATAATTTTTGTAAGGAATAAATAGGCTTATTATTATTATAATAGGTAAAAGCATGCACTTTTTCACGCGGCAAGCGCTGTATATCTAAGCTATTTTCTTAACTTTCTATTTGAAAATAAATACTGTACCTAAACCATAATTTACGAATTACTCTTGAAAACTAGAGCGGGACTCTCACGTACTAAGGATGGTTACCAAGACGAGGGAGGGGGGTACAAAATTGGCGAAAATAGGTTACGTGGTATGTGTACGGTCCCTTACCTAGAAATAACTAAAAATGCACTATTTTTGTTCTACAGGTGACATGAGAGAAATGGCACAACAGATGACCGATATGTTGGTGAGCAAACGATCAATGTTGCTAGAATATTTTTCACTTGAAATTAACGAGAAAGGAGAATTAGTCTCACTTCCATTACTATTAGGTATTTTTTTCTTTTAATTTTATCCAATTAATTTCTATAACAGAAATCATTTATTGATGTTTACATACTATTTGATTGTAAATAATATCAGCCGTAAGTGGTTTTAACCAACGATGTGTGTTTGATGCAATAGTCATATAGCATGTACTAAATAAAAGTAAAAAAAATGTTTTAACGTAAACTGTAACTTATTATTTTCTAAAACCTAGTAAATTATTAATGGCCGGATACTATCGATAGTTTGAACGATATTTTTTGTTTATAATGGATAAATTAATTACAAAAAAAAACTCATTTACGAACGGAAAAATTGAGTACCACGCGTGGGATATGAACCCACATCTATTAGAGATCCGATTCAATCGCGCTTACCAATTAGGCCGATGGGGTATCCACGCGTCGTACTCAAATTTGTCGTTCGCATTCTCGTCCTTATTCCCATAAGGACAGACGTTCATGTTATCTCTATCATACACTTCTGGTGCTTAATTTTTCCATTCGTAAAGAGTTTTTGTAATTAGCAGATCAACAATTTGGATAAATTAATCTTTATGATTGGATTTGAATTTTTTAAGTAATTAAAAAAAATGAAGAATTTGTTCAGTTTTTAAATCGTTGAGTAGTTTCCAGTTTTTTTTAATCATCATTGTCATTAGAAATACTAAAATCTTTTATAACCTGTGTATATCTTCAATTTTCGATGGCACTATCGATATTATTGATAGATTAAAAAAATATCGATAACTATCGATAGTATTTATAGTACCGACCACTAGACTAATTATACAATTTTACTGTAGTTTACATATACTACACAACCATTGACTAGTAGTTAATACATACCATAAACTATATGAGCGACGACTGCGTGTGAGAGATATACAAAAGTACATTCGAGAGTTGGATAAGTGGACATTGGGGAGCCAGTGAGGCACCCACCCGTAGAAGCACTATATTCACTATAAACAGATGTCGCTAAGAAATGTTGATTTTCGTATGGTGTACTAATTAAAAGGCATTTTTCCTCCGTGCAGGGGCGGAGTAAGAACACTAACCCCTGCGGCCAGGGTCCGGCCTGTCGTAAAAGGCCACATGCACAACCCTAGCTACGTGGTAGGGCCCCAAGCCCGTCTAAATGGCAACCATCATGCACTTGTAGCCTGGTGGATAACTATGCCGCCATAATAACCTTGTGTTGTGTTCCGGCATTAGTGACCCAGGTTTTTGTACTTCTAAGCGGATAGCAGCGGGTTTGTGGTTTTGAGCAATGTAATACATGTAGAATAGTCCGAAAAATTTTATCACGTGAAAGCGAATATACTTACATACCACATTTCTACTTAGAAGATAAATTAAATCTACGATGGTACGGTTAAAAGCCTAGAAGTAGAAAATAGATAAATAATAATAAAGCATCTTTATTCCATACTATACATATTCAACTAGAATTAAAATAACAATATATAATATGTAAATTAATTATGGACACCTTTACAGGTAAAGACCACCTCCATTTTGTCCCAAGCTGCATCTTATGCCTTCGACATCCAGTCCTTTCCGCGGCTGCCTTACAAATCTCGTCTACCTTGGTCTTCCCTTTCTTCTTTTCCCTCAAGGACCTTTCCAAATGGTGGTCTTCTAAACTACGCTTTACTAAAATTTAAAAAATATTACTTTTTACAGACGGTCATACTCCGTTCTTAGGAGCTTTACCCACTTACGTGGTCCGCCTGGTGACGGAGGTGAATTGGGAATCAGAAAGAGAGTGTTTCGACACGTTCAGTAGGCAAACGGCGATATTTTATTCCCAACCGAACCCAGACAAGACGAGAGAAGTGCAAATGGAAGAGTTTAGGAAGCAGGAACACGTTGTCGTCCCGGCTATTAGGAAATATTTCCTGCCGCCATCCAGTTTTGTTAGCAACGGAGCGATTTTGCAAATTGCCAATTTAAACGATTTGTACAGAGTGTTTGAAAGATGTTGATTAATAGAAACGTGTTTTTATTTCATTATTTAACCTTTGCAGGGATAAATGTTTCTATGGTCTACGAAATGTTTGTTCTGATCTGTGATAATCTTATCCTATAGTAGAATTAATAGAATCCCATCAAGATAATCATCTATTGCTTAGCATGTAATCTAATACAATGGAAATACTAGGCATGCCTTTTAAGTTCTGTCGTTTCCATATTTCCCGGCAATTTTGAATTTGGAAATGTTCTTTATTCGAATGTGTTTAAATTTCGAATCTCAAAACAGTTGAAAGTATTAGGATTAATGCTATTGTTTAGTCACAGCGTCGATTGGAATCTGTCAGGTCACGTACGAAAATGAATCTTTCTAAGGAAAATGTTCGTGCAATAATTTTGTACAACTTTAGAAGAGGCCTGACACGGCTTCAGTGTTTTGAAAAGCTTAACATCTGTGTTCATTTATGAAGCCCCATGTCTGCGGACTCTCGAACGCTGGTATTTAGAATTCCAGCGTGGACATACTAGTGTTAGTGACAAATCTCGCGAAGAATGCCCAAAATCCGCCTTAACTGAAGATAACATCATTGCTGTGAGACAACTAATTCTCGAAGATCGTCATGTGATGTATCGAGAGATAGAGGCTCTATTAGGCATCTCAGGGACAACCATTTAGAAGATCTTGCATGAAGCGCTTGGTGTGAGAAAGCTAGTTTGTCGTTGGATACAGCATCTGCTTTCCGACGACCACAAGGCGGCCCGCGTCAGATGGTGTAAGAAAACTCTGCAAAGGTTCAACCGAGGAGAGTCAAATCACGTCTACGACATCATCAGTGGTGACGAATCTTGGATCTATGCCTACGATCCTGATTCCAAACAACAATCTACAATCTGGATCTTTCAAGACGAGCCAAAGCCGACTAAAGTTGTTCGTTCTCGAAGCACTTCAAAGAAGATGGTGGCCACATTCGTTGGAAAAACCGGTCATGTTGCGACTATTGCACTTGAAGATCGTAGAACGGTTAACGCAGAGTGGTATACCACAGTTTGTTTACCACAAGTCATCTCCGAACTTCGAAAATCTAACTCAAAGCGACGCATCATCCTGCACCACGACAACGCAAGCTCACAAACGCTCGTCAAACGATTGAGTATTTGAAGCAGGAAAAAGTAGAAATTCTTGACCATCCTCCGTACAGTAGGACCTCTCTAACGATTTCTTTACATTTCCTAAAATTAAGAAAAGTCTTCGTGGTCAAAGGTTCCAGTTCGGTGAAGAAGCAGTCGACGCTTTCAAGTCAGCCATTTTGAACACCCCCACTTTAGAGTAGAATAAATGTTATAATAACTGGTTTGAGCGAATGGAAAAGTGTAGAATAGAATATTCTTTATTGCACATAGAAAATAATAAAATAAAATGAACATAGACTTAAACTAACAAATGTACAATTGGCGGTCTTATCACTAATAGTGATTTATTCCAGACAACCGTCTTATTAACAATCAATATGATCTGGAAGAGGTCGGTCATTGTGCGCATCAGGATCATATAAAAAAAAAAGTGTATTAAGCTACGTGGTGAATACTTTGAAAAACAATAAAAAGTACTATAAAGTTCTAGTTGTGGTTTTTTCTTCAAACGACAAAACTTAAAGGCATGCCTCGTATTTATGAATACATGTATTTCCACTGATATAAAACACGTGCTGTAAGTTTATGAATATTTAAGTAACTACTGTGAATATAGTTATAAGTCTTTATGGAAAATTGAGAGACAGTTATTAGCTAACTTCATCATGTCTATTATTGATTCTGTGCGCGCGCACATCTTAAAAAAATTACTTCCATATCTTTTCCAAACACGCTAAAAGAAGTATAACTTTAAAAATTAAGTGAGAATATCACCAGGATTATTTAGGGCGTATTGGCATGACGTGGCAATTATGGCAGGCACATTAGGCGAGAAAAACTGCTAATGGTATGTCTGTGTGTCTTGTGGGAATCATGCCCGTCACCTCTCGATTGGTTACTGAGTGATACAACTTGGCGAGTAAAATAAAAAAGACATTTCCATGCAAAAATTCTCAGTTTATTATTATTAAGAATCCACAATATAGTTGGGGTGGACAACAAGTAAGGGGTCGTCGTCGCCCTCTTGCTCCGACGGCTTGTGCGCCGTCAAGCCCGTTTTCGACAGCGGGATTATCACTTGGTCCTGCAAAGGAATATTTGTTTGTTACCTTAAAAATGGGGGGGGGGGGGGGTTCGTTTGATATTCCCTCGCAATACGGCCGCTATTCTTTGGTAAGGGGATGTATGCTGTATACCCACTAAAAACGTCCTAATATTCATAACCTTTGGAACGTCAGTTAGGTTGCCTAATTTTAAAACAGTTACTAACAAAAATAAAATTTAAAAAAATTTATTTAATCATGTTCACAAGACTAGATGAACGAAACATACTGTGTTTTGAAATTGTTATTTTTTTACTATGATTCAGAATGTACAGATTCTGATAAAAAAATTACTTAATCGGCACATCAAGCCTTCAATGGCTGACCCTATAAAGAGAAAAAAGAACTAAAAAAATTAAATTGTTTTAAAAAATTACTGAAAATGATTTAAAATTTACTCCATATCAATTTCTTTGAAGGTTTTTATTAAAAATTTAAACTAATGTTGAAGATACACCCAGACTAGGACTATCATTTACATATTTTGTCCTCTGTAGCAATTGAACCCAAAACTGACACAGATGCCAGCCGTGTTGTAATTTTGTTAACAATTTATCTATAACTAGCTGATACCCGCTACTCCTCCGTCCGTTTTGTTTTCGTCATGAATCACAGGTTGAAGAAAGAGACTTCCGATTTCCTACGCATGCGCGCTACACCGCTTGCCCCACCCACTTCTCCGCGGGAAGTAATCATTTTAATTGTACAATAGGCTGTTCCATAAGTCTTGCAAAAATCTAACTATTTATTAAACTTTTTCAAAATAAGAACCATCACTGGTTAATACACTTATGCAGGCGTTCAAACCAGGTATTAAACATAATCTTCCACTGATCCGTTGAGACACTGGCACAGGCCTCATCCCATGCACTTATTAATTCGTCATCAGTTGCAAATTTTCAACTGGCTCTTGATCAGCGGGAAGACTAAAATCATATGGCGCGAGGTCGGAGCTATAAGGAGGGTGGTACAGCACAGTAAGCCCAGATCGCTTCAAAAACTCCTGAGCAATGGTCGCTCGATGAGCAGGAGCGTTATCATGGTGCAAGTGTCAACTGCCCAGACGCGAGTTTGGTCGGTTTCTTCAGCTTGTCTAATACAACTCTAGCGACAATACCTCTCAAACTTGTTACATTCTTTCTATTGCAACACTTATGGAACAGCCTACGTATATAGTTGATACACTCACATGGTACATAAGCCTGTCGATGACCTTCTCGATGAGCGTCTTCCTCTCCACCAGCTCCTGCTCGCTCTCGATGGTGCCTTGCGTCACCAGCTGCTCCAGGTACCAGGCCACCACAGCGCTCTTGCGCATCCCGGAACCCTCCTCACCTGCGTACGTGGATTGTTATTCTTAGTGTGCATAGTTTTTCTTCCTGCCCTTATCCCACTTTATATGGGGCTCGGCATATGTTCCCTCCTTCCACAATTTTTTTCACCATATCCATATGGGACAGCAGCGTGTTCGCGGTGCCGGTGGCGTCGAAAACATTCGCAACGATAACTGCTTACTTTTAAGTGAAGTGCCAGCCTGTCTGTTATTCTTCAGCAATAAATAACCATCTTTTCTTTAGTCGACCTCTCTTCCTGTATCTATCAACTCTCATTGTTAGTATTATACCTAGTCAGGTCATAAGTATTGTCACACAGTAAAAACTTTTCTTTTAGAATGCTGGCCACAAAAAAGTTTATTGAATTCGAATCTCGAATTGTTCATGAAAATAAAAATGTATACTTTTAGAATTTTACTCATTTTTTAAATATGGAGTGGACGTTTAAAGAAGACCGTGTTGCAGTTATTGCGTTGCATCGTTGCGGTTACGCGCCAATTCAAATTTTTAACATACTGAAAAATTTGAATATAACCAAAAGATTCATTTTATCGTACCATCAAACGATACAATGAAGACTCTAGTGTAGATGACAGGTCAAGAAGTGGTCGCCCTCGGTCTGTTAGGACTCCAGCAGTGATAAAAGCTGTGAAGGCACGAATTCAAAGAAATCCCAAACGTAAGCAGAAACTGTTGGCCCTTCAGATGGGGTTAAGCAGAACCACGGTGAAAAGGGTGTTAATTGAAGACTTAGGGCTTCGGGCATATCGAAGAAAAACAGGACATCGTTTGAATGCTCGTCTAATGGACCTGAGAGTGAAGAGATGCCGCGCTTTGTTAAAGCGGTACGCGGGAAAAAAATATCGGGAAATTCTTTTTTCGGATGAAAAAATGTTTACCGTAGAAGAGAGCTACAACAAACAAAATGATAAGGTGTACGCACACAGTAGTGAAGAAGCGAGCAACCGTATTCCGCGTGTCCAACGAGGTCATTTTCCATCCTCGCTCATGGTATGGTTGGGAGTTTCTTATTGGGGCTTAACAGAGGTACATTTTTGTGAGAAAGGTGTAAAAACGAATGCTGTTGTGTATCAAAATACAGTCCTGACGAACCTTGTGGAACCTGTTTCTCATACCATGTTCAATAACAGGCACTGGGTATTCCAACAAGATTCGGCGCCAGCTCATAGAGCGAAGAGCACACAGGACTGGCTGGCGGCGCGTGAAATCGACTTCATCCGGCACGAAGACTGGCCCTCCTCCAGTCCAGATTTGAATCCGTTAGATTACAAGATATGGCAACACTTGGAGGAAAAGGCGTGTTCAAAGCCTCATCCCAATTTGGAGTCACTCAAGACATCCTTGATTAAGGCAGCCGCCGATATTGACATGGACCTCGTTCGTGCTACGATAGAGGACTGGCCGCGCAGATTGAAGGCTTGTATTCAAAATCACGGAGGTCATTTTGAATAAACTTTAATGTCATAAGAATTTATGTTTTGTTAAGTTCATTTTGGTATATAAATGGTTACATAATGAATAAACTTGTTACAATTATTTTACATTAAACATGTGACAGAATTTATGACCTGACTAGGTACAATATCAAAATAAAATTAATATTTTGCGTTATATTTCTGCTCACGCGACTAACGCCATCTAGTGGGTAAGTTTGTAACTAACGAGTATACAGGGTTATTGGTAATTCGACGTATTCCCGTTAGGAGGTGATAGGGCTGACTATTATCCATTATGCAAAAGTGAACCATTTTTGAATTATCATGTCTTTTTAGCTTTTTTCAAAATAAGTCAAAAATGCAATATCAAAAATTTATTTTAAAAAAGTATCTTGAAAAGAAAACGTTTATATTTTTAAAATAATCTGCAAGCCGAGTTTCATAATGTTTTTTTAAAGCATTTTATTGGAAAAGGAAAAACTCAAAAAATATTAAAATAATACTGTTTTTCGTCTCAAATTTTTAAATTTGGACCAATAATTATTGTTTTCATTAATCGTTTTCATAAATCAGAAGAAAAAAATTAGAATTAAATTGATACTTTTTAAAATTTTTGTTGTTGCATTTTTGATTTATTTAAAAAAAACATAACTCAAAAAATGGTTCACTTTTGCATAATGCATATGGGGGTTAAAATTATCACAAATATTCCCTATCACCTTCAAAAGGGAATACGTCGAATCACCAATAGGCTAAATAAAAATAAATAGTCACACGACCATTGTTCTATAAGAAATATAAACCAGTCTTGCGAATATCCGAAATGGATGAATATCCGAATGGACAACAAGAAGTTTTCCACATGTGCCACTCGAGTAACTCCTGCATCCGAAGTATTTCAAATGACCCACACAGTACTATGTGCATCGAAAGTAGCAGAGATGGGCCGGGCCTACTCTGTCTCCGTGCAGGGATGTAGTAAGAAAACTGATCTCTGAGACCGGAGGTGGCCTATCACTAAAACTGACAAAACTAAATCCAGTTAAGTGAATCCATCCCCGTCGCCGGTGGGTCTCCAAAATTGACAACATATCACGCTTGGTCACAGAGAGGAGGTAGGGCTTAGGTTAGGTCATATTCAAATAGCCTCGAAAATAAATCGCGCGCTTTCGAGCTATACTATACCTAGTCAGGTCATAAGTATTGTCACACAGTAAAAACTTTTCTTTTAGAATGCTGGCCACAAAAAAGTTTATTGAATTAGAATTTTGAATTGTTCATGAAAATAAAAATGTATAACTTTTAGAATTTTACTCAATTTTAAATATGGAGTGGACGCTTAAAGAAGACCGTGTTGCAGTTATTGCGTTGCATCGTTGCGGTTACGCGCCAATTCAAATTTTTAACATACTGAAAAATTTGAATATTACCAAAAGATTCGTTTTATCGTACCATCAAACGATACAATGAAGACTCTAGTGTAGATGACAGGTCAAGAAGTGGTCGCCCTCGGTCTGTTAGGACTCCAGCAGTGATAAAAGCTGTGAAGGCACGAATTCAAAGAAATCCCAAACGTAAGCAGAAACTGTTGGCCCTTCAGATGGGGTTAAGCAGAACCACGGTGAAAAGGGTGTTAATTGAAGACTTAGGGCTTCGGGCATATCGAAGAAAAACAGGACATCGTTTGAATGCTCGTCTAATGGACCTGAGACTGAAGAGATGCCGCGCTTTGTTGAAGCGGTACGCGGGAAAAAAATATCGGGAAATTCTTTTTTCGGATGAAAAAATGTTTACCGTAGAAGAGAGCTACAACAAACAAAATGATAAGGTGTACGCACACAGTAGTGAAGAAGCGAGCAACCGTATTCCGCGTGTCCAACGAGGTCATTTTCCATCCTCGCTCATGGTATGGTTGGGAGTTTCTTATTGGGGCTTAACAGAGGTACATTTTTGTGAGGAAGGTGTAAAAACGAATGCTGTTGTGTATCAAAATACAGTCCTGACGAACCTTGTGGAACCTGTTTCTCATACCATGTTCAATAACAGGCACTGGGTATTCCAACAAGATTCGGCGCCAGCTCATAGAGCGAAGAGCACACAAGACTGGCTGGCGGCGCGTGAAATCGACTTCATCCGGCACGAAGACTGGCCCTCCTCCAGTCCAGATTTGAATCCGTTAGATTACAAGATATGGCAACACTTGGAGGAAAAGGCGTGCTCAAAGCCTCATCCCAATTTGGAGTCACTCAAGACATCCTTGATTAAGGCAGCCGCCGATATTGACATGGACCTCGTTCGTGCTGCGATAGACAACTGGCCACGCAGATTGAAGGCTTGTATTCAAAATCACGGAGGTCATTTTGAATAAACTTTAATGTCATAAGAATCTATGTTTTGTTAAGTTCATTTTGGTATATGAATGGTTACATAATTAATAAACTTGTTACAATTATTTTACATTAAACATGTGACAGAATTTATGACCTGACTATGTATATTAATAAAACAATTATATATAAATACCTTTATAAATATTGTGTCTTAAAAAGGCAAGGCTTTTTACTCTTATCTATATTAATACGTATGCGTGCAATTTTGGTGTCACACGACAAGCGCTTTATTAATAAAGACAAATATGATTTTCTGATCGCACAAAATGATTAAAAACCGTATTTATTAATTATTAGTGTGTGTGTGTTGGGTAAAATTCGCAAGAATAGGTCACGTAGTATAGGTACGTTCCCTAGTCAGTAGTTTTCCTACTGCATCACGTTCGCAGGATTACAGACGACAGTAACCGCTGCCACTCACCCTGGGTCTCCGCTTCAATCTCCGCCTTCCGCATGAACACCACCAGCATGTCACTCAACGACTTGTACTCCTCGAACGACAGTGTCAACTTCTTTTTGGTCGCGTCGCCGTTCACCGGTGTATCTGAAAAACAATATATTGATTTTAAACAACTATATGCTATTCACTTTACCAAAAAATAAAATGTAAACAAACAAACCAATGTTTCTCAAACAAAGCTAGAATAAAACAACATGGCGGGTATAATCCGACCGTAATAATAAAACACTCCTTCCAATCGACAATAGTGCGTTGAACAATACACTTATAATTACCAGCATATAAAACCAGTAAGAGATTTGGAAACATTGTCTTTTTAGGTTCTTTATAATGTAAGTTAGTTATTACAATTAATGTTGTAAATATGTAAATTTTATATGCATTAATATTTACCATTCATAATAACTGTAAAAATTATTTTGTTTTTTTTCTAAAAGTAAGGAATAGTAATATAAAAAAATCAAAATATAGGAGATATTTCTAATAAATAATTAAAAGTTGTTATGATAATTTTTATATCATGTTGATTATTATAAAATCGACATCCAAAAAACCCTTTTACGATTTGTTTACATTTTATTTTTTGATAAAGTGAATAACATATAGTGGATAATTTTGTGAAGGTACGAAATCTAGACTAACACATAGGTAGATCCAGAAGCCAAAAGAACAGGTAAACATGTAGTTAGAAGATGAGCTCAATTTTTTTTCCATGCAGGGGCGGAATATGAATACTAACCTCTGCGGCCGGGGTTCGGCCTGTCGTAAAAGGCGATAAAACAACCCTAGCTACGTGGTAGGGCCCCAAGCCGGTCCGGATCGCAACTACCCTTGGTCTTAAAAAGTATGTCGCCATAATAACCTTGTGTTGTGTCCCGGCATTAGTGACCCCGGTTTCTGTACCCCTATGGGACAGTAGCGTGTTCGCGGTGCCATTAGCGTCGCAAACATCTATAGGCGAGGGTAGCTGCTTACTATTAAGTGAGCCGTCGGCCTGTCTGCTGTTCCTCGGCAATAAAAAAGAAATACATAGCTTACAACATCCCCCTGTTGAGCTCGGGCCTCCCCTAGAGGAAAAAGACAGCATACCTACCACGAGAGGGGGGGGGGGGGAGATGTCCAAGGCGGTTTGGCGCATACCCATAACACGAGTGCTACTTTAGAATTGTGCCAGTATAACATATCTATATAATATTACGTGAAGCGAAAACTTAGTACCCCTTTTTACGAAGGTTGCACGGACGGAGGAGTATGAAATTTGGCACAATTAACGTTTATATGGAGAAGTGCGGAAAGGTATTTGTTTGACTAAAATCCATTTACATTAAATGAATTAAAATAAACATTACGCACACTACTGCTCGAATTATACACAACATACACACACATGCATAACTTACTTACGCTTTTGTTTTTTTTTTTATATAACAGTTTATGGCCTGGTAAATATCATTAAAATTAATTTTATAATAATATAATTAAATTCATAATATATATTAGTTAATATTTAAATAATCAATAAATAAATAATAGTAATATTATACAATTACTAATAATATAAATATTTTTAATAAATTAACATTAATTGTCTATAGGCTTAAGTGATTATGTTCTCTTTGGTCTTATTGAATGTCAAAATTGACATTAACACGGAATGAAATTTTGGAATTGTTTTTACTTATTTGTATAGGTTTTTTTATAATTTGTAAAATACATCTTGCTCAAGCATAAAGAGAATGGTGTATAAAGTAATCGGAATTGGTTTACTTTTTCCTATTTGTAAGAATAGTGTTTATAAAATGAATGAATATATGGTTACGAAACGAATTTACTATACAGTTTTCGCAATGCTGCGTAACATTTTAAAGTTTTACAGTGATGGTGTTCAAACTGATGTAGATAAATGGCTAATTAACTGAATAGCTATAATGAAACCTTGGATTATAAAATAAAGCCTTTGACAAAATAACCCGAATAAAGTTCAAACTTAAAAAATAAATAAATTAATATTATTAGATGAGAAAAGCTATCTAAGCTGTGAATTTTTTTTTAGTTAGAGTTCAGATGACAGGCAGATGGCCCACCCTGGCAGGTGGTCACCGTCGCCTATGGACGTTTGCAGCACCAGAGGCAATACCAACGCGCTGCTGGCCTCGAAGAAATTTCAATGAATGCAATCGTGAGATTTGATTCGGTGACTTCTAGTTACGTCTCCAAGTATGAGACCGCTCAGCCATCACCCATAAAGATCATAAGACTACCTTCCGTGGGTCCGTCCTGGTCGACGTCCATGCCGGACTCGTACTGGGGCTCGTCTTCGTCCAAATGAATGTCGGGCTGCTCCACTCGAATTATCGATTTATTCAACAATCTGTCAATTATTATAGTATACAGGGTGACTGACAAACCCGTCCAAATTCACACAGAAGAATCTTTAGTAAAAGTTATGAGAAACATGTATTTTAGTTTTGTATCACATAGTACAAAATGTTGAGTAAACAGCATCACAAAGTCATTCAAAGAACTCGCAATTTATATAATACGGCGCGAGTGTCAATGACCTCTCTATCTGACCTAGTAAAAGACCGAGGACGGCGGCATTGCACCGGGCGAGCAAATACGCACTACTTATTTACGCAAGAGAGACAGAGACAGGTAATAACAGGTTAACGTACGAAGGTTGCACCTTAGGACTATTCTGTACGATTGAATTAATGATCATATATGAAATATTTTATGGTGAAAATTTGACATACAATTTTTTTTGCAAAAATGAGTTCCTTAAATTATGTTTATTACGTAAAAAGAATTTGGACGGGTTTGTCAAAGTCACCCTGTATATTAATGTTGGTTTATAATATAACTGAATACTGTACAAATATTGCTACAACATTGTGAAATAAAAAATTTAAGAGTTTCAGTTTAATGTCTTACCGTAACTGGCTACTTATGTCGGGGACAAATCCTCGACAGGAGGAGTAGACCCAAGAAGCGCTGACTTGACATCGTAAACCGTGCGATGTGGAGAAGAAAAATCGTAGATGATGACAATGCATATAGTTGGGAGTTCCAAGACCTGGATGGCAACCACCCCTTGTCCCTAAATATAGCGTCAAAATTGTGTGTGTCATACCAGGTTCCAGTTCCTACGTGGACGGCATGGTCCATTTGCTTGTCTGCAGTTCCACAAGATTTAAAAAAAAACAGTAATATTTATTAGCCTTGTATACCATACCTATATGCTTCGTGCACATGGTTGGCGCTGACGTGCGACGAGCAGTGCAGCTTGGCCATGGCTTCTGCGAGCCGGATCATGGCTTCCAGCTGGCGCACGGTGATGCGCCACGCACCCCCTCCACCCCCCTCGCGGCAGCGCAGAACTAAATAATACTCCACGAGGAGTTTGCTCGCCTCCTATACAACCAAATGAATTAATGCCATGTCAGAACGCATGTTGTCGAGTGCCCATAATAGAATTCTAAATGGCGCTACTACAATACTTACGCTACTAAAATACTTTTTATACGCATTCTACTAATTAAAAGGCAGATTTCTGATTTTTAAGTATAATATTAATTCATCTGGGGTTCTTGGTTATATTTGATAAGATTTGCGATTTTTGCACTTATATTTATAAGTAAATATTCCTTAGACAGAGGACATACGTATTGTACAGTTGTCAAGATCCTGTACTTTTTACCACGCTTTTATTAACTTGACCTGTATGTATCTATGTAACGGAATTTTCGGACTCGATTTTTATCCACTAAAGATAAAAAAAGATGACAATACACAAAGTTATTATGGCAGCATACTTAAGACCAAAGGTGGTCGCCATCCAGACGGGCTTGAGGCCCTACCACGTAGGTAGGGTGGGTTGTTTTGTCGCCTTTTACGACAAGCCGACCTCAGCCGCAGATATCAGTATTATTTCTCCGCCTCTGCACGGATAAAAATTAATCAAACTACAAAGTAAAAAATAATTAACATAATAATAAATTACCGAGGAAAAGATTAATGTCACTGTTCCAAAAGCGTGTAACCTAGTACCCTTAACACAATTGCTATGCTACTTACTTTGGTTCTAGATGGCGCTCTGTTATTGTGCCAGTATATCTATTTAGTTTGCATACAAGTTAGAAAATCGTACCTCTGTTATAATCGGCTTGAAGGATCTCGCGAACGCAATGTATCTCAACAAGTCCTCCCTCGAATAGACACAGTCGTAAGTCTCCTCCTTATTGCAATGCAAATCGACTATCTTCCTCGCGATGGCGTAGTCCACCATTTCGCTGCTCTCGTCGATCAGTATGAAGAACAAGTCGAATCTTGACATGATCGGTGGGGACAGCGATACGTTCTGTTGTAGGGGCTTCGCGCGGTCGTATCTGCCCCCTATTGGATTCGCTGCGGCTAGTATGGAAGTGCGTGCATTTAATGTTGCACGCACTCCTGCCTAAAATAAAATTAACGAATAATGTTGCACTCTTTCAATGTTAATGCTTTTGTGCGGAAGCGTCAACCATAACTATGGAGGATGTCGAACATCCTACGGCCGTTGTAGACAGGGGGAAGTTCCTACTGGCCTTAGTAAACAGGGGGAGGTTCCGCCGACTGTACCTACATCGCGAGAGAAAGTGCGCGCGTGCTGTTTTCACAAAATCCCAGATAATATAAAAAACCAATTTGAAACAACAATTCTATGTCTCCGTGCAGGGGTGGAATAAGGATACAGAGCACAGACCACTGTAGCCAAAAGGGGCCTGTCGCAAAGGGCGACAAAACTACCCCAGCTAGGTGGTAAGGCTCCAAGCCTGACTGGCTGACAACCAGTCCATGGTTTTAAAACATGACACCATAATGACATTGTGCTGGGTTCCAGCATAAGTAAACCAGGTTCCATTTCCTGTATGAGGAAATACCTCATACAGATCTCGATATTATCAAGTGGGTCATTTGCCTGTCTGCCGATTTCTGCTATAAAAAAAGATTATTATTATTAATTATTCAGCACCGCTGTGAAAGATATAGTTTCCACCGAGCGCACTGAGGTAAGTATCGTATTGGCCAACTTCATTGACCAGCAGTGAGCTTGTTGAGAAAGAAACTCATATGCTGCACTAATATCCTCCTTAAAATAAAATAATCAAAGTGGACGTTACCTTGGCTAGTGATATGGTCTGCTGCTCCATAGCCTCGTGGATGGCCACTTGATCGACGAGATCCATTTTATCAAATTCATCTATACAACATATTCCGTTATCCGCCAACATCAGTGCTCCAGCTTCAATAACGAAATCGAACGACTCTTCATCCTATAAAAAAATTGTTACAATATACAAATATGGCAAACTTCTTTTTAATGATGTTGGTCAGCAGACTGGATTGCAGCCCATGTGATAATAAGTTACCGTCGCTTTCGATGTTCGCGATAGTGGTATCGCCCGTGGGGGCGCCGCTACAATGCTGTCACCCGCGTAGGGAAACTGGAATCTAGGACATTAATGCAGTATATTTAAAGACCAGGGCTGGTTGACACCCAGATGAGAGTGTAGCCCCCTACCACCTAGGTAATTTTTTTATGGTATACTTTTGGCTTTGTGACAACGTCGGGCTTTGTTAGAAAGTGGCAGCTTTGCATCCAACACGTCGTAAGCAGAGCTCAATTGACTATGGTCTTACTGCCAATTCTAAAAGGGAATAATATACCCTTCTTTTGCATTTGTGAATTTTTTTATAGCTAGAGTTCAAGAGACCAGACAGGCAAACGGCCCACCCTTGCAGGTGGTCACCGTCGCTTATGGACGTTTACGACACCAGAGGCATTATCAACGCGGGTAGTTCAGTAGTTGTAAAAAGCAACTAATGAACTAGTTGGTTTTTAAGACTACTTAGCACTAGCTTGAATAGGCTTTCAATACAAAATTTACAAATCATTATCATTCGTGATATTTACCCTGCAATAAAGCCACTTCTACCTTATCTATTGAATCGTGTTATAGATGAAAAAAAGGGAAATCATATAAAAATTTACCGTTAAAATCGTCGTTCGTCGATAAAGCGACAACACGTGTTACACAGAATTTACGGCGCGTAGCAGAGTGCGGCCAAATCGTGGGTAAAATGAGCCTCAGCTCAGCGCCGTACGCGATCAACCGTGTTCAACAGATTGCACTGGCGTTGCTATATCAATGATTACGTCAGTGTGCATTTGGCGCTCGACTTACAAAGACTTGCGTATTAAATCATTTGCATTTTTCAAGTGAAAACTTCTATAGTATCGTAGTGATCTGAATCTCGATGAAACGGAAAAGTGACAGTATTTTTTTGCTCCAGTAATACCAACTTTATTAATAATGGCTTAAGGCTTATTCTATAATGTAATTTTTAAATGATTGCATTGCATTACCTATATATGTACATATCTATTCGAATTTGACTTTATTACAATGAAATACGGTTAAGTATTTTTTCTTTTTAAATAATCTGCTTTGGGGAATAATTTAATGTAATATAATTATGAAACAGTTTTTAGAAAAATTTGAAATTCGTAAACTAGTCAACTTTAACACATTAATAATTTCACTCCAAAATTTTGAGCTGATTGTAGCTCATAGGTTAGGTTAGGGTTTCGGATGGGTCTGGGTACAAATCCTGAATTGCATAACTCCAAAAACTTTTCGTTTTCTGTTTATGTTTTTAATTTAATATAAATTTAGAATAAATTTTTGGAAATAATATATGTAATTAATTTCCCAATAATAATATATTTATTTGTACGCCTAGGGGCAAAAATGCACTGGGAACAATTTGTAAACAGACAACTGTAACTACCTGCATTTTAACAAATAAAGATTATTATGATTAAAAAAAAATTTGTAAACATCAAACTTAATAACTTGGATAACTTCAAGCGGATTCTAGCTTTTAGACTTGGTCTTTGGGTATCGGATCCGCCTGAGTTCTTGAATCCTGACTTATTGACGTTTAAAACATCAATACACAATTTTGATACTAGAGAGTACATAAAGATAAAAAAAATCCTGAAATACCTTGACAACAGCAGCGGTGAGACCGGCAGCGGACGAAGCCTTCCCACTCGTGTACACAGCACGGGGACTTATTTCGCTCACTTGCTTCAACAACTGGGATTTGGCAGTACTTGGGTCGCCTACTATGCACACGTTTATGTCTCCGCGGAGGGCAGTACCTTTTAACGAAAAGTTTGATTGATAAAAAAAAAACAATAATATTCAGAAAGCTGTAGGATGCTACACTTTGCCTTGTCTATTATCTGTTAAAATCGGCATGTTAATTATTTATATAATCAAAGCACTGGCATGTTTTAAAAGTAAAATTCAAAATATGCTAGCGACTTTTATATTATCATAACTTGTTTTTTCTTACTTCAGTCTGTCATGTCTTATTAAAATACACTATTTTTAATCTGAATCTTAGATATTATTTTAAAGGATTGCTTCTAAAACAGCAATTATGTTCGAGACTCTGCATCTATATTAACACATTAAACATCTTTACTTTGTGGGGGGAAAAAATTAGTCTGGAAAATTATATAGACATACTTTAATACACAATATCTTGAAAACTATTGACCTAATAAACAAATGTATCTACTATCTTAATTAGAAATTGCCAAATCGGAATATATTCTTCAAAATGTTAGGCAGTTAATGTGTTAAGCATGTCGATGTAAAGTTGGAGTTAAAAGTTCTTACCTCATAACTTTTTTATTAGCAAACATTTTTTATTATTGCTGTGGGACAGCATACAGGCCGACGGCCCACTTAGAATTTAGCAGTTACCGTCGCCTATGGGTGTTTGCAATGCCAGTGGCATATCAAACACGCTGCTATCCCATAAGGGATTAAGAGAAGAACTCTCCATAAGAGAAGAACTTGGGTCACTGATGCCGGATCACAACACATTATGGCGGCATACTTAAGACCAAAGGTGGTCGCCATCCAGACGGGCTTGGGGCCCTACCATGTAGGGAAATCTAAAAATAATGAATAGAACAGAACTAAAAAGAATGTGGTGTACTTTTCTAACACATTAAAAAAATTTTATGTTTTAAAATAAATTTAAAAATATTTAATAACTTAAAAAATATTGTTTTATTACACATAGATTATTGTGATATGGTGGAGATTAGAAAAACAATCTTATATAAGCAGATACCTTCAACAGTGGTTTTGGCGACACCACCAAACAACATGAGGAGGATTCCCCTCTTCACCTCATTGTTCCCGTGGATGCTTGGAAACAAACTTGTTATGAGATTGTTGTACAGGTTACGATCGCGGGACATCTCATATACCTGTAATATTAAATTGACATTTATTCAGGCCTTCTTGTAAAGAAAAAAGTAAAGTTGATTTTTTTAAGCTGAGCAACATCAGACAGGCTGACGGCCCACTTAAGAGTAAATAGTTACCGTCGCGTATGGATGTTATGCGGAACACGAGGTTATTATCGCGGCATTCTTAGAGAACAGATGTGATTGCTATCTAGATGGCATAGAATGATAACATAGATATAATAGATAGTCCCACGTAACAACCTACCTAAGTAGGGTTGTTTTGTCAATACCTTATTCATGCAGAGGCAGAGAAAGAATACTAACCTCTGCAGCCGGGGTCGGCCTATCGTAAAAGGCGACAAAACAACCCAGATGGTAGGGCCCCAAGCCTGTCCGGATAGCGAACACCTTTGGTCTTAAGTATTCCGCCGCCATAATAACCTTGTGTTGTGTTCCGGCATTATTGACTCAAGTTCCTGTATCCTTATGCGATGGCAGCGTGTTCGCAATGCCACTGGCGACGGTAACTGCTAAATTCTAAGTGGGCCATCAGCCTGCCTGCTGTCTTACAGCAATAAAAAAAAATTACATCGTCCCTGGCCGCAGAGCTTAGATATTCTTCCTCCGCCCCTGCAGGGAGATAAATAAGAGATAATTAAATTAAGAAGGGATGATTATAGAAATCAAGTATATTTCTTCAAAAACAAATTGGGCCTGAGTAAGTGTGAAGCTTACATACATGTTGAAGTTTGAAGTATATTACAAAGGACATGTAATATTTATTATTTTTTTATTATTATTTATTTAATAAGGTACACGGACAGCATAATATAAAATTTATAAAATATTTACAATAATAAAGTTCATATTATGTATGCCAATTATAGGTGCACACAACATTTGCCATCGTAGTAGTTGTTTAACATTTAATTTTAATCTATAATATGCAATATCAAATAAGTTAAACATTAATAACAATAATTACAAAAACAATAAAAATAAAATTATATACTGATGAAAATGACAATCTATAAAAATTAGTATTAAAATTATTTTTTTGTTAAACATTGGTGGCAAGACTGTGAACAAGATCAAGACCAGCTAATAAAAAAAAACGTTGAATGATGCAATCAGTCTTCAAACGACGTGACTTTGGACGTGTATGATGCTTGAATTAAAGATAGATGAGATCTCGCCTCCTTAATTTGATAATTTCCCACTCGCATGTGGTAATGGTCAAAGGAAGATTGGGAGATGGAAGATTGACTTATCAATGGTAGAAAAACGTCTCAAAATTTTAGGCATATTCCATAAGGACCCAATGTCCCGAGTCCCATATGCATTGAAACCAAGGGACATTGAGAGGCGTCTTTTGACATATGAACTGCTGCTTCTGACACAGTATTCGTACCCTGCCCGAAAGATGGTCAAAAGTAGAAAGTGATGGGCAATACTTTCATTGGTGTATTTTTTTATTTTCCATTGATAATAAATATTTCTTTTCAGTAAAAAAATGCTATGAGTTAATTCCAACACCAAACAAATAAGTTATGGCATACCTTATCCCATTCTTTATCAGTCATTTGCTTGCGCATATCTTCGGTGGTGAGGTCGTCAGCTGCTAGATCTGCAGTACCGAATCTACGTGATATGGCTTGCACGCTGCACGCTAAGAACGCAGTCCTGGAAAATAATTTAAATAAAGTCACTTGTGGATACAACTAATCATTCTTGCACAAGTGCAATGGATATGTCAATTCCCTCTAGGAGAACACCGGAGCCCAACAGAAGGGACTTATGATAAGAACAATTCCTTATTATTGTCGTAGGTTATAGGGCATATGTTATAGAACCTTTTTGATATTTCATTCATAGTAATGAAAATTACAAAGATGTTCATTTCTGTTTTTAAATAAGGTATGTTGTCCATATTTTGATTGTTCTTACCTTATCCGTGCAGAGGCAGAGAAAGAATACTGACATTTGCAACCGGGGTCGGTTTGTCCTAAAAGGTGACCAAACAACCCACCCTAGCTACATGGTAGGGCCCCAAGCCCATCTGGATGGTGACCACCTTTGGTCTTAAGAATGCCGCCATAATAACTGTGTTGTGTTCCGGCATAAGTGACCCGAGTTCCTGTACCATTATGGGACAACATTGTGTTCTCGATGCCACTGGCATTGCAAACACCCATAGGCGACGGTAACTGCTAAATTCTAAGTAGGCCATCAGCCTGTCTGCTATCCTAGAGCAATAAAATTCTAAGTAATAACAAAATCTATCCAAGACTTACTTGTAATGTAATTCTCGGACACCAAGTGCTTTGAGTCCTTTAATACCTTCCATTTGACCTTCATTGGGATGTCTTGTTCTAGTGGTAAGCTCAGCCTTGGATCCCGGCAAAGACAATGATCCCACGTCTGGTACTACTATTAAGGTCCCCGTAAAGTCGTATCTGTCACCAGCCTAAAATGAGAAAAGCATACCACTAAGTACCTGGTAGCTCAGTGGTATTACACTCAGAGACCAATCTGGCGGTCCCACAATTGCCATCTAAAGACAGTGAAAACATTGTGAGGAAACTTGAATATCAAGATCACCAATCACCAAATATAACCCGCCAATCCTTGGACAAGTGGCAGGTAAACTGCTTTGAATAGGTAGATAGATAGATATATAGACACAAGACGGGAACAGAAACCATGACAAGTGAATGTGTTAGCCGTTACGCCACAGAATTTGTCAATGGTACAGCTGTTGCTGTAATAGTACTAGTTGTATTTCAATACAATAATTTAAAAACAACAACATGAATAAATGTCCATTCATTTTGGAGCTTGGCTATAATTGGATACAAAAAATTTTAATTATCTTACTTGCACTGATTCAACTGCTTCAGCCCTCAATATGATCTCAAGAGACCGTGGGATGCAACCTCTAGGCAACTCAGACTGTGTTTCTTGTATGCGTATCTTTTGAAAGTCCACAAACACAGATTTATCTGCATCCAGCAGAAATTTTCGCCTGTTGGCACATACAGGGTTTCGACAGATTGCCGGAATTGTATACTGTAGAAAATAATACAAAACAGCTTTACTTATTTAATACTATTTTAGTTGCAGTAGTAACTCTATCCATATAGGGATGGAGTAAGAATACCAACCTCTGCTCCTGGGTTAGTCTGTCATAAAGGCAACTAAACAATCCAAGCTTGGTAGTAGGGCTCCAATCCCATCTGTATGGCAACCACCCCTGATTTTTAAATATGCCCCCTAATAATCTTGTGTTGTTTCGGCATAAATTATCAGGTTCCAGTATATAGATGTCAGCATGTTAGCGGTGCCCCTGGCATCGCAAACACCCATAGGAGATGGTTACTGCTGTCCTACAGCAATAAGAAAACAGTAAGAGAATGTTTTATTGTTTTTTATTTGAATCTTTAAAATGATAGTAGAAATCTATTACTTCCTCTGTTACATACAAAAACAATTATTAATTTGAATTTGTGGACTGTGGACAGGCAGTAACAGATATATACATATATCTTGTATTTACTATTGGCTGGGGCGCCAACAGACAGAAGTGCAGAAATTGAGCTCTGAGACAATACTCAGCTGTGTATTCAAGGCTGTTAAATTTGAATTGCAATTAACAAATACTTCTACATAGGCAAATTAATAAACAGGCCATAAAGTCCCACTGATCAGCTTAGACCTCTCCCTAGAAGGAATGATCAGTATGCCACACTTATCCAAGTAGTTGGACTTGGACTAGTGGTTTACACATAGCAGTAATCTTAATATCCTGGTTTCCTCACTGTTTTCGTTCACTGGCATTACATACCATCATATGATAATTGTGTTACAATGTGCAAATTAGGCAAACTAAACTGCCCAAGCAGTACATGTCATCACCTCATCCTCATATAGGACAGCAGTGTGTTCGTGATGCCCCTGGTGAGACAAATATCTACAGACGACAGTAACTGCTTACTGTTAAGTGGACTATCAGCCTGTCTGCTGTTACTTAACAATACAAAAAATGGTATCACACTCAATCCCACATCTATTTTAATTCCTTGTAAAAAAACTATAAAAATAACATTACCTTGAACTGCTGCTCCACATTTTTTATAACAGTCTGGCAATCCAAGCACACAAATGTCCCAAATACAAGTTCAGGGTGTACAGGATGTGTCCTGACAATCTGCCCTGAGATCCGTATGAGAGTACCAATTTTCGCTGTTGTTAACTCTCTCACCTTATGCCTTGTGGGTACATCGACGAATGATACATAACACTCCTTAACTTGTAAGTCCTTCTTAATACTACTATCAGCTAAGCTTATAATATAATTCAATATGGCCTGGTTCAAGAATGGATAGATTCTGTAATATTCTTCAATTATTGTTGTTGCCAAGTTTTGATTGTATTTTTCAACATCGTCAAAACTCACTTCTAACGTGCTCAGCTCTGGTTTTAGGAGTTCTTTAGCTAGCTTTTCATATTTGATTTCATTGTCTTCCTTATATCTATAATTGAAAATAATTTTATGGCTAAGCAAGAGAAGAAATAGGACACTGTAAGGGGATATGCATAGAATTTCACTTCCCCTGCTAGTTTATTTTCAAATACAACTATGTGTGCAAAGGTCAAGGTTTCGATCCCTGGCCCAAATCTGGGTGTTGTTTATTTACTAGATGAAAATAGTGAAAAACCTAAGGCACCCTTACCTTACACCATCATTATTAAGTAACATTTAATAAAAAATTTTTTTATTTAAGTCTAACTTAGGTTTTATGACTTAACCATTTTCAGATTTAATTTAAAGTTCCAAACAATTCTAACGATCACTAAAAATATTAGATAAAACCCAGGTTTAGAACAAACATTTTAGATTTAGCACTGGCTTTTACGGTAAATGATTTAGGTACACAATGTACACATAACCTATAAGATTTCATGCACAAAAGAAAACAACTTTATATAACTAAACCCAAGTTTCAACGTTTTATTGTTAAATAATAAATTGAAAGAAGAATTAAACAGTCTTCTAAATCACTTACTCTTCAAGAAAATCCTGAAACAATTTTTGACATCTTACACCAACTTCGTCTTTTACTTGGCTTTGGGTTGCGTATGTGTCTGCTACATCCATATTTAATTATTATTTCAATGACGTAAAATATAATAACCGACAACCGTTTTAATTTTAATTACAATCTATAAATTATTTCAAAAAACACGCCGCATATCTACACTAAAACTATGTATGATTATACATTTTCCAATTTTTGAATCGCAAATGATAACAAAATTATATATATATGCTGTTTTGTAACTGCCAGAAACTTGGATAAAAATACTTTTGTAATTTATTTGGTATTTTATAAATAAAATTGGAATTTTAACAAACTGAAAATACGATTCGATCACCAAATCCGTTTGATGATGTTTGATTTGATTTAAGACAACAATGACTTTTGGCGCGAATACAATGATAACTTTTGTTGTTACAAAAGTAGACAATGGACTTAGCACATAAAGCCTTACTAGATATGTATATTTTTATTTAAAATTTTGTGAGCTTTTAAACAGTACATTTAAGAGGCAGCTGAACTACGAGCTTCAGTATACCCAAAGAGTATGTAACACTATGTATAATTATACCCATTAAAGTTGTTTCCATTGCATAGTTCATAATTTCTTACACCTAAATCCGACACAGATTAAGTAAGAAAAAGGCTTTTGGTCATAGAGCAATTTATAGTGTAGCTAAGTCGTTTTTTCATTAACGAAGCCAAACCATTAAAATTAGTAAAATAATAGTTTAATGCAAGTAGTATATTCTTTGGTTTAATGACACTATGCATAGTGACAATTTTTTGTTTTGGTACTTTCGTAAAATTCTGTTATAATAAATCTTTCATATCTTTCTCGAAATGACTGAAGCAAATATTGGTTTCTTATATAAATTATCCAAAACCATGCCGCTTTTGGGTATAAACGATCCAAGTACATTACTCCGAAGTTATTACACGTATGTTTTGCTCTAAATCAATTCATATTAATTTTTAAATTAATAACTTTATAAATATTTATTTAACTTTTTTGCTATTGAAGCAGAATTGACAATAAACAACAATATGTATACTTTTAGAATGCGTTGTAAAGAGCTTACTCGAGGATATGGTCTTCCAGATAAACACTTTTCTACAAAAGCCAGGTGCCCACATTGCTGTTTAGAATGGACACGCAACACATATGTCAAAGTAAGTAAATACATATTTTTTTTTACCAAATAAAATTATTTATGAAGTACATACTATTGACTACTATTACCAGCTGTATGGATATCAGCTAGCACAGTTATAAAAGCTGTAATTCAGCAGATAAGCAAATGTCACTCCTGATAGCAGGTGGTTACTGGAATAAATTTTATAACACTTCGAAAAACTCCATATCACATCATAACCAAAACAATTAAATGTTGTACATTGCTGTTTGTTTTTTGTTGCTGTAGGACAACAGATAGGCTAACAGTCCACTTAGAATTTAGCAGTTACTGTTGCCTATGGATGTTTGTAACACCAGGGGCATTGCTAACACGTTGCTAACCTTGTAGTGGTACTGCAACCTGGTCACCTATAATAGAACACAATACAAGGTTATTATGGTGGCATATTTAAAAACCATGGCTTGTTGCCGTTCAGATGGGCTTGGACTCCTACCTACTAGGTAACAACCTAGCTTGGGTTATTTAGTTGCCTTTTATAACAGACCGACCCTGGCCGCATAGATCAGTATTCTTTCTCCACCCCTGGATGGATAACATTGCTGTTTACATATGTAAATTATGCATCACATATTGAACAATTTGAACTAAATTCAATACTTTGACAAATTAAGCACATAGTAATAATAATGAGTGCACTCTTGCCAATAATAAGATACATGCTTTTGCTATTTCACACCTAATAGCCATTCAGTAAATAAACCAAACAGACATTCAGTATTTCGTTTTGGCATAGGGGGTTCAAATGGTGTCCGTCTTTGCGGAAAGGAAATGCAGCTACATTGGTGTGGCTGCATTTACTTTTAAACCTACTCTCGTAGCTCTGATTACAAAAAAAGATTATCATAAAACACAAAGGTAAATAGGTATATAGAAGTTTAGAGCCTCTGATTAAAATCATCCCTGTATCTTGCAACCAGGATTAAACACTTGAAAAAAGAAAAGTCCTATATATCTTGTCTTTATTATATTGTATTTTTTTCACTTTTACATTTAATTTTTAAGTTTTTATGATTTATTTACAGATCCTACCAATAAAACTCAGTAGCAGACAAAGAAAGAGAATCAAATCTAAAAAAGTTAGTAATTTTAATAAATTTCAAGTTGAAAAAAAGAAGCAATTGCTATATAGTAATGAAATGGTAAGCAATAAATATCTTATGATTGTTTTTCACTTGTAAATCAGAAATGGCCTTGGTGGAGCCTCTTTCAACTAAAAAACTAAAAGAGCCAATTTATTGTGATCATGATGCTTTTGGAATAACCTGATATTTACCCTTGAAAATAATATAAAATATAATTGTCTATGCAAATTGAGTTTTTAAAAGGATGATTGCAGTCTGACCTCCCAAACCTAAAAAAAGGGAAATTGCACGCTTCCTTTGAAAGCTATACTACGGACACGGAGCAGGAAGAATTTCGTACAATGACCTGTTATTACCTGTCCTTGCACAGAGCAATGACCGGGGTCCTCAGGGATTGTATACAATTGTAAAGCGATTTTGAACACCGACTTTAGAGTGGGATAAATGTTATAATAACTGGTTTGAGCGAATGGAAAAGTGTATTAAGCTACATGGTGAATACTTTGAAAAACAATAAAAAGTACTATAAGGTTTTAGTTGTGTTTTTTTCTTCAAAGGACAAAACTTAAAAGGCCATGCCTCATAGTAATTGTAACTCGGTTTTTATAACTGTTATAATATAAAATCTAAATAAATAATTTATTATAATAAAAATAATTTATTTAATAATTTAGTAATTTTTTTTCTCCTTCAAACATTTTATGTAAACCCACACTTTGTACAAAAATGTTTGTGACCACTGTCAGTAAGTAAAGAGGTCATTGTACAAAATTCTTCCAGCTCCGCGTCCGTAGTATAGTAAAAGAAGTGACTCATTAAAAAAAACACTGTTATCATATTGATATCGCTCACATTTACTTACTTTACCAACAGCAATGTGATTATGTGCCTTTTATGAATTTTAAATTCTTTCAGGTACAAATTTGTTCATTCTGCAATCATAGCACAGCAACCAAACTTTTAAAACCTACAAGGATGAAAGAAAATACACAAAATAAAGTATTTAGGATTAAAGAAAAACAAGGTGAAGAAATGGTTAAAGCTAATAATAAACCTGCAAAGAAAGCTAAAGTGAAAAATGAAACAGTAAATGTATATACAAATGCTTTTGATATATTTTCAATCAAGAATGATGACAATACATTAAAAAGAACAATCAAAGATTCTCCTAAAATTATAAAAAATAATAAAAGGAAAAAAGATAAGTTTGCAGGTCTATGCCAGAAAGCTGTGATGGCCTCTATAAAAATTAAGGAAGAAAAGGAAAAGAGTAATAAATTAAATATATTTTTAAAACCCTCAAATTAAATACATATGATTTGATTAACATCCCACATTCAGTTATTTAATAGACAAGATCAAGATCCTGCAAATTTTGTACAAATTATGTTTTCTTAATAATAATTAAATGTAAATCCATTACATTAGTGTTTGTATGTCCAGTTATTAAATGAAATTGTCCATCTTTGTATTGTTTGTAAAAATTATAGGAATCATTGTTTTCAATAAATGTGTGTACATCAAGATTTTCATTTATACTATCTTGTATTAGATTCTCATATCCTATAGCTCCTGCAGCATCTGTAGGTCCATCAATACCATCTGTGCCAGCACTGAGGAGGTATACAGTGAAATGTTTGCTGATATCTGCAGTATGCAAAAATTTTGAAAATTCCAAAGCTAGGTGTTGATTTCTACCACCTTTGCCTGGTCCTTTTACCTGTACTGTGATTTCACCACCCAAGATTAAGCATAAATTTACATTTCTAATAATATCTGCATCAGTAAACTCTTTTAAACAATCAGCATTCAGACCTGGAATGCTTAAATTATTTATTTTATTTTTTAGAACATCAATATTAAACTTTCCATCCTTAAAGTTACAGAACAGTGCAGTGAGTTTTGCATATTCTTCAGCTATATGCTTAACATTGCCAGTAACTATATTTGATAAAGTTATAGGCAAATAATCAAGATTTTTAGCTTCAATAGCAGCTGCGTTGATGCATATCTTATTTGACCCTATTATATAATTGTCAACATAGTCTTTCGGAAATTGCTCCAAATTAATATCTTGATTCAGAATAGTTTTAATTGAATTTGGAACTTTGTCCAGTAAATTATATTTTTTAATAATATCTATAGCTTTGGATGGTTTATCCTCATTTTCAACTGTTGGTCCACTGGCAATTAAATCTAGAGGATCTCCTACAATATCAGAAAGTATTAGGGAAACAACAGTAGATGGTTGGCATTTAATAGCCAATTGTCCTCCTTTAATATCTGATAGTCTTTTCCTTACTGTGTTTAATTCTTTAATATCAGCACCAGAATTTGCAAGCTTTCTGATCATATCAGTTTTTTCTTCCAAAGTGATTGGTTCTTTAGGTAACGGTAATAAGGCTGAACCTCCGCCAGATATCAAAACTATTAACAAATCATTCATATCCAAACTTACAACTAAATCCTTAATTTTCCTAGCGGTTGCTTCTGCAGCAGGGTCTGGTAAATTATCTTTGGCTCCTTCGTAATAATTCACATTTTTACTATGGTGTCTATAATCTGTACTTCCCACAGGAATACTAATAATTCCGTTTTTGATTTTGGAATTCAAAATTCCCTCCACTTCTCTGGCCATATTTTGAACAGCTTTGCCAGCACCAATAAGGTAAACATTTTTGTTATTTATGTTAAAATTCTTCCCAACAATACACAACTCTTGTTTAACTGAATTAAATTTTATAGAATTTCTTATTAAATTTTCTGGAAGAACTGCATTTACACTACTTCTAAAAATTGTAAACAATTCATTCACTACCGTTGTGGCCATTTTAAACGTTTATACAAAAATACATATCTAATGTGGGAATATACAACGATTTAAAAAAAAAATCATCATATCTCTTACATTATTCAAAACAATTACTTATCAATTTAAACCTTGTTTGTTGTAAGTTGTAACCTCCGTGTTGGCTTGGCTTCTGTTATCAACAATATATCACTTTTATCAATTGACTTGACAGTAAAATAGTTGACGTCGCAAGTTGGTTTTTATTCAGTGTATAAATATATTAGGATAAGTATTTCACACAACGCCATCTAGTCCCAAATTAACTTGTGTTACGGGTATGTACTAGATAACTGATGTATTACATAATATATTATATTATTTCTTTTATAAATAAATACATACTATTTATTACACCCAAACGGGAATCGAACTCGTGATCTCTGCAACCGTACCAACGTTGCACTAGCATAACGCAACGAGGTCAAGATTTGTGTTATTTTGTTTGGAATTGTAATATTCTTTAATCACTTACTTCCCAAATTAAATTTTGTTTATAATCAGAAAAAGTTCAGCAACTCGCGATATCGATATAAAATCGAAAAAATAATAACGTTGCTTGATTGAAGAAAAGCGCCATCCGCACTGCCCGCCGTCGGCTGGTGTTAATCCCTATTTCTTGGAGCCTCTTCTTTCTTGTACGAAACGGTTTTCAAGAACGTTCTTGATGCATACTCTTCGGATATGGAGTATGGACAAAGCTTTAAGATTTTTCTCTAGGGAACGTTGAACTGAACTTTGAAGTTTGAACATGTTTTGAGTTTTGACATGTCGTCGCCGCAAAAATTCAAAATGTTATAAAATTTATATTAAGTTATGAAAGTTTGTTTTGTTTTTTCGATGTTCGTTTTAATTTTAATACTTTTGTAATAATATCTATTGACATTGTATTACTTAATTAACACAAATATGGAAGCTTATGTTTGTATTTCTCAGTATTTCGTGAACAAACAGAATGCAAGATCATTTGGAAATATTTTTAACCATAATCTACTGAAAAAAGGAGATAACGTGTTCTTAACGAACTTGTTCGGTAAAGATTTTGCAGTAAGCGAATTACCAGAGGATTTATTACGAGTTTTATCCATTATTAAAACCAATTTGAGGAATAAGAGCAATAATGACTTCAAAGAATATTTTACAAGAAATGGACCCAGCCTAACATTGCAACCTGTTAATAAGGATTTAATTTTGAGTAATTGTTTAAAAGGACTTCTTGATATCATTCCAAAAAGTTATTTTGGAAATAATCACAATGTCAAAATATTTAGAAAGATCATTCATAATATTATTTACAGTATGAAACGACAACATTTTTCATTCCGGAATTATATAGAAAAATGGGATATGTCTGTTTGTCCCTGGAAATTACTAATTTATCATGATAATGCCAAAGAAATTTTATACACTACACTCTTTTGGATATTTCAAAATATCTTGTCCTCAATTATTTCTCTAAATTTTTATGTTACAACATGCAAGTTAGATCATGATCAGAATAAACTGTTTTATTTCTGGAAAAATGAATGGCAGAGTTTTTATGATAAAAAGATTTCACAAATGATGTTATCTGGAACCATTCAAAAAAACAATTCACTTAGCTTTGGAAAGCTTAATAAAAGAAGATGTTTAGACAATAGATATATGTCAAAAAATGGAAAAAAGCACATACCAAAGTTACATTTGGTTTTAAAACCAAATAATGAATACAGACCTATTGTTCGCTATAAAAAAGATTCTTTGAATACCGCAGAAAAGTGTAAAATAAAAGAAAGGTTGCAGTTTTTGAAAATACTAAACGGCAAAACAGTAACAAACATTGAAAATGATTTTTATATAATGTTTAAAAAATGGCTGATATTAAATAAACCAAAACTGTATTTTGTCAAAACAGATTTATGCAATGCTTTTGGAGCAATAATCAAAGAGAAATTAATGAAAATACTTTGTGAGAAACATTTAATTTGTCAAAAGGCTGAAAAAAATGTGCACTTGAAGAAAAGATTTGCACAGCAGTACAAAAGTTTTGTTGAAGAATTACGTAGCCCTCTTTTGGTTAGGGCTGGATCCACTGTTTTTGAATGGAAAGAGGGATTAGTACAGGGATATAAGTATTCACCGGCACTCTCAGATTTATACTACACATATTTAGATAAAATCTATTTTTCAGAACATTTGACAAAGACTGAAAATCAAATCAAATTGTTCATAAGAGTTGTTGATGATTATTTGTACATTACAGACTCAATGAGTGATGCTTATACATTTTTAAATGCATTATCCAATTATAGAAATGTGAATTATGATAAAACTGTTGTGAATTTTCCTCATGAATCTATAAAATATTGTGAAAATATAACTTTTCTAGGATACAGTTATTATACTAGTAATTTAGAAGTTGGAAGAGCTGATAATATGTTTACAGGACAGATGTGTTATAAAATCGCCTTTACTAACGCTGTAGCTAACATTACGAAATTTCTAGAAAATCGTATTGGTCAATCAGCTATTCAGATTAACGGCCATATATTCAATTTACATTTTAACAAAGAAGAAACAATATGGAGATATATATTTTCAACTTTCTGTCTATCTGCAAATAAATTCTGTACAATATTATCTGTCCTATGCAACGAAGAAGAAATGTGTAACTATTTACCAACATATAAAAAGAAAGTGACTGTAAAAATAAGTAATGCAATTATAGAAACATTAACAAAGAATAAACCCAACGATTACTGGTTTGTATATTGTATCAACCATTTTCGATGTCTGTCATGGAGAGCTTTATTGTTGTGTGCACAAAGAACACCAAAATGTAACGTGTTAGTGCCGAAAATAAATATTGAATTGGCAAGAACAAATTGTTTGTTTGGAAAATGGCGGGAGCATAGTAGCAGAATAGCATCCAATGGCGAAATTTACCGCCAGGCTGTAAAACATATCTGTAGTAGAACTGACTTGAGAGCCATTGTGAGAACTTTTGTAAAATTGCCTGATGGATTTGAATGTTATCAAATAAAAAAATTGCAGTAATTTAATAATAAGATCATGTTAATTATTATTCATTTGGTGAAAGTTGACACCACCCCTTCCGAAGACGAACGTTAAAGCGTATTCCTCTGTCTGGGCATTGGGAGGTTTTTTTTTATCCAACACGGGTCCTCGTAAAAGTTGATATGTCCTACACAAGCCTAGTCGCAACCCCGCGCGGTAAGAGGTGTGTAAGGGTATTTTTCCATATCCAGAAAATATCATTCCCCTGTATACAAATATGCAGTTTTGTATATCTCCAAATTATGTTAAGGAATCAAGGTTTTTTTATAATAATAGCTACTACTGTTATGGATAACTAGAAAGAATTATAATGAAAAACTCAAGTATAATAAGAAATTTATTAACTTAGAATAATTGTAAGGTAAGAATGTATAAAGTAATAAAAGCTACCAAAGAGATTCTTCATAAGGCATACAAATATGGACGGAGTGTTTTAAACTTAATTTATTACTTAAACTACTTATACTTAACAGATCACTGGTATTGTAAAATAATACTATCTGAAATATATTATGAAAATATATAGCTGTCTTTTATGCCATGCCGCCTCCGCCGGGCCCCGGTAGGAGAGGTAGACCCAAAAAGTGCTGGCTTGACGTCGTCACGTCGTAAAGGGTGATATGCGTGCCAATGGGCTCACTACCAGGGAAGCTGAAAACCGTGCGAAATGGAGTAGAAAAAGTCTGAAAGCGGACCCCGGGCACCGAAACGGAAGTTTACACTGCAACCGGGATACTACGCTTAGATGATGATGACATAGCTGTTTTTTATGCGCTTAACGGCCGCTTCGTCGCTCAGTATTGGCAAAATGTATCATTTTTAGGATCTAACACTTTGCTGATCGGGAATTTTACACTTCATCATGTCACAGACTATTTTAGCTATAGTGATAATAAAATAAATAAATGTACTAACACAATTCACTGAACAAAGTTTGTAGCATAGCACTTGTGTTATGGGTACTAGACAACTGATATGCTACATATATACTTTTGAAAATATATAACAGAACCCGTGACCTCCACAAGCGTATCGAAGTTTTTTGTTATAAAGCGGACACGACTAAACCCACAAAGTTATTAGAAAAATTGTGTTACGCCAAAGAAGTATAACTTCTTATAATACGTGTGCACACACACATAACGCATGTCTTTTTTTTTGTTTTATTTATTGCTGTAGCACAGCAGACAGGCTGAGGGCCCAATTAGAATTTAGCAGTTACCATCGCCTATGGGTGTTTGCAACGCCAGTGGCATTGCGAACACGCTGCTGTCGCATAAGGGTACAGGAACTTGGGTCACCAATGCCGGAACACAACACAAGGTTATTATGGCGGCATACTTAAGACCTAAGACGGTCGCCATCCAGACGGGCTTGGGGCCCTACCACATAGCTAGGGTGGGTTGTTTTGTCGCCTTTTACGACAGGCCAACCCTGGCCGCATAGGTTAGTATTCTTTCTCCGCCTCTGCACGGATAAAATTTTATACGGATTTGATTTTTGTTTGTAAAAATGTATGTGTCGGTAAGACGATTTATACTATTGGATGGTTCTAGTGGACGGAAAGTATAGAAAATTGTACTTAAATAAAAATACAAAATTTATCGAATTAATGCTATCAAGAAAAGACTAATCGCAATCAGACTCCCAATTATCCCGTTTTTGTAGGCGTGCGACAAAAAGTCGGGATCGGACGCGACGTAGTACGACGCTTGCGGCGCGTCGCACGACACTATGCGGGCCGCGCGAATCAGGGCCGAGCCGGCAATTAATTCCGCGGACCGCTTGTTGTGGGCTAGGGGCTTGAGACGTACTGCCACGTCGCTGAAAATCAGATCGGCGTACGGCGGTGGCGAGTAGAACATGCTGAAACTGGAGAACAAATAGTTTTTTATAATCACATTCGGTCTTCATTCTTCTTCATAGATTTAAGATCTACACAGTAATTTAGACAAAAACTTCTATTTAACGAAAAATTCCTTAAAACTTAGAAGTTGCTAGTATTTGTTTGGTTTACACTATTACTCCTGTATTGAACCCACTATATCCCAATAATCAATAAAATAAAACCAAAGATACAATTAAAAGACTGGTAAAGTAAAAAATAAAACAGCTAACAAAAGTAACCGATTATAACGTCATTATTTAATTTAATTTTATTTCACTTATTTTAGTTATAATTAAAACATATTTATTCATATATTTATATCCACTCTCCATTTAATGAAAACACTTTTTAATACAAAATACCCGAACCCTTCCATGTTGCTATACATATAGGAGCTTACACTGTATATGTTTTTGGCACATATGCCTAGTATTATGTCATAGATATAAGTAAAATTTAAGGTATCTCATTACCCGCTCCAAATAATATGTATGTTAAAAGCATATTGTACAAAGTCACAAGTTCACGAGTGGTCAAATATTACCTGAATTCGTCGGAAGTAACCGCACCGTAGAACTGCTGCGCGTATATCATGAGGTTGGAGAACGTGTCCAACTCTGTGTGGTTCGGCCTGCCCATCAGCACCGAGCCGGGGACCTTGCCCAGATTGCAGTGCGCGTACTCGTGCATCTTTGCACGGGTTCCTGGAATATGAATTATCCATGAAATGTCATTTTGATTACATTCAGAGCTTTTATGGCCTAGGACAGTGGTTGACAGCCAAATATAGACAATACATAATTTAATTTTTTAATAGTAAGCACCGGGAATACGCGCTGTCCGCAAAAGAATACTGGAGCCTGGGTCACTAATGCTGGAACTCAGCACAAAGTTATTATGGTTGCTATCCAGGCGAGCTAGGGGTCCTACCACGTAGCTAGGCTTGTTTTGTTGCCTTTACGACAGGCCGACCCTGGCCGCAGGGGTTAGTATTCTTACTCCGCCCCTGCACGTTAACCCATTTTTTAACATAAACTAGTAGGAGACAAGAGATTTTCTAAAGCAATGTGTGATGAAAATATACTAAATTGTTAACAGTCTTAAGACTTAAAAGTCTTAAATCTTACCATCTGGACACAGTAACTGCAAGTCGTCTGGTAACAAGTCTCTGGCCCACCACTCCCGACGGCGTCCCCCGGATACCTCTGCCGGCGCCGTGTGTCGTGCGAACGCCACGTCGCCGCCACCTTCCACCATGCAGCGAAGTGCACCTATATGCCCGAAGTAGTCCTCGCTTGCGTCTCGACGACAGCGTCTATGGTAAACAAAGTTTAGTTATTTTTCTTAACTACCCGCAAGTTAGTTTGGATGCCGCGACGTCTGAAATTTTTATATGTTTTATGAACCCATGATTGTAAAAGCCAAGAAATTGTAAAACCAGCCATGGAGGCCTTTTCCTGACTTGGATATATTCTGCCTCTCTACTCTTCCACGTTATTTTATAAAACCCACATTACCTTTGTCATTTGCATCACCACATGCGTTTGAACTTCTTGACTTTGAGAAAGGGACTTGTTAAATAAAGTACTTCTGCATGAGCTTTGTTTTGATGACTGACTATTCAACTAGATGAATATTACTAACCTGAAGGAAGCTCCGTGGCACAGGTGGCATAAATTATCGTGGGGTACGGTCTTGGAGTCCACATACTCTGTGCTGAGGGCTCCAGGGGCGCACGATTTCGTGAAGTATTCCGCTGCTGCGTGAGCCCCATCGCAACCGTACGACCTAAATATTACATATACATATAATCAATAAAAAAAAAAACATTAGAACAGAAAAAGTTCACATATATACAATTATTACTTTTAGCTCCCCAAACTATATGAATACCATAGACAAAAGTTCAACTATGGTAATATTTTACATACAAAACACCTTAAATTAAAAAATACGGTGCCATTCTTCATATGGAAGGGCAGAGCTACATAGCAAGTTTAATTCATACCTAATCCACCCGTTCGATATCAAATAAGCCAAAGGGTACATCCATCCAGCGGCCGTTCCTATGCCGGTATGGCAGGTGTTCTTCCCCTTCAAGTAAGTCAGATCCGTGTCTGGGTCTTGTTCTTTCGCAACGGCGACGGCGTAGTACCAACTATTCCCACTCGAATATACCTACATAAAATATAACATGATCATAAAACAAATATTAAAAAAAAAATCTCTTTGTACAGAGCGGCTTCTCGTAAAAGGCGACAAAACAACTCTAGCTAAGGTAAGGCCTGGATGACAACCATCCTAGTTCTATAAGTATGCCGCCATAATAACATTGTATTGTGTTCGGGCATTACTGAGATAGGCTCCAGTACCCTTTTGCAGACAGCAGCGTGGTCGCGGTGCCCTAGCCTCGCAAATATCCATAGGCGATATGCCTGCGAGGTGCCTGCTTATTATCAAGTGGACCGTCAGTCAATTTGTTGTCCCTTAGCAATAAAAAAAATTAACAACACTCTAACAATAACATATGACTATGATTTGAAACACATTTCTGGTATTAATTTTCAGATTTGCCTAATTATTTAATTCACTCTCCATTGTTTCAAGTGTAAAGCTGTTTAATTTTACCAGTCAGAGAATCAAACTTCCGAATTTATTTAAACATAATTTTAAATTAAAATTAATTGATATGTTTATGGCTGTATACTTTACTTTTACTACATTGACTTTTCTAGAATAAACTTCAGTTTTTATGGCTAAAAATAATTTACCTCTTGCATAAACGGCACTAATCGATGGTTGTAGGCAGCGTGCAGCATATCCGCGGGGTCGAAGAGGGCGAAATCGGCCAATCCTTCCGCGATGGCACGTTCGCAGTGGCGAGTGCTGTGTCCACGCCAACAGACCAAAGTTGGGGACAGGAAAGCCGCTTTTAACGCACTCTATTCAGACACAATTAGAAACAAATTACGATTAATTCTATTATGCTACCGGCATGCTATGATGGCTGTTTTGACGTTTGTCCACTCCATGAAGTTTCATATTCATTAGTAATTACATTTGAAGGAACAAATTGCTGTTCTTTATTGTCAAAACGGTCCTAATAGCGTGCCGGTAAAGTAATAAAAATGCAATTAAAGCGACTGTCCACGATAGGACGTAGGCCTCCACTAATTTGTGTCATCAATCCCGGTCCCATACTTCTCCATCCAGATCAGACTTTGCGGAGGTCATCCGATTAAGTTGACGGGAAGCCCGTCAACCTGGCAAAACAAAATACAGAAATCTATTTTACCACATTAAATCAATGGAAAAAATTTAAATTCGATGATGGACCTTTTAAACTTAATATTAAGGGCTCAAATTTTCACAATTTTTTCTTTTAACATAAATAACAAGTTTCATACGAAATTGAAAAAAAAAACGGGTTATTTTGAAACACTCTAATAATGGTTATTTATTCTTTACAATTATTTTACTTAAACAAAACTTCGTTAAAAAAGTTAATATATTCTCTGATGATTGCAATTAATTTTATAAATTTCTTTCTCCATGCAGGAGTGGAGTAAGAATAATAACCTTTGCGCCCGGGGTCGGTCTGTCGTAAAAAGCGACGACAAACAACCCTCTAGCTACGTGGTAGGGCCCCAAGTCCGTCTGGACGGCTACCACCCTTGGTCTATGTCACCATAATAACATTGTGTCGTATTCCGGCATTAGTGTCCCAGGTTCCAATTCCCCTACGCGGATAGTAGTGTGTTCGCGGTGCCCCTAGCGTTGCAAAAATCCGTAGACGACAGTAATTGCTTACTATGAAGTAGACCGTCAGCCTGTCTGCACTCCCTCAGCAATAATAAAATAAAAAGTATGTTAACAGAACAATAGAATAATTACTAACTTACCCTCATTTTGACACATTTGTCTCTCTCTTGATCGCTAGTAACACATAGAACTGCTCTTTTCACGGGACAGCCTCTAATGCTGAGGACAGCTTTCTCTGCTTGGTCTCCTACATATTTATTATTCAAAATGTGTTTGGCTGCTTGTTCTTCTTCTTTTAGAATCAAGAAGTTAATTGTAGCATCCTGGAAAATGTCATATATGATTACATTACCATAGACAATGAGATTGTTGGTGCTGAGACCGATCAGTTCACTGATGATGGACTGATCGGTCCATCTGTTTATAAGTTCAGTCATACACACGCACAGAAGAATAATAAATATATATGTACTACCCGTACACTTAAAGACTGGGATTGAAAATGGCGTCACTTTTGTTCACCTCTCACTCGGACACTGTCGCTTTCTATACTCACACTCGCTGGTACAGACCAAAACACAACAACCGTTATGATGACCGTCTTTTGTATTCGTAACAGTCCCGTTATATTAGCCGCCATTTCTAATCCCATTCTTTAAGTGTACGGGTAGTATATATATGCAAAGAATGATAAAAATGGGCAAATTAATGAAAAATGCAGTATACCTGTAGAAGTAGATCTGTTGTGTCATTAGATTGGAACAGATGGAAAGGAAGCTCTATTGGTTGGCCCGATGAGTCTACGCGCGGTTGAAAAGGCGATTTTGTGCTCATTCTAC